>OX104059.1:53582506-53756688 GCA_944474145.2 Dicrocoelium dendriticum
CAGTAACCAAAGCATAACTTGCGCGTTTACCGTAAAATATGTAGGAGCTTTTCTATCTCACATGATTTATCTTGGTCTACACATGTTAGTGCAACATTTAAAAAAGTTAGAAAGCTCTCTTTTTACGCGCTCAGACATAAAATGCTTTCCGCTCCCCGTACTTTAACTCTGCGGTTTATGACTGCATGTATTCTCCCACAATGCTTATGGTGTTCCACAGTTCCTTCCCCAGGACAGCTTTATATGATCAGGTCCATTTTGTCCGTTCGCTGAAATGTATTTCTCGTTGCTCCGGTTTAGGGAAAGAAACGCGCATAGATTTCATTGTTAACAAACATTGCGATGTATGCATCATCTATTCACCTAAGATTTTAAATGAGTCCTCACACTTTTTACACGATATTTTAGCCAGCACTATATCTGCTTCATTCACAAGAACAAAATGTACAGCCTTTTCTATCACCCTTATTAATCAACTCAACAGGAGGGTAACATTGCGTTCGTAACCGCGTGCCTGAATGAAGATGCAAATTTTGGTTTACTGCTATTAAGTGTATTTTCTGAATGATGCTTTATTGTCTAAGAATCCGTAGTGTTGGTATCTAAACGCTGAAAATACACTCATACGGATGGATAAAGCTTAACTTGACTTGACACGACTAGTAATTTCTGAGCTCCAGCCGGTAGAATTAGGACGCCATTTTCACACTAAGCTGAGACGGTGGTACCTAAAATTATGGATTAGCGGACAATCTTATCTAGGATGTGGGAAAGTAGAGCAGCAAGTTTGCACAGTCGGATGAGAAAAGGCTCAGATTATGATTAGACATGAGTAACATTAATCCCCCCTGACCGGAAATACAGAATGCAATAGAACCAATACGCACAACAGTAGCTTAGTAACATCTATTCCAATGTTTCAAGAGGAACAGCCACTCCAGCTTTGATCATAGAGAAAAGGAGCAGACAGGATTGACCTCATTCTTACTGGAACATGTTTGCACCTAGTGGACAACTAGTGCCTACAAGTGGTGTGCGATTACCCAGTGCAAGCTGATGAGCTGGAACCAAGTGGATTGTCAAATTGGATAAGTAATATGGATGAGACATCAACTGTGACCAGTAATCAAATGCGAGCCATGAGTTGAAGGATGCATCATGAGTGGCGACAAATATATAGGAGTTAAGATTGCGTGTCCTACTCTTCCTATATCACTAGAAGCCGTCTGAAAGGCCGTGTATACAAGGCCACAGTGAGGGCCGTACTGCTCTATGGGAGTGAGACTTGGCCCCTCCGGTCTGAAGATCTGAGGCACCTTCAAGTCTTTGATCATCGTTGTCTGCGAAGCATTGCTGGTGTCCGATGGTACCAGCGTGTTCGCAACGATGATATGCGTAGGCGAGTACTAGGTGGTGGTAATCATGCTAGCTCCCTAGAACAACAGATAGCACTGAATAAGTTGCGTTGGCTCGGGCACGTGCTACATATGCCTGGTCACCGCTTACCTAGGAGGGCCTTGTTTAGTCTGCCAGGTGTAGGGTGGCGCAACGCTCGAGGTGGACAGAAGTTGACTTGGCAGCAGGAAATGAAGTCACTGACGACCAAACTGGGTGCCGTTGGTCCGTCTCGCCTTCCGGGTTGGAGTCCACGTGACTCGCCTTGTGCTTGGCTCGAGACTTTACAGGACATGGCTCGCAGTAGACACCAGTGGCGCGTCTGCTGCCGTCTCCTAATTGGATTGCCTGTTTAAAGTGTGTTTGGTGCTGAGTTATCTGCGGGGTAATGGCTGATTATGACGCGGGGCAGTGAAAGCCACAAGGAAGCTATCTCGCCGATGCCTCCTTATCTTTTCACGATAGCCAGCTGTTTGTGACGGAATGTTGTCTACACAAGGTGTAGGAGCCTTGACCCGGAATGTTTGCTTAGGGCATTAAGGTTTTCAGGTAAGTCCCCGTTCTCTCCCTCTTATTATTCATTATCTCATATGTCATCATGGTTTTATGGCAGCGAAGCATCAGTTCAAATGGCTGATGTACTGCTGTTGATGATGATGATGATATCACCAGAAGCGATAGCATGGAATAGTTTACCAATTCGATCATCCTGTTTTGACGGGCCTGAAAGCATATGTTTAGGCTCCATGGCGATTCGTAATAGCGCAAGTAGCCGTTCCCTTTCCCAGACAAATATGCACAAATATTACACAGCTTGCCCTGTGGAAACACTTTAAATGTGATTACAAGTCGGTCTAACCGCTTCGCCAGTGCTCCAACCACAAGTGCCAAAAGGGGGTCAAAATGTTGATAGTAGATGCCTGTTATTGGGCGTTAGTTTATTTTCTGTGGTGTGGCTCATGGCAACACGCAATGTCGTTCTGGAAGGCAAAATACTTTTGAAATGAATTTCAGTCCATTCGGTTCCTTGAAATATGGTTTGAATATAACTAATACTTATGCATGACCACCCACCAGTGAGTTAGTTACCTTTGAGAAAAGCGCCGCTGGAAGTTCGGTGGCGCAGTCTTTAAGGCTTCAGTCGGTAATTCAATCGCCATGGATTCGAGATGAAGTTTCGTTTTCTCTGCTAATGCTTGGAAATCTACACCAAACCGGGAACCTAGTTCGGTGTTGCGAGCAAACATTAGTGAAAGGCCACCTGTTATGTACGTGAGTAGTGAAACACCAGTTCTGCATCTTAAAGTTTGTATGTTCCTCCTCAGGTATGGAATTATATATGCATGGATGTTAAATACAAAATAAATAAACCATGTATGGCAACATTTAAACCATTCAGACTCATCGTAGTTTTAGATCTCACACAATGACCTCCAAGATAAGCTATGGACTTTTTTCCGTTTTCTTTTCAAACCAACTTTGAAGGCTTAACAGCCTTCTCATAAGTTTAGCAAATTTAGCAACAAGAATTTCTTGGCAATTGGATGCTGTTTGCTAAAATGTATTATTCTATTGGACTGTAACACACACAATGGATTAACGAAGTTCTCTACAATTCAGACCTAAATACACAGTGATACCCCGGTTTTAAATTCATACGAGCAAAACACAATGGATGCGTTCAAGTTTTCCTGCGATACTTACGGTTCGCTGATGGAAAAAATCTAACACATACGTGTACCTGTTGTAACTTAAAAGTCCGGCATAACATAAGCCTGAATCTTCGGGTAGTTTACGTGTCAACCATAATTCTATGCATTTATTAACAGTGAAGGTATTATGCCACTGCGTTCAATGACTTATCTGACACCGTTGAAATATACGCTCTCATAAGTTTGGCTCATAGTGTCCAACATCCCAAGGGATGGCTCTACATCTAGAATGTTATAATTTAGGTATAGGAGATAGTTATATGAGATAATAAAGTGCATGTTATAATCCAATTTAGTACTTTCTGCTAAGTACAACAAAGGTCTAGTAGGGCAAAATTGTTAAGTTTACCTAGCTAGAATTTTGCTAATTACTTCAAAAATCAATAATATTCATTTCGAGAAATTTGAGTTAAGTAAGTGTAAAAGTAGGAAAAGCACTTTCACTCAACTTCGCTCAACAAGCAGGCAGTTTTCGCCCAATATTTTTACGTGTTATTCGGATAGTGAGCACTAATGCAAATTTGCTTCATCTTCGTAATCAGTGTGAGTGCCTTACCTCTGTGAAAGATACTACTTCATTAGCTCTAACAAACATGTAACTTGCAACCAATCGAAAATAGGAAATAAAATGTGAAGGTATGTATCCTCTACTGACTAAAACAATTAAACTCCATGCATAATATAATTGGGATGGGTTTTACAAGCTCACACAGCGCATATCAGACCTCAAAAATGAGATAATGCTCCTCGATAACCCGTTGGCCATAGCTGTATGGTATAGCACAAGACTTGGAATTCTCCCATATGTGTTTTAAAACATTTTTAAAGTTACTACTATTAAGGCGGTGAAAACAATGTTTAAATCAAATTGTGCCTTCAGTTGCACAGCAGCTCAGAACTCCAAATAAAAATGGGCATACGTTTAGTTAAAATTTCAGCCAAAATTTATAGTCATTTAACCAGTCCACAGAGAATTAAGCACAAAATATTAAAGCTATTACGCAAACGTACCCGTTGTAGGCTATCCGATGCAACGAAGAAAGCCGAAATCTCTAAAGTAATTGTTTCTAAAAGCACGGAGCTGTGCAGACATACTGCATTTACCACTAAGTGGAACAGATTTTGTCTACGCTGCTATTCACTCGTTTTAAATGCGGTAGTTAACACATTTATTTCACCAACATGGATATTTTCCTAGAACTGAAGGATCCAGCTAAAGGATTTAGCACAATTCTGAACGAACTCAAACTGGAACGAAAAGCTCATTAGATAATCCTAACCCAAATCACAGACGACCATGAATACTGATTCCAGTTTATAGTCTCAAACCTTATAAAGAATAAGACAAGATCATTGAACAAGATCTATTGTGACGCAAAATCAGACTACATACAATGAAATACTCACTATCATTTATAGCTATTTTACGGACTCGTGAGTTCAGCAAACACAGTCATCGTGTAAGGCAGAAACGAATTTATACTCATCTCTGTAAAATAATTATGTCGGCCAATAATAAATCGCTAAAACGGTCAGAGAGAATGGGTAATGCTGATGATTTTCAAAAGGATAAAAGGGCCGGACAGTGCTTTTCCGGGCGTATGATGGCTGTCTGACTGTGTATAGATGTGATGTGCTGCTACTTTTACTACAAACTGCCTTACTACTCATCTGTGATCAGTGGACAGTACAAGCTGCTTATAATGCAATCCGTTAGCCTGCGGCTTAAGTTTGAAAATTTCGTCTTTTGGTGTTCTCTGCAAGACAGTAAAGTGCAAGTCGTGGATAGTGGCTGGCCGTATATCACATATAGCAACTAATTACGCCCTTCGTTGCCGTCCCCCTTATCTCAGTAGTTTTAAACACAGAGTTGTGAGTTCGAACCCTGCAAGGGCTACATGAAATGCACACTGATGCCGATTCTCGAAATGATGATACGGCGGTGCGGTGCTGTATGGGGCGTGAAATGGCTAACTGACAGAGCCTAAATGCAAAGAACTTCCTCCAAAATTCATAGTTTGTTGATTTTAAAAGCGTTGTTGGAAAACCTAGCGTTTTCGAAGCATATCTCAAGAAATTTCCTATGTTCGAACTTTACCACAACTGTTACCTTCGCTGAGAAAGCTTTATTTTTAAACACGGCTACTTTTCTCTGCATAATCAAATGACCACAAATATGGTCATTCAGGCCAACAGAAAAACGCTCATAGTGCGTGACACCACTCTCATTATCAGCACAAGCAAAAAAGATTGCTTGTTGGACGAGTCACTGCGCAACTAGTAAGTAATTACCACCTAACAATAGAAAATAGTTACCACGTAACAATGGCTTTTAATGCATAAATTTAGAGGCAACAGTATATTTTTCTAACTGTGCTGGGATTGTGTAAGCACAAAAGGATAAGTATTTACATGGAGAAGCAGACGGCTGGCTTGTAGCAAGCGAAAAGAGCAGCTGCTTGGCCACCTACACATAGTTCGCCTTCGCGCTGGTTGGTTCTTATTTGGCTCCGCTGGAGCGCGTTTTTTTGACTGATTCACAGGAAGAACATCAGTGCAGAAGCATCCTTAGTTATAGAATTGACTTAGTTTTTTACTCTGAGGTTTCCACACGTTTATTTTGTTGCCATGTTCCCTGAGCTTGCTTTGTTGAATACACCGTTTGTCCCTGAAGCACCGAGTTTTGCGACACGGCGTTAGAGAAAATCAAGGCAAGTTCGGCGAACAGTACTCAGTTGGTGGTTGGACTGCAGCCAGCCGTGTAAACACCTCCTCTGTTGAACATGGAAGAACATAACTTGGTCAGTAATTGGAGCATCTGGAAAATCAAGTGGAGTGATTTTCGCGCACTGGCGAGTCTGACTGAACAACCGATGGCGTATCGCCTGGTGATGTTTCGACATGCGATCGGAGATGAAGCTTATTGGAAACCATGCAGTAGGAAAAGCACGAAGACAGGGGATTTGGAAACAGTCATCCGAAAGTTCGGCGAGTTCTGTGAGACCAGACAAATGATAGTTATCAGCCGTAGCTCATTTTTACTCGAACCAGTCGCCTGAACGGATCTATCGAGAACTATGCTAGGGAGATGAGAATCTTGGCTATTCACTGTAATTTTTCACAATTGTATAGTTGATATTCTCATTCGAGCTAGAATCGTGCGTGGGAGCAATGATGGATACATCACCAAGCAGCTATTACGGCAACTACAGTTATCGTTCAGACAATGACTTGATACATGCCTTAATGAATCGTTAGCTGCACGCCACATCCAGCAAACGCGGTTGTCATCTGATGCAGAGGTGTGTCGTGTCCGGTTTACCTGACAAATTATCGAACCCTGTTAGCAAGATACAAGTAACTTGCAAGTTCTGTGCCGCGAAACACCCGAAGACTCGTGATCAATGTCCATCATGGGGTACAATTTGTGCCAAAAGTGGTAGAAGAAATCATTTCGGTCGATACTGCCAGTCTCTCAAATTGAATGCACTCATTCTTAACACAAAACCCTTAGACTCTGTACTTTCAATCAGCATCTTGTCGTAGACGGAACCAAAGAAGTTCGTCTATGTAAGTTTATTGGTTGACGAGGAAATCGTGCGCTTCCAGTTAGACAAGCGTGCTACCATCAACATAATACCTGCGATGCGGTGTCCAGGAATTCAAGTTCGACTAGCTCGAGGCTTCTTGCGCGCGTGGGACGAATCCAACCTCCAGGTGAACAGCATAGCCACAATGGATATGATCAATCTCAAGGACAGATCCTCACATCAGTTGGACTCCATGGTCGTGGAGTAAGATCTCCCACTGATTCTCGGCATTGATTCCATCCAGCCTCTTGGCATTATTAATTGTAACCATGTTCGTCTTTTGCATACGTCTCGAGCGGAGACAGATGTTAGTGAGCAGTATCCGTCAATGTTGAGCCTAGATTTTGGTAGGTTTGAGGGTTCCGATCAGTTGTCACTAGATCCATCAATACGGCCGACTGCGCTGCCGGCTAGGAGGGTTCCGTTTGCTTTATGTGATAACTTCGCCACCGAATTAAGTCAGTTTACGAAACTGGGCGTAATTGCTAAGGTAGACGAGCGGACAGACTGGGTTAGCCAAATCGCAGTTGTTACGAAAGGGAACGGTGATTTGCGTCTGTGCATAAATCCTAAGTCATTGAAAGAAGCTCTACGCTGGGACCACCATGCGCTGTCAATGTTAGCCAATATCCTGTCGCCTTTGGCTAAGGTAAAATATTTCACCTAGGTCGATCAACCACTGGCGTTCTGGCACATGGTCCTAGATGAGTAATTCAGTTTCCTTGCGACGTCCACCAAACTCTTTAGGCGATTTGGCTGGCTGTGTTTGCAACTGGGTTTGAAGGTTTCGAGCGGGACTTTACAAAAGCGGTTACTGCAAGATGTTGACGATCCAGGAGGAGTAATATGTGTAGCAGACGATGTGCTGATTTACGGCTCGACCGAATAGGAACATGACGCCAATCTGTACCACTTTTTGCAGCTTTGCGTACAAAAGAACAGAAAGATCAAACCCGAAAAATTTAAGCTCCGGAAGTATAAAATGATTTTTCATGAGAACGCTTTGCCATCCGAAAGGATACAGATCGATATCGGAAAGATCAAGGCAGTACAGGTGATACCACAACCCGAGGAGATCAAGGCTGTTAGTCACTTAAATGGCATGGTGAATTATTTTAGCTGTTTCTTACTAAGGCTAGCTGGAATCATAACGCCCATCCGGAGACTGACATACATGGGTGTTAAGTGGAGTTGGGGAGAAAAGCAGGAGGCCGCCTTTACAGCCATCAAGCATCGTATCATCTGTGTACCAGTACTTGGCCACTATGATCCAGCTGTGTCTTTGGAGGTGCAATTTGACAACAGTCAGAGCGGAATGGGCGCCGTTTTAGTGCAGGATGGTTAGCCATTGGATTTTTGCACTCGAGTGCTCAGAGTGGCGGACCGCCGCAATACGCAGATCAAAAAGTGATACACGGTGTATTCTAAGAGATGGAGCGATTCAACGCTTACACGTTTGGAAAGATGACCGCAGTGTACACTGACCATAACGCGCTCGGGTCAATAGCCAGCAAACCGTTAAAAAGGTGTCCCTCGACGTCCACGAAGAATGCTTATCCGGCTTCAAAAATACTACATGGATCTTGTGTACATCCCGGGGACGCAGATATTCATCGCGACTGCTCAGTCGAGAGCTCACCTTTCGATAGTCAAACACAAACAGAAAGAGACCGAGGCAGTAAATCTAGTGCAACATCTGGTGGTAAAGGAAAATCGCCTGAAGAATATAAGGTATCATACGGAGGCAGACGCGACATATAAGGCGTTGCGATATGTGATACTGAGGGAATCGCCAGACACAAAATACAAACTTTTGAAGGACTTAGCGCCATTCTTCAGCATTCGGGATGAACCCGCAGTGCATAAGATTTTGCTATTCAAAGAAATTCGCCTTTGATACCACGGTTGCTTTGCAAAGAGATGCTAGAACATGCTCATCGAGCCCATTTGAGCGCAACCTACAGCATGAGCAGGGCACGTGAACTGATGTTCTGGTCCAGGATGACAAGTCATATCCGAGATCTAGTATCAAGCCTCTTAGCCTGTCGGTCCCACGAGGCTCGCCAAACCAGTAAAACAATGTTTCAGATCAACCATAGCTAAAAGTAGCAGTTGACTTGTTCTGTGCCAACGGGAAAGACAATCACAGTGCACTATTACAGTGACTATTTCGAGATTAGTGTACTTACCACGACCAGCACAGATGCAGTCAATAATAAACTTAGATGTCAGTTCGCCAGACACCCAGGACCGCAGGAAGTGATCTCCGTCAATTGCCTGCAAATTCCTAGTGCTGGGTTCAAGACTTTCGCTAACAAATGGGAATTTCCGCATCGACAAACTAGCCCGTATCACAGCCAGTCTAACGGAAAAGCGGATACAACGGTCAAAGAAGCCAAGAAGCGGTTCTCGAATGCTAGAGCGACTCATGAAGATCCATGTCTGATGCTGTTGGGAATTCGCAACAGGCCATCCCCGAACCTCTCTCTCATTCCTGCCCAACAGCAGAAGGACAAGAACCCTGATGCCTGCGTTTGCTGAACTATTGTACCCTATCTCGCCATCGCATGAGCAACTACAAATGGGCTTAAGAAAACGGATGGTAGATCGGTAACGGTATTACGACCGCGGAACCCGGGGGCTACCGGATTTAACCCATACTAGGTGTCGACGAACGATGGAAGAAGGCGATGGTGACTATGAAGTTTGGAGAAAGATCTTATGAAGTCAGTACTGGAGGGAAGATAATCAGAAGGAACCGAGTGCAGCTGAGGCGACACCGGGAACGAGAACGTGAATCTGCAGCAAAGCATTTGACAGTTAAAGGTGAGGTCACATCGACCACGGCAGCCAAGAATACGTGGAGTGGAAGAGAGTACTGAGTATTCAGTGACATCCATGCGGCTGAACCCGAAAAAGGGAAGGATGTGATAGGCTTGTGAAAGCGCAATTAAAATATAGCTTTACATGGCGGAGCTGGTTGCTGTAAGCGAACAGTGCAGTTAATTGGATGTCTACGCATAGTTCGCCTACGCGCTGATTGGTTTTTATCTGGCTAAACTGGAGCGTGTATTTTGACTGATTCATAGGAGAAATCTCATGAATGCAGAAGCGCCGTTACTTATGGAAGTGACCCAGTTCTTTACGTCGAGATTTCTACACACTTGTTGTGCTGCCAGGTTCGATGAGCTTGCTTTGCTGAATACACCGTTTGCCCCTGAAGGACCGAGGTTCGCGACACTAACAAATCCTGGGAAGTCTGCGCCAAGATATTGTGTTTTGTCTTTGTTGTACGATAATTGACATTTGCGTCTTGTCCGAGGAATGCCATTTTCCTCAATATGCTAAAACCGCAGCGTGTAGCATTATATCATTTTGGTTAAACTTCTTATAAGCTCACTACTTTACGCTATGCCACTTTTATATGAGCACACAATTTTCATTTTCGTCGAAGCGAGGGTGAATGCGAATCAGAACAACAAAACAACAACAACAACAACAACAACAACCGCAGCAGTACATCAGCCGCTTGAACTGATGCTTCCCTACCATACAACCACGATGGCCTATGAAGTAAAGAATAATAAGAGCGAGAGAAGGGAACTTACCTGAAAACCTTAATGCTCTAAACAAACATTCAGGGCCAAGGCGCCTACACCTTGTGTAGACAACGTACCGTCGCAAGCATCTGTCTATCGTGCAAAGATAAGGTGGCCTCGGCGAGATAGCTTCCTTACGGCTTTCGATCTCACGAGTAATAACCAGCCATTACCTCTCAGATAACAGCACCAAACACACTTTAAACAGGCAATCCGATTAGGAAACGGCAGCAGACGCGCCACTGCTGTGGGTTACGAGCCATGTCCTGTAAAGTCTCGAACCAAGCACAAGGCGGAAGACGAGACCAACCAACGGCACCCAGTTTGGTCGTCAGTAACTTCATTTCCCGCTGCCAAAACACACGAAATAAGCAATGATCCACCTGGAAACTCATACCACTACAATCGCTAGCAAGTTAAACGTAAAAATCCCGTATTGTCTGCTCTCACGAACCGACAACTGAAACGTCCTAGGTAGTTCTCCTTAATAATTCCACCGGATTTTTAATTTTGATGTACTCCCCTCCAACAGCTTACCAGCTACATGACACATTCGCCGATCTGGCAAAGCTCCAGACGCATTTAGCCCTACTGGGGCTCGTCAGTAGTGCACTGGCTTCGGTCCCCTACTGGGGATCGAACCCATGACCGATGGAGGCTGGCATCAACCGGCCAGCGGCTTAAACCATTAATCCATGGGGGACGGAATCTGGGTTACATCATTTAAAAGCTAACTGGGAAATAGCACGACCTATCGTTCACTTCCACGCTGGTTGGTAGATGACAGTGACTAGCCTCAGAGTTCATGATTGTCTCTCATCAAACATCTTGCACTCCACTGTACTTAATTTAGAGGAAAAAGCCTTTAATTTGGGCTATAAAAGTTTGCAGGGTGGTTAGTGGCACGGTTTGACCTCTAGTTATCGAACAAAAATACCAACCTCTTTAAACAAACGGCATGACAAATCACGTTAAGTGCTGGAAAAAGTTCTCCATGCAAGATTAACTTTGACTGACTGTATGTAAATACACGAGTCCAGTGATTCAACTCCTCAGATGCGCTATCATCATGCCTTTGAGTTAGTACGGAGCTAACTCGATGAACCCCTCAAGGTGGCTGAGGGCGGATTGAACGTTTGTCAAAGTACTCATCTCGGAAAAGAGGCGAATAACAAAGTCTGCCAATACGAAGTAATTATATGGACGAAGCTAGTCCAACGCATATATTGTATCGCCTCAATAAGTTGAACGGTCTGAAGATCCTTGTTTGTTTAGATCTGGATCCGCTTGATCAAGAAGGTCTAAAGTCTTCCATCACTGAACGGCATTGACAAAGCGGTGAGGGGAAACGACCTATTTTATCGTAACTTTTCTGGTCGTTTTCAAGATTTTACGGAGGAGAATAAGCAGGTCGCTCAAGCTTCAATACGCCTGGCGGTTTCTTCTACGGCCTACTGTAGCCATTTCAGTAGGCTGTAGAAGAAACCATTTCAAACGTTTGCAGTCTTATGAACACGCGTGATGAACACCGTCAGTTTGTTGCATCTGAGCGGCCAGCTATAGTACAACTCGCGGAGACGTGGCTTAAATCAGGGATTATATCATAGGGAATTAAGCTTAGTGGCTACTCATGCTTCTGATGCGACAGACAATCAACTGCTCGCTGTGGTGTCTTGCATTACATCTGGTCTTTTCTTTGTGGGAGACTTGTGTGCTTTGCAGACGCGGCGATGACATATGTGAGCTGATATATTGCTGGATTCATCTCAGTCGCGGAGACACACTGTAGGTGCAGTTTAAGACGGTCCCTAAGCCCTTTGTCCCAGCGCTACCAGCTATCGTTTTGTCTGTGTGCATTTTTCTGACCAATTCAAAACGACCGGTTTCTTCCCTTGCGCAAGCTATGGATGCTGTTAGTTTGCAAGTGATCAGATAACACGAAATGGTGCCATCCTGCAGTTCTCGTTATATTATTGTTTTGTTCATTCTCTAAACTGTTGTTTGGATTGGCTGCTGCATGTCCTAAACAACATGAATCGTCTCCATTTCTACTCTTGAGTGCTTCCAATTGTCCTGGGGCACACTGGACTGAAGTCCAACTCATGTTTAAAACTTGCGATGTCGAAGCAAAGTTGCTGGTCTTGATACTTAAAAGTGGAACCGCTTGAAAAATATACCAACCGACACAAATATCGCCTCGCTCAACTCCATCGTGTATAGATTTGATGTTAACATGCTGTGAACAACGTATCTACTACCTTCAGACCATGGAACATAAACCAGCAAGCGAGCACTCAGTGTGCATGGAGTGCATGAATCTACCTTTACCTTATTCCCGTTTACTGGGACCCGCTTAGAAATACTGGAAAACGTACACCTAAGGTCTAACTTGATCTGCAAAGCAACTGGATTGGTTTCGGCAGCCAGCTGCATCTGTAGAAGACCGTGTAACTCTCATGCAACTAGGAGTGACATTGCTGTGTTTTCGGTTTTCATCACTGAATTTTCGGGATGTTCAACGAGTCAAAGTACATTGGTTGGACAAGCCGTAGACCAACGTAGCTAAAGGGCGTTTTTAATTGGGGGAAAAATTCCCACTCTCCAGCTCATCCAACAGCTATGAAGTGTATAAAAGATAGCGGAATGTTTGCAACAACACAGGGACGAGCAAGTGACTGTATTCTGAATAATAGCTCCCAACCGCCGCAAAGGCCACCAGAAGAGAATATTTGCTTAGGCAAAGCGGCTCCCGAGACCGGCGGATGATAGACGATGATAGACGGCGTGGGCAGACGGCCCCTAATCCCCAGCATTCAGCATGCATCCACCTAGGCTACGCAGCTCGCTTCGGTGTTTTCAAAGCACCAGATGTCTGTACCCAAATCGACTTGTATTGCGCCCACCGAACTAGAGAGTCTAGAGGTGTCTTCCGACTGTTCTCATTTCTGCGCCCGTTACCTATATTAAAAATGGCTCGACGATGATTTACACCATTTGTATAACTTGCTTTGTATTCGCTTTATCGCGTGACTCCAAGACACGGACAAAGAGTGTGCTCACCAAGCCCCACGAATTTAGGTAGAAGTATATACATGTGTATGAACGTGGATACTATGGTTTCCACAAATGAGCGTTTCACATTTTTAATCTTGTGTAACTCACACAAGCATTCACTAGAGACCTGTAAAACCTTTGATCTTTTCCCTTATTATACTTTTGTTCTATTGTTTGCGGTGTTGAAGTGGGGAATGAACTACCCTGCCAACTATGGTGGCACCAAATACTCTGGCCCTGACGGACTGCACCCACTGATTCCCAAGTCTCTATTAACCATCATCTCATCTGCCCTGACTGACTTGTACAACAGGTCACTGTCCGTACGTTTATTGTCTGGCAACTAAAAATGCTCATTTATAAAGCCGATTCCGATAAACGGTAAGGCCAGCAACATGAACACTTACAGGTCGATTTGTCTAACACCTGTTTTGGCAATGGCTGCCGATGCCCATACAACACGGTTTTACGCTTGGCCGCTGCTCATGACGAGGCATGAATAGTTGCAAACGGTAAACCAGGGAAAGTCTGTCGACGTACTTCACATACATTTCAACAAAACGTTGGATAAGGTAAAAGATAAGGTCCTCCACCACAGGCTGAGAGTGTGCTGTGTTTGTGGATCAATGCTCCAGTGAATATGCGAGTTTCTCCTTGAACGAAATCGGAGGGTACTGTACGACAACCACCTAACTGACTGAAAGCAATCCGCTAGCGGCGTACCCCAAGGCATGGAGTGGAAGTAAACTTTGTTTCTAATCCACAGCAAGGCACAACTTCCGCTCCTACGGTAGCCACTTACTGTGTTAATTGAAGGTCTGAAGAATGATTATCAGTTCCGAGAGTTGTGGCTTGGTTCAGTAAGTTCTTAGCCACTACGCCACATGGTATTCTGAAGTCCACCTCCAGATAAATCCATTAAAGTCGGTATTCATGAGTCTGGGGTAGAGTAGCAATGCCTGAAATTGCACCATCGACAGTCAATGGCTTCACCCCACTTTATTCGTGTCGGACTTAGATGTGTTCTCACACTGTGACCTGAAGGTCGTGGATAGCCCGAACAGGTTATAAGGTAGCAGGATGCGCACGATTTGGGCGCTCAACCGCAACTTCTGTATTGGTCTGTAAAAGCACTATACTCTTCCCTTCCACCATAAGACCAATGTTAGAGCACTGCTCGTCAGCCCAACGTCCAATTTCTAGAAGGAAAGAACGAAAGAAAAACGTGACCAGCAAGTCGTTACTGGGTCCATTCCGACTTTATACTGATTTCCCTAGAACACAAGGGACAGAAATTTGAACTTCGCACTTTGTCTTATCGTCTACTGATTGTCGATCTCACCGTAGCCTACGCGTATTAGCTATTACTGCCTTTTCAATGTTAAGGTCGCTACATCACTTATTAATTTCATACACCACACGTGTACGTTGATCCAATCTTGTGGTGCAGGAGAAGAAGCGCGTTTTCGGCCCACTGTTTTTCGGAGAGAGTTGTAACTGTTTGGAAAAGTCCACTGTAACAGCTCTTGGAGAATACACCAAACGAGCCGGTCATTGTACAGCCAGCTCAGAGCCGGGCAACATACGCATTGATCGCCTTTCTAAAAAAGCTGAAAGCAACTCCCGTATGCACATCATAGATAACAAGCACAAGCGATAGAACGCAGTTTGCACGACCGTCTGCAAGATCTGCTAACAAAACAAGTAACTAGCCACAAATCTCAACCCGACATTCGCTAGGCAGAACCAGAGTGCGTTAAATCTTGTGTGCACTGTTGTTCAAAATCCAATCCTAGAAAAAGAAATGGCAAGTTTACAGGAGAAAATAACAAGTGGAATTGCGTTGGCCACCTAATTATAATCGGGTTGAGCATAGTATGCTGAGATGAGTAGCGCGTTACCCAAGTAACGTGTACTAAAGTGCTCATCGAATTATTCTGGTGGCTTCGAACTTCACAGTGGAGACAGATGCTATCCTACACTCAGCAGGTCGTACTCATAACTCATTGAGCGCGATACACATACCACAAGATGTAACGTAGAAAGAACGGTCAAATCAAAAGGAAAACCATCATTGCCCTTCTACATACCATATTTGTCCGTGGTGCTTCAGAACTGACTGATACTCATGGTCACCAAGCCCTAACGCTTGACCGAGAGCAGTAGTGCTACATCCACGAACCACTCCCAGTAGACAATGTTGCCGCTAAAATATTGACGAGAATTCCTTCATCACCTAACTACAGGGGCTACGGTCCAAGGACATTAAATTTCGTGCGACATTCCAAAGGAATGGGGGAACACTTATTGGATAGCTGGTTGAACCTTTGCTCCAGATTAACAACCGAGATTATGCTAAAGATATTGGGCGCACAGTCACAAGAGGTCAGCAATTCATTTGAACGTGGAACAGTTAAAACGTTGCCTCTACAGTCCTGCAGATTGATAGACACAATAGCACTCGTGACATCCGAAAGGACAGAGTGAGGCACGGGAGAACGTCGCAAAGTGGAACACTCCGTGTCACTGTTGTATCGCTACCTTCATTTCTGCTCTCTGCACTGCCAACCCAGCCGGAGATAAAACTAAACACCGAAGCCTACTAGACCGAAGTATATTAGGCACAGAACACGGATAATTTTATAGGTCACCTGCGATCATCTCCGACTGCACGTTTTGAGCTGACTCACGCCACTTGCCCTGGACAGCTTCCATACCTGCTATCGGTCCGCACTGGCCAGCAGTAATTACACTCACTCACGCCTGTCACATAGCAACATGTGTCATGTTGGTGGGCTGATTTCATATGTTTCCGGTTTGACCATGTCAACGAGTCTGTCAGCCGCTCAGGTGGACTGGCTAACCTTGACCTGCTATGGTGCACTCTGATAGTCAGCCGTTTCGTCTCCGTGACATCGTGTCCTCCCAATTGAACCTGCTTCCCTACCACGCAAGCTTGCTACAATGTAGACATTTTGTCTGGATATCAATCGTTGGATTTGGGGTTTTCTCCTCCTCCTCCTCCTCCTGGTCGGTCTTCGATGTATATTGTCTGTGAGCCCTTGAGCCTTGCCATGGTTCGGCCTCCGCTGATCTGCATGTCAGATTTGTATCTTGTTTCCAACCGTTGTTTCGTAATTTGCCGCCATTTATATTCCTTATCCTTTCTGTGGACCACCTCCTCGGTCGACGACGATCTTTTACCTACTTTCGGCCACCGGTCCTGAAATCATTGATCCGATCTGTGTGATTTGATTCCATATGCTTTAATTCATCTCTTGGCTGGGACACTGAACCTATTGGCTTGGAAATTATGTTAGTAACAATTGGTAGATTTGCGGCTGTTTAATATGCCTTCCACTGACTTATCTACCCGTTCCAATTCATGCATCCAGGAGAGACCCAGCAGATCTTACCTCGGCTTGTCTGTCACGAAACAAGTTGTGCGGACGTTTTGATCACGAAATCCGACTTGACATTACAATTTACCAATCGACTTTAACATGCCTCCTGACTCATTCTCTACTGTTTGGCACGGTTGTATCAGAGATCAATCACAGAAAATCAGAGTTGTGTCTGAAGGGGCGTCCAACTGCAAGTTCACTTGAATGCCATTAATTCCCACGGTCCCATCCTTAAGTCTGATGAACTCATTAACTTTGGAATTGGCAGTGACAGATCTGGTTATATTGTGATGTCTGGAACTTATAACATTTTTTCGCTTCTTCCTGGTCATAATGGGAAGACTTGCCAGGCAACACGACGCTATGTACCCCTGTTTACCACAGCCATTTCAAATGTGTTTTCTGAACGCGCAGTTTCGGTCAAAGTGCCATTCTCTACTAAAACAACAAGCAGAGGGAGGTTATGAATCTGAAGGATTTACATGACTCGATTCATCTTAGGGACTGCGATTAACTGCGCAGATCGGGTCGTGATGGTTGTGGTTAGACAGGTGCTGAATCACGGAAGTATCATGCTTCAGATTTGTCATACTTTGGCATTCGCTGGTTATTCGCTGCAGCGTAACCTCAGGGTTCTGTTCCATCTTGTTCAGCATGCTTTTTCTTATGTCTGCACCTTTGGCTGCTTGCAGGCCGCAAACGTAAATAAGGCGATTGTAATGGTTGGCGGTCGTTTTGTGAAACTGAGCGTTTGAACCTGCGATTTACACGAGTAGGTAACACAATATCTTCATTTTTGGCCATTGTGAAATGACTGTACCGGATGTTAAACAAGGATGTCTGCGCATCAAAACAAGGAATGTATATGGGTTAAGCAGCAATGCTCAAGGTGTCCGTTGGGTGGTTTTGCAAGGTTATCGAAAAATAAAATAACCGTGGGCTATTTAGGTTTAATAGAGAAGCTTATCGCTTTTTCGCTATAGTGTTGCGAGCCCTGTAGTTTCACAGCACAATCATTTAACACCAAATAAATCCAACATATGTTCCAGGAGTGGGATAAAGATGTAGTCCTAGGTAACAAAGTGTGTGGGAGTACGTGAGTCCTCGAAACATTTTTTAAATATTGATATTGATGGCGCAGAGATGACCGATTCTGGGAGAGGATACCACGGGTGACACACGCGGAAGGATAAGAAATCCATGCGGCAATCCAGCAGGCTGTATTGTTCTGCCAGTTTTAGTGCGTGGCCTTTCAAGTTGGTATTACTGCTGTGTTGCAATAAAAGGCGGTACCCATGGTGCGGGTAGTGCAGAATGAAGTACACGATTATCAAGTCACCACCTAAGCGGCGGTAACATCCGCTGAATACCACCAATATTTCCACCGTCTTCTCTTATAGAAAATGGTGCATTCCAATGACATACTTTGATGCTCGACGTTGGGGCCGCTCCAATGCACTTAGGTCGATTTTACTCCACTGGTTCCAGGCTTTAACTGGAACATGAGGACGATATGAGGACGAACATACGCACTAAACATCTGCCGAAAAATAGAGCGATCTATTTGTCCGAACGCTCGTCGTAACAGGCCCACCTGTTGGATACCAGTTTTGAAAGCTTTTGCGGATTGCCTGGAACAAACCAGATCATCGTGTACCAGTACGCGCAATCACGTTCGGTAGCAGTTCGCTGCTGCACATGCTTTACGAGCTTGTAACAGTGGATGTTCTGGTGTTGTACAGAGAGCATCTTACATTTACACACATTGAATTGCAGTAAATGTTGCATGGACCACTGACGTGCCACTTTTAGATCACCCTGAAGCAGTTGCAGGTCAGTATTCCTCTAAACCATGCTCCACCTCTTGGTGTATTCGACAAACAGCAAGAAGTTAGGTGTACTTTTCTGTGTGTGGTCATTGATAAATACCAAAAAACCGGGGACCTAGTAACGAACCTTGAGACACACCACATTCAGGTTGTAGGGAATCGGAGAAGGAGCTCTAAATTCAGACCATAAATTACTGCTAAAGGAGATATTTGGCGATCCAGCTTTGAAGAGCATCACTTATCCCGTAGCGCTGTTGCCTGGAAAGGCATATTCGATGATCTATACGGTCGAATGTTTGCGAGAAAGCCAGGTAGATTGCATCAGCTTGCTCTTCAGAGTCAGCTGATTGGGTCCAGCATTTCCGTGCTATTAGCAAATTCGTTGTGCAAGATCGACTTTGACGGAAGCCATGCTGCTCAGAAGTAATAATGTTAGGGTTTTCCAAATAGTCCTCCAACGCATCGCCTAGGATTAAAGCCCCGAATTTTCCTCAATTCTGCGAAACGCCTAAAATTGCACAATTTGCTGTTGCGGAAAATGAAAAGTTTCTCGGAATCGCAGAAATAGCGGAAAACTCACAAAGAAGGCTACTTTGAATGTATTTTCGTTGTAATCAATACATTTGTGTTCGTAAGCAATGTTACTGCAGCCAGCTGGCCATTGGAACATTCTTCTGGAGTATCCTCGTCACCATCGGCTTACCCCTTATTAAGTCCCCTTGTCCCCAGACCCAGGTGTTACCCGTATATCTATCAATTAATCAACCATGTCCCATCTGTCTGCCCTCGCTGTGCATTCATTCTTTTGTCCATTATTAAGACACCGTTTGTCCACAAGTACATTAAATCTGTTTGACATCTGTTTGGTCACACCTTTGGCGCATGCCTGGCCGACACAAACCGCCCCCCATTACATTCACCCTTGAAGTTGATGCGCTGTCGTCTCATAGGCCTTGAACAGCGGCCACGTCTTTGCATAGGCCTCTCTGGCGCCATACAAGCGACCGTTTTAATTCGCTGAATGACTGAATTCCTTGTAACCCGTGGGGACAAACGTTTTCTGTTCGCTTTGAGTACTTTGTGAAGGTACTGTTGTGCCCGTACTGAGCAGTTATTGTGGAAGTTGTCATTATTAAATTTTCATCTGTCTCTGAATAGTACTGTAGTTCTGCCTCGGCTTCGGTTTCCTTTGACTCATTACTTTAGAATCAAGCTGATTTGCTGCTTACAATAATTAACATGTTTTATCTTTTTCAGATATTATCTCAGTATAGGAAACAGCTTGTAGGAGGGAAAACTTCCCTGGACGGAGTGAAGGAGTTTCCTGGAGAATTCTACGTCGATAAAGCGGATAAAAAGCGACTGTTTTGTTTATCGTGTATATTGACACTAGATCCATCTAGAAAATCAACCTTGGCTGACCACATTCATAGTCAGAAACAACTTCAGCAGAAACAATGGAACAATGGTTTATTACGGGTAAAAAAGAATCGCTTAACAAGTCCCGTGGGATGGAAATAATTGCGAAAATCAATTGCATAATAAAGTGAAAAGCGTTGTGGTGGACTCACCATAGACTTATGTGGAATAGCGGAGATGTTCGCGTATTAAACGTATAAATCCATCAATCCATTGGTTAGACGTTTGGCAAGACACCGTTTGATTGCGTTTTGTAGCCCCTGACTAACAAGTCATAAAATGAAATGTAAGTGGGACAATGCATCGTCAACACGTTTTTAAATATCGCCAGATTGGGAGCAGAGACGACATAATTAGGGAGGGCGTTTCAAGGCTGTCACATGCGGAGAGAAAAGAAATTTCTACTGCATTCAAGCCGGCTATAATGAATTGTCAGTTTCAGAGGGTGACCTCTTAGTTTAGTGTTGTGGTTCAATTCCAGCAGCGGACGGCAAATGTGGTTTGGGTTCTTCAGAATCTGATAAACCATTATGAGATCCCCCCGCAAAAGCCGATATCGACTGCTGTACATTCTTAGAGATTTCAGTCTAAGCTGATAGGGCAGATGAAAGAGGCCCCTGACGTTCTTGGTTGCCCGTCGTTGAGGAGTCTCGAGAGCAACGAGATCCTGTTTCTGCCACGGCTGCCACGCCTGAATAGCATATTCCCCGTGAGGTCGCACGTAGGCGTTAATCATTTGGGGAAATATTGATGGTTCAAACCGACCGAAGGCTCTGCGAAGAAGGCCGAAGTGTTCATTTCCGGTTCTCGTCGCCTTCTCTGCTTGTTTTGAACACCCGAGATCTTCCTGTATCAATACACCCAGGTCACGCTCCTGAGAGACCTTCGCCAAGGTGCGGTCTCCAATCTTGTAAGCATTCACCGGCTGGTGACGCAGATGCATCACTTTGCACTTAGCTATGTTCAATTGAAGCTTGTTCGTCTTTGACCATTCGTAAATGCAATCTAGGTCATGTTGGCGCAGATCCTGATCTGGCTTGTGACTAATCGCCCGCCATACCTTGACGTCATCAGCGAAAAGCAGGAAATTTGAGGAGATAGAAAGCAGTTAATGTTATTGCCAAGGGCGAAGCGGCTCTGAAGAAAGCTCGACAAGCACGCATTGTTAGTTCCATTGCCGATGCGAATGCTGCCCAGGAAGTCTGCGATACAGTGGGATTTGACTGTATACTTGCTGTAGGATCCGCGAATATTCCTCTAGATAATGCCGGCAACTACCAGGTGAGGAAAGTTCTTCATAGGTACGTACGAAATGGTGCAAGCATTGCCGGGATCTGAAGCGCTACGTCTGAAAATCCCTCAACTCTACGGGAAACACAATCGGATATTTATAAAGGTGTTCGGATACCTTTCGCAGCGTTATGAAAGACGAAACAACTGATGATTGCGGGAATATGGAACAACATATCCTGTTATGTGAGTTATTGAAGTCCAATAAGGACGGTCTCGCAGTATACCTCATCGACACGATCAATATGGAGAGAATCATTTCTGCCACAGTTAAAGGGGCCACTCTGCTCAGCATGACATTGATGGGTATGGAGTTCGGTCGTGTGAGTACCTTCGTTTATGATGGCATTAGACATATGACAGCATGCTAGCTAGATGTAATTATGTCTGTTTGAGAGGTTTCAGTTCACATCAGATGTGTTGCGTCAACTTGATTGGAGAGACCATTCGCAAATTCTCTCCAGAAGTCGATGAATTCGTTGCAAAAAATAAAAAGTGCTTTTCGTCTTTCGGGAAGTATAAGGCGTGTCTACATAGATCAAATAACTCAGGAGGGCATGGATAACCCAACCGACCCACCTGCACCGGTCATCGCACTCTGGAACTCCTGAATCGTAGCTGTCGCACATCACAGCAAGTAAGTTCATCATCGCTCAGCCATGTTACAAGCTGTATAACACGAGATTGGATACTCGGCTGACGTTTGTGAAATGGTGGTTGTTCGAACCGAGGAAACAACACATAAAGATTTGAGATGGCAAATGCACTGCATTACAACTATTGGAAAGAACATCATCCGTTAGCTGAAAATTGCCGAATCACAGTCTCCGGTAACCCATATGATCTCTTCACGTCACTGGAAAGTGCCGCTGAAGATAGCAGGCTGCAACATTTACAAGCAGATGGACTCATCTTTGAGACTTTCAGCAAAATTCAAAGCGACATGCAATTTCGCTTTTCCCAATCTGCCATAAAAGGCCGGGAGTTACTGGCTGCTTTTGGAAGCCATTAGAGTGGTTGACTTTAACCAGCTTATTACCTTGCCCAGTGATCCACGCAACTACGTTGATGTTCCAGGGCTAATTAGCTGCCCAGCTCTGGCATCCGAGTGGTTAAGCTATCGAAAAGTGGTGGAGGAACTTCAAGGAGAAAAAGGTGAGAGCACGCTGGCCTTCTGGTACGGAATGTGTGAAGGAACTACACAACTGGTAGACATAGCCTGCTGATATCTATGCATTCCCTTGAATTCGGTAGACACTGAACGAAGCTTAAGTGCCTACAAAAAGGTTGTGTCGGAGAAGCGGCAAAACCTTACAGACAGTAGCACGAATCAACTTGTTTAGCTTAAGTTCAATTCCTATATTTTGCATAATGACTGATATGTATATTCATAGTGGATGAAGTGCCTTGCTTTCCGTTTATTTTCGTTTTCGCGGTGAAATTGCGGAACTTAATGCTTGTGACGCAAATATTGCGCGGAATTTCCGATGTCGATCGCGGAAACATGTCTCCTCATCTAGATAATTTCGAGTCTTTGGCTCCGATGGGTTATATTACCGTGGACAGTACAGGGAGAAGGAAAACTAAGCGGTAGTTTGAAGCCTCGGTTCTGCTTTCACCTTGGGAAAGGGTGTTATTATTCAAAGCTTCCACATGACAGGAAGTTGATTCTGGTCTAAGCAAAGCTGGAAGAACTATGCCAGTGACTCTGCCAGTTGACTTGCTGCTGCTGTCAGTTCCTCTGGGCAAATAGTATCAACACTCGGGGATTTGTGCCTGCGTAGATTGGTTAGCTTCTGCAAGACGGCTTCGGTGGAAAAGGAGATGCGAGTGATTTACGGCGGCGGGAAGAAAAAAGCTGGATGCTCGCTCGATGGTAATACTCTCTGGATGGTGGGGGATATTTCATCCGCAGCGCGCTTGCTGCTTCCGTAGCCGTTCGTATTGGGCCAGCCATCATGAGTGGCGGAACTCCTTGCCTCACAATCCGTAGGCCGCTGACGTGCTTATACAGCAGGTTGTTATTGGCGCTGAAGGTTTTTGCTACGTTCTACTGATGCGTGGCTTTGTCCCCTCTGAGCAGTTGAGTGCAGTGGTTTCGTTGCGCTCCCTAGTTTTCCCAACCTTCTGGTGTTAGAGATAATCTATACTCTCGTCACGCTGTGTTACGTTTTGCCAGCAGTTTTCGAGTCCTGTTGCTTACGTAAGTAACTGTTTCAGACCGTTTGCAAACTTTAAAGAATCCTTAAGCAGTCGATTGAATTTGTTTACTACCTCGAGCCAGGCGACATGCAGGCGGTCTACGGCGAGGAACGACCAGGTTTTGGCACTGATGTGGTGGGCTAATTGGTCGTTGCATGTGATGGTTGGCGCCGTCTCATGATCCGCATCTTGGTTTTATGCATATAAGATGAACTTAAAACTAATAACTACATGATCACTGCGACTTAACGGGTAGTCTACAACTAACGCATCCATTATATGTTCTTCGATAGTAAGCACAAGATCAAGCAAAGATGGCCTATTTGCAGTTCTGAACCGAGTGGGCGAAGTGACAAAAGTATAAGGAGGAAGGCTGGTTACAAATTCCTGCAAATCGACTTTAAATTGTTCTCCGCTCGTGCCATGGTTTTCTAAACCCTGCACATTGAAATCACCCACGGTCAAAAAGTGGGTGTATCAACCTTTTAGATTTTGTCGTAGGGCAGTCGCAATTTGGTAGTCCGATTCAGATGTAGAGTTACGGGGACAGTTCACCAAGGCTATAAGGCCAGTGTCTTTGCATCTGAAATGAAGGCAGCACCAAAGCGGATCAAGAATCAGAGAATCTGAATTCTCTATGACCAAGCGCTATAAGTCGCTTCGGTAATAAATAATTATGCCTCCTCTTTTGTCAGTCTGTCGTTTCGAATGAGTGACATGCCAGGTAGCGAAATTGCAGCTTCTGTCATTTCAGTGTGTAACCACGTCTACGTGATGCCAATGGTATTATATTTCTGGGAAACTTGGCGATCTTTCTGTTCGGTCAGGTTATTGACGAGGCCCAGAGCATTCGTGTACAAGCAAGCTAGTTCATTGGTCTCTAGTAGACCACAGGGGGTCAAAGAAATCAGGGGTGTGGAATTGCCGACCGATGTGCAATCGGGTGTTAATCGTTTGTTTGTTGAGATACTGATACTAATTCCGTGCCTTGTTCTGGTCAAGGCGTGTCCCAACCCACATCAATATCTACATCAATATCGGGTAAAGGAACGATCATCGCCGGACGATTTCGTAATTGGATGTTGCGAAGCGTCTGCAGTCCTTACCCGATGTAAAGCGTTTTTGCTTTTTACGCCAACTACTTAACACGTCCGTCGCTGCTTGCTTGGATTAAACAAGCGGATTTAGGATTCTCGGGCTGTGTCTACTATAAGTTAGCGGGAGAGGTAACCATTTGAACGATCGCGACACAACCTTATCCAAGGTTAGGATTTCGCCGATGAATCGCCATTGTTCTCAATCGTGAGTTCCGGCCTCTTGATTATCGTGTGAAGGAAGCTCTGGCACACCATGGATACAAATAGTGTTTAGGCGATCAGGCTTGTTGTGTCCCACTTCGGAGTTTCTTTTTGACTGTCGCATGTTTCATGGAACATCAGGATAGATACTTATCTCGCACAACCCATTTTGAAATGCATTTACGGAGAGCAGAACGTTTACCACAACAGTTAAGGAATATGATGTTACCCTAATGTGTCTGGGCTCGTCAAAGTGTGCAGGGCTCGGGTAACGAGTAATTCGTACTAAGTTTATGAGTTTGGCTTTTACGTACATCAGAAGGCACAGTGGCTGCGATTGGTTCAAGTCGTCGGAAAACCTACCTTGCAATATAACACCTGCTGGTTCGGGTACGTTCGAGCACACAACATTCAGAAGATTATTGTTATATCCATTTGTGACAGAATTGAAACAACTTCGTCAGGCGTCCTGTAAGTGCTCTTCTTTGGATAAATAAAATCTGTAAACTTCTCATGTTCAGTCGCACCCAGATTCCGGAGCAAAAGGTGACTTTTCTTCTCGAAATTAGTCAGTATACTTGTGGAACCAAGGAGCGAACCTTATGGCAGCATCCGCATCATAATTCGCTGATCGGCTTCGTAAGGTTTTCTGGAAAGGGGACACTTTCACTTGCCCCTAAGCTTGGGTTGCAGCTTCTGCATCGACATCTCAATGAGCTAGGCTTGCTATTGTAAAAGTGCTTGCAACTTTTCGAAGCTAGCTGCCATTTCTGAGTAAGACTGAAACTTGCGTTTCCACAGTTTTAACAGAAATGTCGATGGGTAGAAATAGCGGTAAATTACGAAACAACGGTTGGAAACAAGAAACAAATCTGACATGCAGATCAGCGGAGGCCGAACCATGGCAAGGCTCAAGGGCTCGCAGACAACATACATCGAAGACCGACCAGAAGGAGGAGGAGAAAACCCCAAATCCAACGATTGATATCCAGACAAAATGTCTACATTGTAGCAAGCTTGCGTGGTAGGGAAGCAGGTTCAATTGGGAGGACACGATGTCACGGAGACGAAACGGCTGACTATCAGAGTGCACCATAGCAGGTCAAGGTTAGCCAGTCCACCTGAGCGGCTGACAGACTCGTTGACATGGTCAAACCGGAAACATATGAAATCAGCCCACCAACATGACACATGTTGCTATGTGACAGGCGTGAGTGAGTGTAATTACTGCTGGCCAGTGCGGACCGATAGCAGGTATGGAAGTTGTCCAGGGCAAGTGGCGTGAGTCAGCTCAAAACGTGCAGCCGGAGATGATCGCAGGTGACCTATAAAATTATCCGTGTTCTGTGCCTAATATACTTCGGTCTAGTAGGCTTCGGTGTTTTGTTTTATCTCCGGCTGGGTTGGCAGTGCAGAGAGCAGAAATGAAGGTAGCGATACAACAGTGACACGGAGTGTTCCACTTTGCGACGTTCTCCCGTGCCTCACTCTGTCCTTTCGGATGTCACGAGTGCTATTGTGTCTATCAATCTGCAGGACTGTAGAGGCAACGTTTTAACTGTTCCACGTTCAAATGAATTGCTGACCTCTTGTGACTGTGCGCCCGCTATCTTTAGCATAATCTCGGTTGTTAATCTGAAGCAAAACTTCAACCAGCTATCCAATAAGTGTTCGCCCATTCCTTTGGAATGTGGCACGAAATTTAATGTCCTTGGACCGTAGCCCCTGTAGTTAGGTGATGAAGGAATTCTCGTCAATATTTTAGCGGCAACATTGTCTACTGGGAGTGGTTCGTGGATGTAGCACTACTGCTCTCGGTCAAGCGTTAGGGCTTGGTGACCATGAGTATCAGTCAGTTCTGAAGCACCACGGACAAATATGGTATGTAGAAGGGCAATGATGGTTTTTCTTTTGACTTGACCGTTCTTTCTACGTTACATCTTGTGGTATGTGTATCGCGCTCAATGAGTTATGAGTACGACCTGCTGAGTGTAGGACAGCATCTGTCTCCACTGTGAAGTTCGAAGCCACTCGAATAAAGCCAGCTTCTGTGCCTTATATACTTCGATCTAGCAAGGTTCGTTATTGTTTTTGTCACCGGTCGGATTGGCAGCGCAGAGAGCAATGTCGAGGTTAACGTTACAACTGCTGCTTGCAGCATGACCAAAATTCAACACGCAAGGACCGACGCAAAATTGCATGGCGGCTGACCGTTAGTCGGACCGGTTAATCTAAACTCGAATTTAGCGTCCACCAAAGCACTTCTAACATTCAAAACACTTTCTTGTTTGTATACAAACGCTTAACTCTTTCTTGATAACTTGTTTGAATGTATGGAATGACGGGCTTTCCAGCCGCGGAATCGGGATCCCTGGTTAAGCATTGAACTAAGTTATTCTGAGATTAATTTAGCTGGTAAGTCGCTGCTTCCGAAGGACTGAGCTAGCAGAGCTAGTGGTATAATTCTGTGTTGTAAGCTAACCTTCGATGTGAATTTGTTCTTTACCCAGAAATCGTCGCCCCTGATTTGCTGTGGTGCCGAACATGTTTGATCAACAAGGACATATTTATTGTCGCCGCAATTTACCGTCCACGAAACTCTAGATGGGTAAGGCATTCAAAACTCTACCGCGTTTTAAAAGTTAGGCAGAAAAAGTCATAGAGTCTCATATTCATTGCAGACGACTTTAATGAGCACGAACTAGAAGTCTCCGCAAACGATGGCACGCAGTTAGCAGCCTGTTCGAAAGGGCTTATATCCAGCTACTCTCCGTACAACCTAGTCAATTCTCCCACCAGATTTCGAACTGCTAACTGTCCGTAGGTACTAGATCTTTTTCTCGCCAATGAAGAACTTGGGGCTGACGGAATAATTAAAAGCACATCATTGGGTTGCATTGACCATGTCACTCTAGCGTTTGACTAGATATACAATGAGGAATATCCTGAAGAAGAGGATGGGAAATGTCACGCTTTTTAGCGCGTTATCCGCCCTGGTTAAGGAGACCTCTTAAACATTCTTAATGGAATACCCCGTATAAGTCACTTGAAAAAAGCTCACAAGGACAGATAGCGCACTGGTAGCGTTACCATTGAAGCATAAGTCTTTTTGTCGTTAAAGGAAAAGGAAATCCTTTCTGAGGAGCTGAACACACAAATGCATATCCATGAGGGACTTGACATGGTGACTTAACATGGACTCTCAGAATGCCGACACCTGGACAACATACGTTAAGCAGCCTAATTTTTGTGTGAATTTGATTCACTAGGATAATCTGACGCATCAGCAGGAGTTAAGGGAGCGATTCTGCACCAACTAAAAACTGTTATACCGGCATGGTAATGGTCTTGATAAAGTGTCGCGCGGAACACTAGCATTGGTCACGACTAACTGGTACACGCAATCAGCAAAGCAAGCAGCCGATCTTTTACAGATCCATTACTCACATAAATTCAAGAGGGTAACAGGTCTAATGAATGTCCTGTCCTTATTGTCTTACCGTCAGTTTTTCTTGCAGAAACTGTGTTAAATATGCTAGTTTTCCAGCCTACCCACACCTCTCCTGCTGTCGATAATCTCCCACCAACGGCTCTACAGTCCGCATCCAGTGATTTCGCGGCTTTATTCTATCAGTGCTGTCTAGAGGAGAATCAAATTCTAGCAATATAGTAGTGAAGCGTCATCACTCATGGTCGCACTGACTCGGCCAATTACCATCCGATAACGCTGTTCTTTATGCTTTCCAAGGTTATGAAGTATATAACTGCGGTTGCACTTATGCAGTATCTGGAAAACCACAGTTTAATAGCCGCTTTGAAACATTGATTCAGTCAAAACGGCTCATGAAAAACTAGCCCGTTAATTGCAAGCAACAGCTGGACTAAAGCAGTTGATTGTGGAGTAGGAGTCGATGTCATCTTCCTGGGCTTTGCAAAAACCTTGGATAACCATCGCATTGGCGACCAAGTTCTGCTTTATCTGGGCAGTTTCTTGCATGAACGTCGGTGGAGTACGGTGTATCACAAGGCTTGGTGCTATGGCCTCGCCTATTCTTGGTATTCATAAACGATCTAGCGAGGACAGTTACCTTTGAGTTCCTATTCCTCACTGGTGGTATCAAGATAGGACAAGCGATCAGGAAACCGGACCCCTCCACGAAGAGTTCCAGCGAGACTTTAACACGATTTCGAACTGGTCAATTCAGAATACCCTACCATTCAATTTGGAAAAATGTCGCTTTTTCTAATAAGCCATAGGCCTGACTATGTGTACTGGTTTGGGTCACATACTTCGCAAACAACGTTCCAAAAGCGCGACGTTGGTGTGCTCATAACTGTTCAAAACAGTCTGAGGCAACTGCAAAAAATGCAGTAAACAAGTCGGCCTGCTGTGGAGGCTATTCTAAAGTTGCAACCCATCCATCTTCTCGATTATGTGCAACTCATACGTGCGCCCTTACGTTGAATCCGCTATGCGAGCTGCCCAACTTCGACCGAAGCGCGACCTGGAAGTAATAGAGACATCAGCACGCGGGGCAACGCGATCAGTGTTATTAACGAAGGCTGAAGTTACTGGGAATTTTCAGTGGACGCCACCGACAAATAAGCAGCGATCACCTATTAGTGTTCCAAATATTGAGTGGCCCTAAGCTCGTACATCGTCACTTGCTGAAACTCAGCGATAACATCATTCTCAGAGGTGATTGTCTGGGAATGAGTGAACATCTGGAATGCCGACAAATCCATTTTTCTCTTAGGATCTGTCAAGCATATAGTTCTCTCCCAAACTCATCTATTGCCTCCCTCCTACTGGAGATTAAAAATATTGGATGTTGCTCTTGCCTCCATTTACTTCGTATTCTAACCTGTGCTATTTTGGAATATAATAATCACGCGCTCATACCGGATTTCTTTGTCACGTCGACCAAAGAAGAAGATGCATCAGTAAGCGTTCTTGTTTTAGTTTCTGTCACGGAATACGTCAGCTGTAACTGCCCCCAATATTATTAAGTAAGCTTGCATTCTATGCTCATTTCACACTAATGTTATTCTGCAGCGTAGTACTTCGATAGACGCCAAAACAGACAACACAGTTATTTTGATAATGTAGTTTTGCCACTGCCATTCTACGGGACTTGTCAAACAGCTGATTGTTTCCGAGGATAAAACATGTTTCCTTCTTCAAAACGTCGTCGAATTTACATTTCATTACCATTGGATTCAGAGTACGATTGCACACCGGTAGGGACGTCTGCAATGTTCGTCTCCGGAGATAATCTAAGTCAAAAAATTTTGAATGCTACAATAAAATCGAAGAATGCAATGTGTTTGCACAAGCCGTAGGTACTTTTAATGATATTTTTGGCAATGTTCCGTGGAGTGGTACAGAATTAAACCTATACTTGCTCCTTTAATACAGCATTAAATAAACAACTAAATTAACAAATGGTATATTCCTAGGGTTTCGAGGTGCTGTCCAACTATGTGGTCTGATCAATATATACAACAGGATCGCGAAAGTAATCAATTTGTTCACGCTTTTTACAATGGATCCAAAACGGGTATTAAAGTAATTGGCATGATTGAGGTATTAAAGAAATTAACAAGCCAGGAACAATAACATAGCGGATTTAAACAAATGTCCAGGTAAAGCAATACGGCCACTCGTGGAACGGTCGTCAGGGGACCTGCTTCTATGCAATGTATTCCCTCGAAAGGTTTCGCCCGCACTTCCGTGCTATACCTGGCGGCGTGCCGGTGTGGCATGGTGGCATATGAGCCATCATCTGTTTATCATATGCTGTGTTCTTTTATAGGGCTGATTTTATACATATATTATGGGTGATGAAGCCTCAGCCCAGTAAGTCATGCGGCTCATTCAATTGTGACACTTTTTATACGCCAGTCAGTTTGTGGCAATGTGTCTTGCATAGGTAATCTTTTATAACCGGGAAGCTATAATCCGTCACTACAGGAGATCAGCCTATTCGTGGCCAACAAGGAAATAAGGAAGAAGGTAGAAGATGAAGAACTATGTGAAAGAGGTACTATATCGTTACTGTAAAAAATAAGCAGGTATTTTTTTACAACCACGTAAAAATGAATCGAGCCGATCATACCATCAAATTGTGCAGCGTGACAGCCGGAGACAGGTAACTGTACGAGTTGTCCCTAGGCAAAAAGTCAAATAGAGAATTTGGTATTGCCATCACTGAATTCAAGTATACGTTTCTGGACTGTTAACTCCAGAAAAGAAGGGGAAATGGTTAGCATTGCAGAACAAATGTGACAAAGGGGATCGCAGAACATTATTACAAATTAATCACTTTTGTGGAGAATTACGAAAATAGTTACTGACTCCACACCAGTAAATAATTTTGCTCTCGGTTTTAAAGAGAAGACAGTTGGTATGAATTAAGTTTGCAAGGAGTAAAGCCGCATAGCAGCCTCCAGAGAAGAACTCGTTAGGTTCAGTACCCACCGGCAATGTATATGCCCGTCACTCATCCATCCTAATAGATTCCTAGGAATGCAACCACTGTATCCAGCATGCCATTATTTCACTACCGGTCTGGCAGATCTAGTCAGTTCCAATTCGTTTCCATGTATAACTTGTATACCAATAAGCTGGGCCTCAGCTGGCAGCGTAATATCGCTGCATCACACACGCGGTAAGTTGCGATAATGATGTCACAGAAATGTCTATCTAAATTAATGGTCACATGCTTTTTAAAGTAACCTGAACTTCGTGTGATGTTGACAGGACAATAAATGTTGGGAATTAATGAAAACGTTCTGCGGTCGATGCTACTAAGTTGTTTGCTATAACTGGTAGTGGCTGACTTCTCTGAGTAAAGTGAGGTAGATCTAGTTAGTTGATTGTCAAGCCTTCCTCTCTCGGTGAAGATGAAGAAGGCCATATTAGTCACGTTTAGTTTCGTATTAGAGCATTAGACACATGCTTCGATTACTACACTCAGGCTGATTTGGATCTTCGGTTTACTTCGGATGAAAACTTGTTCATTATGAGCACTTGGACCGTATCTTAGTGGTAGTGTTTTCGGTGATAGTGAGCCCTGCCCAAAATATGAAGATTCTACCACTCCATCAAGGTACAGACAGATGTATCGTTTAATCAAAAAATCCAGCCACTAACTTCATGCCGATTCCTATTGTAGGATTTTATGGGGTTAAGAGAAACAGTGGAATATTGCAAAGAACGTATTAGAATGGTTCTTGTAGAGGCACTTCAGGGAATATGTTGTGTGTTTAAGCCGTGCACCAAAGAAATATAAATTCTGTTTATAATTTTTAAAGAAAACAAGTAACACGATTTTTCACAGCTGTGGTTACAACAGAACGGTTTTAATATCATTTTGTTGTCTCGAACCCATTGTATCGTATATGCTCTCAAACGTTCCGCTGAGAACCTATTATGTCTCCCTTGGGTAACGTTTTTGGCGTCGAGTATCCCCTCTCATGCATAACTACTTGCGCACCAGGTTAGGACCACTTTAAAACTCAAGAATGTAAGCGTGTAACACGTTCAATTGGAACGGTTACACATTTAAATTTCAGAAAAGGGCCATTAACTGGATGTCTGGTATTCACAACCGGCTTTGTTAAGAGAAACTAACTTTCTTTTGAGAGAATTTACAGTGTACTATTGACTGCAAGCGCGATAGTTAAACTGTGAAAAATTAAATGCTTAACTGGATATTAACAATAAAATGTAGCAACCACTGCGAAAATTAATTGCGCAGATCCCTCTGTGCACTTTATCGGGATGATGGATTTAACGGATTAATTTTATTTACTTTTCCTGGTTAAATGATCGGTTATTGATTGCTATGTGAACTCAGGCTGTGGCAACTAGTGAGTAGACTTCGAAAAAGCAGGCGGATAAACGAGGATTCTACCAACTTCCACCAAAATCCATGAATAATATTAAAGGGCTCCATTTTGAAACCCTCATTATTGGTATAAATTTATGTACAGCATCCAAATTATTGTTAGGACAATGCGAATATCCGTAGTCAAACGTTCACCAATGTGCTTCAGAAAACGCAGTTTGGAGCTTTAAAATTCCTTGAGATGCTCTAAACTAGTTCCGTACAACTGTGGTACCCAACCATGTTTGATGGATACTAGTTTTCTAAAAGAAGTACAGTTATACTTGTTTAAACTTTTAACCTATTTTATTAGTAACATCCTTCACTTAGAAATTGGCAGTTAGTGACATTTCTAGTGACCGCGTCGAAACATTATGATCACTTCTTTCGTTAAAGGATCTAAAGCGTTTTCACATGCCAATCCAAATATCCGCGTCCAAAGAATATGCAAGTATCTGGCAATGCTAAATCTCCTTTGTTGGTCGCCACTAAGTCGTCTCACGTCTTACGCACACTATTATGTTCTCTGCTTCCACTAATGTACCGAAAAACGGAATATGTTATAGTTTACGTTAATCAAATGGATACGGTTAGTGATGAGTAACAAACCCCAGCTGTCATGGCTGCCGATGAACGCCGGTACTGTTGTAGTTAAAGCAAGCATTGCTTCCTATTTACTAGTTGTGATTGTTTCGTTGCTAAACCCACATAGGCTTAGGAAAAAGGGCGAAGCAAGCATTGAACAAATTTCGAGGTTTATTCCACCATCTGGTCTCTATTTTGCAAAAGTGGGATTTGGACGATCTCGTTTGCTTTTTGTGGACTTGGAAAAGACTAAAAGCGAGTATCCACACATCTTTCGATTTTAGTCTTCTCGTGGTTCGTTTTCTTTACTGGACCGAAAAACGTAACTTTTCGTATGGTGCTTACGAACTTAAGCCAGCTATGCGAAATATTAACTTTCCTTAGGTTCTCCATTTCAAACTTAGAAGACTGTCACTTTGGAACTGCTATATATTCTCGTTTGACCAATTTAATTTTATACTTGGCTTGAAACGTCCGCAGCTAATTCTGCACAAGAAAATCCTTTTCCCAAGCGAAAGCTATGTAACACTGCTGTGTTACGTAAAAGTTACGTTTCTTTATTCTCACACACAATTCCTTTAGGAGTCACAGAGGGACAGAACATATGATGTCTTCTACAATTTAAGGGTAGTTCCTGGCCAAATACTGATTGGTTAGAGGGTTTTCTAGCTGAGCTTTAACGTGATCAATCTGAGAGCAATGCAGTGATCCAATTTTGCTTTGACTGAAGACAAGCGGGAACTATGATATAAGAGCAAATATTGGTAGCGCAGGTTGTTCAGTCTGCGAGTTTGATTATTCGCTAAGCTCGGCAGTTTGACTGCAAATGTTTCGTCATAACTCGAGTGACATTGTCATTGCGCGTGTAGGTAGCGAAGTTGTGCTTCGTATCGTGCATTATTTGTATCTATGGAAGGTCGCTACGTTACATCACTAAAACACGAACAAAATACCAACCATATTTGAGCAGAAGCACATGATGAGCACAGCAGAATTTGAATATTGGATTATAAACTAGCTGTAGCTAAAATTATCAATAGACGGAGAAGTATTTAAGATAGGTGTGAGCGGGTGTGTTTTCCATAGACTGCTATAGACTGCAAACCACTTAGTTCCTTAGGTCCAATAAAATTTAAAATATTTAATTTTTATGTAAAATATTTAGAATATTTTATGTAAAATCGTCCACCAGCAAGGCAAGATATTTAGGTCACTATACTCCGCCACTTAAAATATCTGTTGTCCAACAGACATTAAAAAGGAAACGCGTTTACTTAATATCCAATCCTTCAGACAGTAGTAGCTTACTCTAATCTATCGTTCGGTGGCACAGTCAAGGGTAGAAATGTTCCAGCGGGAGAGGGCAGGAGAACCAAGCAGATAAACTTGCTTACAAACATACGGTCAGAGTGTGTATTGTGCTATTTCTATAAGTCTTGACTATTTTAATTTATATCGACGAGGGTGTATTGTTACATTGCCTCAACCACCCAGTTCGCTTTTCTAGGACAGGCTTTATTCAGATCGTGCTTGTGTGACCATAAAACATACAGCACACGTGTTAGTTAAAAAATCGCGCCAACGATGAAATCATAGGAGAGCTAAGCACATTTATGTCGGACATTCAGAGGTATTTTCTGTTTCGTTTCTCTCCAGTTATTGCTGAGTCAAATAGATGAGTTCATCCTACTCTATAAAAAATCACTTACTAGATCGGGGTCCCTTCACTGCATATATCGTTTAGCTACTTTCTTGGTTAACGCAGCAATTAAAAATATTAGATATGGAGCGCAGTGTTAGAAGGGAGTCTGAAAATCTGCGTTATGTTTCCATTAGGAGTTGCACTTTTAAAATATTATTATTCAAACTACTCGTTCTAAATTAACCGGTTAGCAAGTTACACTAGATTTAGCAACCTTACATAATCGCTGGCGAATACGTAGTGAATTTTATTAAGCTCGTCTTAGCTGAGAGTTAATCTGCAAGCTGGCTAATACACTCCAATACCGAAACGTGGATATTTGACGTACGTCTTAAATTAAGTAGGGATATCCGCCTCCACTGATTATTTAACCAAACCTGCATTGAGAAGACAACAATAAATTGAACGCCATACACTAGTGCATTTGGAGTTCAGGAAAAGCGCGATGAAGTCACACCAGTGCCGGTTTCACAACGGATAAAACAACGTTGTAAGTTATGTGGCCACATTGGAGTTCGTGAAGGAATCTTCTTTGGACGCACTGGTTCGGCTTTTGGTGCGACATTAAGAAGTATAAAATTGTCCACAACGTGTATCCACAGTTCACCGTGCGCCGGTCGTACTCATTACCAGCTAAAGGTTTTTGTTACGGCAGATCCATTGTGCTGGTGACAAATCATTTCGCAGCTGCTTCAATTCAAGATTATAAAAAAGCGCATTACAAAATTTAAACACAGAGAATGCAAAACAGGAAGTAATCAACGCAATACAGTAAGACTAAATAAGCAGAATCGTTGCCAAAGTGATGGTTGCTTAGATGTTCTGGCGACAAAGACAATCTGCGCAGGAAATAATCCTCACCGTAACGGCACCTATGTAAAAACAAATCGCTTGATTTACCATTTCGATTTTCAGTATTCTTCACCAATGCGAATCATTCCACTTAGACAATGGAAATTTTGCTAAGCATTAAGTTCCTTTCGTAAATAAAATTCATGTGGACTAGGCGCAAGATAACCGTGACCTATCAGCTGCGTTTTCAGTATCTAATTGGAAATGCACTATTGCTTGTGCACATCATAGTTTTGGTCTTCCGAGAGCCATTAACTTTCATAAAGCGATGGACGGTAGTTTTCAACAGGTTTTGTACCTAACGAATTGATATGAAATGACTTCCTCGTGTGTGTTGCAGCATCTTTAACTCAGTGGTAATAGCACGATGATGTGTCTCGCATGTTCTTGTCGCTTTGTTAGATATTAAAGTAGGTCACTGTGACTAAAATGTTGGACTGGACAACCTTGCAGGTGATCGTGATGGACCAACGTAACTAAACAAAAGTAAGTCTGCAGGTAGTTGAGTGCGAACATAGACGGCTGAACACCAATAGTTTGATTAAACAGGAGGATAATAGAATATTCTTTTTGTAACCCAACTGTAGTTGCCCATAAGTCGCATGAAGATGACACGGTGACCAAGTTTTTCCATGCTGCTTTCAAGGAAGCTATTGATCCTGCATTTCAAACCAACCTAAATAGCCCAAATGTAAGTAAGCCATCCACGTTAGGATTTTGAAGCACTTCTACATCTCTTAAAGTCTTCATCGATAGGTTTGAATTGCTCAGAGGGACAACACGTGCACTAGCAATTTTAACCTTCCTACCGAAAATGAGGCAGTTGTAGTTCTCATTCCGTAAACTGAAAGAACATTGAAACAGTGGTTTTATTAAAAAATGTAGGCTTGACAACTCTCTTAGGATGGTCATGACCAATATTGCGAAATATGGAAGGTGGCTGGAAAATTGTGTTTACACCATTGGACTCACCGAAGTATCCTTACCATTACTAACTCGACTATAAGTCTATACTTATTAACGATAAATGGGACGTTAGTGAATATTTTACCGCCTCTTTGTGCAAAAATAGAGGTTAAAAGGCGAAGTTTGTTCTACCAACTGACTACCAGTGAATTCTCTTACGGACACTCTTGTTTAGGCATGAGCAGTGAGTCATGTACTGCTGAAGCTAAATGAGTGCACAGTCAACTCGGTCCTAGAATTATACTAGCGTCGGAGCACTGATGACAGATCCAACTAGGGCATTCCAAGCTTTGTTACCGAGTAGGAAAAGGAAATTCCGATTTTATTTGTAACCACTGCACTGCTTTGCCGACTTAAGATGGTGACCTATCTAATTACTTTTGTGACTGAGCTCCAGTAAATGGCATCAGGCGTTATTCGGATCTCTCAAAATGAGGTCCCCACGAAATCATCAGTATCGTCTGTTGAAGACCCCGAGCACTCAGAGCATTTGTACATACAGAAAATTTCGTACAAATGCGATTTTTGTTTTAAGATTTACTGTTCGAATACAGAACAACTGCTGCAAAAATCAAAATGTTCTCAGCCCCCATGAGAACCCCACCAGATGACATCAAGCTGCTTGTTCACTGCACATCTGACTGTTTCTGTGGGTGTGATTAGGTTTTATTATGTGGAAAACTAACGCCATTTCTAAACTCAGTGAAAGTGTGCTGATGTTTTTTAGCCATCGCATTTCACTGTCAGTATCCAGATGCCGAGCATGAAAGCTGTAGTCAGGTAACAAATCTACTAGCTAGATCATCTGTTCCCTTATATTACAGGTTATCTACAAATGCATGCAAAAGTTAAACCATGGGAGTTGTCATTTTTATTTGGTTGGCACACTTTACCGAAAGCTATACCCATTTTTGTAATTTAACACTAATCCAATACAAGCCACAATGTGGAAAAATTGTTACCAAGCATTTCGAAGCAGATCAAGATAAGTTCGGTAGAATCCTTGACATAAAAAATCCTGAAAATGGATGACTTCAACTCTCAGTAGAAAAAAGTAGCATACTTACTTGGGACACTGCAATTTTGTGACATGTGAAACATCTATTAAAATAATGAAAGTATTGGGACTGACTTAATATAAGCTATCATAGAAGGATAACTATTTGTTAGAAGATAGGCAAATAAAATTGAATTCGGTTAGTATTTCGCGAAGTAGTTTAGTCTATAGTGCTGTTACGTAAGTTAATGTATACACCTGTTTTTAATGTGTTACATAAATTTACGGCAACGAGCACCACTGCTTTTGAACGAGATGTACTTGTTACCACCAACGGTTGGTTTTATCTTACTACCAGTTAATGCGGAACTAATCAGTTGAGATCCAATTTTCACCGTGCAAATTATGGTACAGTGTTTGCGTCATAGGAATTCCGATGAAGTTAACTACTAGTAAAAATGCGATATAAACATTATCACCTTTATTATTTACTAATGCGTATATTTCTGCCTTGGTAGCAGCAGAAGCTAATATTTACAAGGATAAGAATGCTGTTTCATGACCGCGTTGCATGAGACTCATGTAACAGCGATTTAGTGGACAGTTATCTTTAAAGCTAAATTTTGGAAATATGGTTGCTCTGACGTTTTGGCCCTTCTAGTGAGGATTTTGCCTATACCCTCATAACCCGGATGATGAAGTGGCTTAGTTTACGTATCATGCTCAATCTAATGATATTCAAAGAGTTATAATCGATTTCCAAGTATCAATACAAGATCATGCATCTGCCTTTTTACCCCAATAAACTAGTGAGTGCAAACGGCGATTGTTGAGACATTCACAGAACAACCCCCGATTATTAGTCGAACCTGCACGAAGAAGCTTGATCCATGAGTGCTACTTAGCTTTGGCATCCGTTAACCATGTGGAAGTGGTATTTATCATCTGTATTCCAAACGTGCTGACTCCAGCATTTTAGGGCACCGTGGAGCCACGACACTTGCTCTTAGTTAGGGCGCTAACGCTACCTTGTATCAATACTAACAACATTTGATAGAACTAGGAATATGAGTTAGCTATTTGGTGCTACCCGCCTAAAACATATAGCAATTTACAACCCCAGCTAGGTTTTGGAATCCGCGCGATGACATGTTCGCACATGCTGTTCAAAATAGAGAAAATCCTGCCTTATTACTTCTAAAAATAGACAAAATCAGAAGAGAGATGATGAATTTACCGCGTGTGTGCCAAAGGGATATACATTATTTCCTTTAAGTTTCGCTAAATCACTAGAAATATGGAAACTTTTAACCTTCGCCTCCCATAAATACCCTCCGTTCAATATTCACATATACATTATCTTTTCTGCATTATACATTCGCGCAAAATTAGTAGGACTGACGACCACAGACTGAAACATTCAAGTTACTGTAGCAATAATCTGGGAGTGAATCAATTACGAAAAAGTGGCATTTTTACTGCTTGAAAATATCTTGCATATTCATACCCTGTTCATTCAGGTACGTGCAATTTGGTGATCTTGCCAAGTCAAAAGTTGGTTCATCGAGGAATAATAACGCAGAATTCAAGTTACTAAGGACATTGAGCTGTAGCAAAGGAATGTGCAAATTACAGTTTACTCACATTGACCACTCTAACTGACGTACGATGTGTAGAAAGTTTTAATACTCGCTTTATTGGTCAGTAACGTGGACCCTAATACTTAATCATTGCTCTCAAGGGTATACGAATGTCCAGCCTTCACAATTAAAATTACTGTTCCACGACTGCGTCGTACTACATACTTGATTGACTGTGAGAGCTCAAGTTTTGATGAAGCAGACTAACTTTTATCTCTTGTACTTAGTCCTACAGTTCCGTATTTTACGCATTCACAGAAAAACCTAAACACAAACTGTGGGTGGAATTGACTGACAATGGAAAGGTGTCGTTGGAAACCAACCCCCATGCTACTAACGTAAGTGGTTAGGCCCCATCAGAGAGGTAACATTAATTCTAGTAAGAATCCTATATATCTTCTAGTCCATCTACCACGCTAATGCCACTTGTTCGGTTATAATTGAGCTGGTAATTGCTTAACAGCCTGATAAAACTTAGAGAATGATGAACAACTTAGCAAAGAATCTGAGTTAGAGCGTAAAGCAAGCAGCTTTATATTTTTTTCCAAAATTATAGAAAAAGCTGTTTTATTGTTAAAATGAAGCAGGCTTCCATGACATATTCTCTGAATGCAGTTAATTATTTAAGGTAGCGATTTGGTGCAAACGTTATTTCTTTAGTTTCGTAAGATAATGAACTATCGATCTTTTGTATAGAATAATGGACAGTAGTTGTACCCACCACCACGTTTTTCTATTTGCTTAAAACGAATGTTCTTGTCGGTAAGAATTCCTTTTCCTTATGAATGAGTTTATGAGCAGAGCCTCCGAACTGATCTTAATTTGTTAAATTGGATGAAATACTTGCGCAGAAAATATGGATTTGTCCTATTGAAGCTATAGAATGCGAGTTAATATTTCTGTTACCGACTAAGCGTTCTTGCACAAGAATAATCGAGATTACAATGAGATAGCTCAAATCCGTTCGGTTTGCACGAGATGAAGTATATCGAACGGCTTATGGCCTAGTGCTCCCGCCAGTGCGAAGAATAATTCCCTGATACATTTTTCATGAAGAATATACTTCAGTCAGGAGTACTGATAACGATGAAGACATGCTTTAAGTAAAAAGTTAACACTGATATGACATGCAAGTGCTGTGCAATTCATGTAAAATTATGGATGGTTATCTAAAGTCACGGAAACTTTTAACAATTTTGGAAAATCTCGTAATAAATAACAGCGGAGTGTCGTATAAGCACGGCTTCCACCAAAATTAGTCGCATACTATAAAATTAATATTAATCCGGGCAAGCTGGACAGAGTCTGACGATACCAGATTCAGACTTAAGTTTGTCTAATTGGAATCAAGAACTGCGTTTAATCGCTCGGGAAACCACCTTCATCTGTATATTTTATGAAGCTGTAAAACGGGTAAATCCGTTATGGGTTGGATAAGTATATTCTTGCTTTAGTATCAGCTAAATTTAAGGATTAGCAGCACTCTTTCCGATGAAGTTTGATCCCAGTCGCAATAATCAGGCACAGGCACTAGTACCAGTACTATTTCTATTTTTTCTAAGTCATAATACAATTTTTCTCTAGTAAAATCTTCTTTTGTATCCAACCGACTCCTATATCTTTACTGATAACAAAACAGGAGCCAATTACGCGACACTACAGAGCGACTTAGGATCCAAATAAACATTGTTAGCCCAGAAGAAGCTACAGGTCAGTATGATAAAAGAATAAATTTTGAATGTGCGTCATAAACGTAACACCACTTATCGACTCAAAGGATGGCCGTTGCCACGTGCCTCTTAAGAAAACAAGCTTGCCATAATTATGGGATGAGTTTAACCAATCAAAACAGGATGTAGGTCACCAAGTGGCGCCAAAGAATACATTTTTTCCACGGATTGCTTTTGGAAAATCATGGTCCGAAATAATTGCACAATTCCTGAAGGTCCATATGAGGCCTTATGTGCAATAATTTATTTCGTGGCCTGACCTAGTTTTGGTCTCCCAGCTGTTCAGGGAATTTCTGACATAGTCAGCAACACCTATTCTGCCAACGGATGGTTCTGTGCAATCACAAACTTACAGCGCAAGTCCATTATCTGTTGCTCTAATTAACGTTTGCTCACTTTCGTACATAATACCTAAGTTTGACTCTATCATGTTGATTCTTAATCCTGACATTGTATTCACCTTTGATTCATGGTACACTGGTGCTACGTTAGATGAGGATACGTCACCTTTCGAATACGATAGTTAAGTGAACACTGACCACCGTCATGGCTGTGGCTATGAAATATATGCAAGAGAACCATACGTGGCAACACCTTTCGATTCCGTAGTATTAAATTATGTACAGGATTCCATTTGGGACATTACCCCTATTCATTACCATCAGATTTCCTCATGTTATATTTACAATCCACCAAACCTTAGCGAGAATATATTTCATTTTTATTAGCCCCCTTTGGAAGAACTAATGTGTCAACTTTTGTGCAAAATCTTGTCGTCTGGGATTTCAACATACCGCAAATGCACTGGGCAGATGGCACGGCGCCAGATAGATATAAGGATTTGATCTTTTGCATACGTCTTTTTGGTTGGCAACAACAAGTTCAGCTTCCTATTAGAGGAAAAAAGCGCGATATTTAATTTTTATGATTGGGATTTCCTTCGTTGAAATAAGCCTACTAGAATATTGTCATAAAAACGACCACCGAAGATCAACTCTTGTTTTAAAGTGTGACTGGAACATTCACGAGACGTCAGAACGTTTCGCTTATTCTGTTTGGTTAACTGGGATGCTCCTACTCTCTTACTTGGGTCTACGAATTGGGACGGGTTCTGTATGTCTTCATACCCACAACAGGCAGCAAACGGCTTTTAAAGCAGTGCAGCATGATAGTTGCTACTACAAAGAGTAAGAAATACGACAAGCGGAGACGTATTATGATTGCAAAATAGCGCCGCGTAAATTAAACCATATCCGACGACTATTTAGGTATATCTCAAACTTTTCGTTAGCGACGCAGCAATCGGCTTCCTAGAAGAGATCAGACTCCAGAGTGTGTGTCACTCTTTACTTTGGCAACGCAACGCTCTGATAGCCTTTAATAAACTAGAGAGCAATTTTATACCTTTTCGCGCATTAACCTCCAGCACAAACAAAGTCATCCGATTTACACTCATGCCTAACAAAACGCGTTAATAACCCAGTTTATATATGCGAAGCATTTAGCCACGGATATACCAACCGAGCGGTTGTGCTTTGCGTCAACCGCGAGCTCTTGTCACCATGATGTGAACTTTAATCAGATAATGATTTCCTCTAGGATCTCGAGTCTACAAGCATAATGTTTTTAGGGTAATGATGGTTTGCCACCGGTGCAGGCTGAATGCGGAGCCCATTTATACCCATTCTTTGGCTCAGAATGTCTATAATTTCCATTAAATCAGGACACTATCCCATGCAGTGGAAGACCGAGATAGTAACGTTGCGGCACAAAGGCGCGTCTTCGTATATAAGGGAATAATTTAGTCTTATAAATCACACGTCTTTTGCCTGTGTGATAATGAAGATGATAGTAAACAAACGGATCGTTGTGAACATATTTTCTGAAAACCTGTTTAGTACGTCACAGCATGGGTTTATAAAGTCACGACAATGTGTGACATGTCCGACATATATCTTAGACAATTGGCTCTATGCAAGCAATTATCATAATGCATTGAAATTTGAGTAAAGCCTTTGACCGGGCGCAGCATACAAAATTATTGCCTAAACTCTAAGCTGTTAGAATAAGAACCCCATTGTTAGCATGTTTAAAATCATACTTTCCCAATCGGAACCAAGTAGGAATCATAGATAATGATTTCTCAAAACCAACTGCAGTCACTGGTGGGGTAATGCAATGAAGTATATTGGGTACCATCCTTTTTCTAATCTATATCAGTGAAGTTTAAAAAGTGTCAAACAGGGAACTGCAGTTTTACATGTTTCTGACATACAAATCACCTGCTCCTTCTGCAGTAATGAGATTGATCAGGCACTCAAAGTATTCAGTCTAATTTTTCGTTCTTGAATCCTGATGATATCTGTGGAACGGACGTCAGAAAAGTGCGGCTTCCTATCTTTTGGATGTCATACTCCATCTGAATGGCTCAGAATCCATGATAAACAGCTCAAGCAGTGCACTTGCATTCAGGAACTTGTTCGATATTTGATAACTTTCAACCTTTCCGTACAATGCAACTATCAGATATCAAAAACGGAATGAGCAACTGGCTTTTCTGTAAATCGTTCGCGCTCCGTTCAGTCAGCTTTAAGCTATATGTGGTGTATGTGTTACCTACATTAGAATATTGTTTGCACTGATATGCGGAAGTGTGATAAAATAGCTGCAATGATGGTGCAGAGGCACCTCACAAAACACTTAATAAGGTATTCCACAACTACGACCTATCATGAACGATGTCAATAACTGGGTCCGGACGATTTATGCTTACAAAGGCTGATGAGCAGCCTCTGTTATCCATATCGAGTAATAAGCAATTTTGAGCATATTGATGTCGCTAGCGTGCACATAGATATCGGTGAAATCAGTGGCAATGTAATGAGGTTTTGATGCCGTGGTGTCATAGGAGGATAAGAGAGAAATCCTGTCTGATATCATATTGCAATACATAAAACAAACTATCAGAATGCATTCAGCAACCCTAGCACTTAAGATGTGTAAGAGAAATATACAGGAGTACCTACACCGAATATCGTAATAACTATACCGAACGCAGCGAAAGAATTTAATGAGGATGAGAAACGAACTATGCTATCATATCTACTTTTTGATCCTTTTTCTTTCTACGAACATTTGGGATGTACTCCTAGTAGCAAACATAAAAGCTAAAAGAGGGAACAAACCTAGCTGTACTCTCCAATTCTTCTGATTCTGTTAAGTTTAACATTTATGTATCCTCGATTCATGGAAGAGTGCTGTTTGAATGAACCACTTTTCCAACTTATATACTTCATAATGCCTATTGATCACAACGTAGTATTAAAAAGCTGTGGGTAGCTACAGGTTCACAGGTATGTCTACTACAATTTTTATCTTCGCCGCTATCAGGATGCTTAATTTTGTTATTTTCCTCGTGAAATTTAACAGCGTATGACATTCTTATAGTCAAAGCGAATGTTCCTAGTATGCGATGAATGCCAAGCAGTCTCGTCATTGAGCAACCAATTTCATAAGGTAACAAGAATTTGTTGCAATATGCTTTCAATTGTTTGTTTGTTGATACATCGATATTTAGAACACACTTATTATTTGTTGGTCAAATTCAGTACTTCCCTGCACAATGTTTATTATAGTTGCCATCCTCGAATGAAGTGACCGGAACATAAGCATTTCAAACGTTCGCCAGAATCTGAAGTTCTCAAAAATGAAAAGTTGTAATATCATAAAGAAATCCAAGAATATCCTCGTACGTTCATTAGTTGTATGCTTCTGCCACATGCGCCTTTAGCTCTGCACGTAGACATATTTATTTAACATGTAAGAGCATGAAACATTTTTAATACATTAGATCTGACCCCACTTGGGATCAACTACATGCCAAGCAGGGAAATAAACAGTGTTTTACTTACTTACTTCTAGGCCTGGTGTCTTGGAAGGAAGCGAGCCAATAATTCCGAGAAAGTCTATAACATGCAGAGAACAGTTAGCTAGGGGCTTGCTTCACAGATGAAAGCAGATCATAATGGAAGCTTTGATTATATATTGATTAATAATGGCATTTGTATGATTGTCTTATCCTGGCACATCATATTAATGCAAACTAATACAACGCCACCGCGATCTGTTAAATTTGAGCCACAATGATAACCTAAGATGTCATTATCCCAAATTGCATACGCACTACAGACAATTTGAATACCGCTACATTTACTATTTTCAGGCTGTCAAAACATGAAACTCTCTTACAGCACACTTCATTTCTGCCATTTCATTAATGCTTCACAAGTGACTGTTTGGTAATACGCCATTCCAGTTGCATTACTTGATTTAATATATTTCAGTAGGAAAGTGAATCCATGCGAACCAAATAATGTTCACACCAGCATCCCCGGTAAACTAGAAGTGAGAAATTCTGTATCTATGATCATGGAAACCGCTCGTTTAGTAACAGTGGTCTGCTCGCCCTTTACAATCCACTTTTGCTGTTTATTCTTTTTATCTGAATTTTAGAGAGAATAGGCTATAATTCGGTTAAATTAGTTACTACAGAGCAGGAAACTTTTCACCGAAGTTTGGTAACGATAGCCCATTTCGCATGGAATAACAGCTGGACATGTAAGGTGAACTGCTTTTGAGTTATTTACAATTAGAAAATATCTGCATCATTAGGGCAAAATTTTACACATGTTCGTACATTACCTAAGCGGCTGGTTACAAGACTGACTTTGGCCACATCACTCATAGATGGTCAACTGGAAACGATAATGCAGATTTCAACTGGCATAAATCTAAGATATCATGCCATTCTTCGCAGACAGTTCACATATTTCTATTAGTTGGTTTAAACTGTCCAACCTCAGCAGCCGCTGCCCAGTAAGATTTTAGCAATTGATACTAAATGGTGAATCTAGTTACTTACACTATCCTTGGATACGGCGTCACGTTGTGAACGGTCACGTGCCGCTTCGAAATGCCGAGATATTATCCAGAAAAGTAAGGTTTCGAAACAAGGCCGGCGCCACCGTTGATATTGTTGCATCGACATTTGCGCGCCAATCACTAGTAGTTCTCCGTTTATGTCGCTTGCTCGCCTAGATTTTTCTCCTGAGGAGCATTTCGTAAATGTCAAGCAGTTACGTGCACGTGACAATGTAAAGAATGGTACAGCCTATCCACTACTACGAAAAGTGCTTAGAAATAATGATCATTTCCTTTTATGCCACCCAGCACAAAAACAGTTTGTTAACAAGGAAAAATCGGAATGCGTTAAAATAAAACCCTCACGATTTGAAACACATGGACTGCTAATCTTTACAATAACTTTTGATAGTAAAATTCCTAAACTGATCACTGATTTGGAATCAGTTTGTAAAACAAACAAATAAACACTGGAACAACGCGCAACTAGTCCCAATTCGCGTACGGTCCTCGCGATCGGAATGATCGAGGTTTACCTCGAATTCAACCGAGGTCTCAATAGAGGTTGCGTGTCACGACACAACGGGTTCCCCAAATTTAAATATAAAATAAATAAACAGTTTATTTCTCAAAAACGCGGGTCCATGTTCAGCAAGCGTGAACCAACCATAGTGCATGAATTTCTTACGTAATTTAACGGAGGTTTTGATAACTAAGAGGAAAAAGTTTTCCCGTCAGTAAAAATTCTGTGAGCGAAACCCCTAACTGCACCTGATTTTCGTTCCCGATCTGAATTGTTTAGATGACGGATGTGGATGGATTAATGTGTCGAACATACAGATTAAACAACTACAATTGTGCATCCAAGAAGATAAGATGAAGGAAGTATTGACAGAGTCCATATAAATAAAATACCGCATTATTAGAAGCTTGCAAAACTGCTTCCTAATTACAAGAGTTCAAAGTAGAAATGGGCTTTCTGAACTGCAGGTTAAGTAGTTTACACAGGAACTTGGCAGAATATAATCCAAGTGGGAGTGACATGATGTGTTAAGTAGGTGCAGAAAAGTGCGGTGTTATTTCTACTTCCAATATGTAAGTGTCGTGTCGGACATTATATGCACCTAATATAGAAATCGGACAGGAATGATCATAGCTGTTTTAAACGGTGAACCTAAAAGCCGTGGCGGCCAATTTTCCAGAACTAGATTGTGCTTCAGCCTCTGTTGAGTTTGGAAGAAAGGTGACAAAAATTTAGAAGCGAAAACTAATGTAAATGGAAAACGCACTAATGAATTGGCGTAAATTCAGCTCAGCTTCTGTTGTGTTCAACATTCTCAAGGGCATATCATGTAACATTTAACCTATGCCAATGAATATTTTATGGTAAATTTTGTCTGAATTGTTAAATTCTTTAGACGCAGGTAAGAATTTTGTAGACTTTCTCACGGAACACCCGCACAAATGCGCGCATCCTAATAGTGTATTAGCTGCTCTTGGTGATTGCATATTTGTCAAGGGGCTTCATACCTATTTCAGCGCACAACTTAAATCCCCATAGAGTAAAGGCTACTATTTTCAATTTTTGATGAAGAATGTTTTGCATTTGAATAGAAAACCGAATTCAGAAAAGCACTAATGTGATTCGTCGAATAGAATAGACTAATTAAATTTAATCAGTCAGTCCCAGCCAGCCAAATCTCAGAATTCTTCAGCGCTCTAGCTAGATAAGTATTTGAGCGGAATCTTGAATTGACCTGCAGAGTGCAGTTGGAACAAGTTACTACATCATACTGACATCAGCAGCATTCTGTTGTCAATGGTAAACAGGTCTTGCTCAGTGAAAGCTAGTAGCCACTGAGTCTTAATTAACTGCGGCTCATTAAAATCAACCAGATAAACAACGCGAATCAAGCGGATATTTGCATTATTGGATACACGCTTGGTTATTTAGACTAATGACTGCAATTTGGTTTGGCACTTTCGGAATTTAGTGCGAGGTGTGTTTAAATGATAAACATTTGATAAGAAGGCAAAAGTGCTCTACTCTTGCGTTAAGCTGCACATTAAGAGGTTGATTCCTTAAACCGACGTTGAATTTCTACCTCGGACTCAGTGTTCCTCGAGATAAAAGTGAGCATTAGTTAAACACATTTAATGTGCAGTTACCGGTCCGTATCTATATACAAACAAGAGTAGCCTATAATAAATGTTCATCACAGGTTTCACGGCATTCAGTATGCCCGAATAATGGTGGCACGCCTATACATCCATACCTAGGTTGTTTGAGTTCGTTTCGACTATTTCCTCACAAAGCTGTTCACAACACGTTTCTCAACACAAAACGAGAACATGCTAGATCTTGCCTTCCGTTTGGGAATTCCCAATGGAATGTCAAGAGTCTTGACACACTTCCAGACAGTGACCATAACGTCGTGCTGTTCAATTGCACTCAGCCCACACAAACATTGAAGGCCGAGTATAAAGATGTGTTCCACAGGCAATACCATTCGATCAACTGGGACACTTCCGCAACGCTACCGAGCCCCAAAAAGGTTATAGCATTTAATCTAAAAGTTGTCGCTTAAGAGTATCACGACTGCGGTGGCCAGCGACTGCCATATTGATAGACTGCATTTTACTTATCTGAGGCTATGAACCAGGTCTCTCAAGCAGGTCTGTCCGAGAATTTTTAACTTCTCAAAGGAAACGCTGGCCGAATAACTCATGTTATTAGGAGCAAATTATCCCTTAAGTAATGTTTACAGATCGTTAATACTGCAACCATTCTCAACCGTACTATAAAGAGAGTGCAACAAGGCTTATTATCGGCAAACAACACGGGGCCATTTTGTTCTGCTACCCACGGAAACTCGTGATGTTCCCCACGTGTTTGACTTAGATGACACTTTGACAACAAGTGATTCCACCCTAGTGTTGAAAACAAATATCAATTGTCGTTAAATATTGCTCATGACTCCACTCAGATTTGCGTTAGAGCACTATTACTGTGCAAATCATCCCCGAAAATACAAGAAAGCTCCAATGGGCAAATGTCTGTCTGCCCCCTCTTTGTCGTTCACCAATCAGGTGCATCGACGCTCTGGTACGAAACCGAAAACCTTCTCTCCAAAAAGCTGTGTAACTCTAATAGATAAAACACTGCGGAACAGCCATGTTGTAAAGAAAACTGTTAGCAAAACCTTACGTGGCATCTATACGGGTCCTCCGAAGTACCATAAACACTACTATTTCAAACGTTTCAACAAAAGCTGTCACCACTGGATGTCCGCAAACAATTGGCGTATCTCCAGCCACTCAGCATTTTGGTATGCGACCTGTGCACTCTATAAAAGTGAGCCACTTGCTAGCGAAGTTCCCGAGAGAAGATTCACGCTTAGAGAAATTGTCAAAACCAAAATCCACGAAAGCTTGCTTTACATATAAATAACCTTTACAGGCAGGTAGGTTATGTGCAACAGCCAACAAACCGCAGAGGAAATTTTCCTGGTATTTCATCTGTTCAACATTTTTGGTCCCTTGGCGTTTTACCGGTCACTCTACCAAATGTCACTAATTCCACAAATTATTTGTCCACCGTATCCACTACCCCCACCTCGCTTGATTCCTGTAAACAACCCAAAAGGATATGAAGATACTGCATCTACTATTCAGTAATCTACCTTCTATGTTAAACAAAACGCACTTTTTGCGTAATATTCTTCGTCTGTCATCTGATGTATTACTAATAACAGAAACATGGCGTACAGGGGAGATGCCATACACCTTTTTTGGGATATTGGGCCATAACGGGTTTCGTAATGTCTACCCACCTGGTAAAGGTGGTGGCCGTCTAATCTATGTCAAAGACATATACCTGATTCTTCTTCTGGATAAACCAATCATTTGGACACTTCCTGATTCGGTGTGGATTGTCGTTTCTAGTTTTCCAAAAAACTCTTAATGCGTTTCATCTACAGACCACCCTCATCTGAGGTCACCGTAACTACTGACTTAAAACACTATTTCTTTTCTTGCCGACATCTCATGCGTTAATAAAATTATCGCTGAGAATTTTAATATACCCGAAATCAACTGGTCATTTAACAATGAACCACAAAAACGCAACAGTTTAATGTCTACCCTTGCTCGACTAGGATGAGTACAGCACGTCAAGAAGTCTACCTGGTTTGGAAAAACACGGTGTAATATTTACTATGGGGTGTTCAAATGTTACATACATTAGTAGCAGATAACCGTAGAGTGATCACAACATCCTTGGTTATTTTTCCAATTTCTTTTTAAATCAATAGAATCAGTGATAAGATACCGTTCATTCTTTACTATGAATCGGTCATTCTTCTCAGATCTCATAAGGTCTTCGAATTGCGATCAACTTTTCTTAGCGCAGGATGTACAAATTGCTTTTAAGAGCTCTACCACTGTATTCAGCTCTGCCTCAATTTGTGCCTCCAGCATGCACTAAGAAGTTGAAAAGTATTGCCGCTCTTGCAGGTCACTCAAAAAGGTAACCATCAAACTACATAAATTAGAGAAAAAGTTTCGCAAAACTAGCACTTTTATCCTACTGATGCTCAATACCAGAATGCAAACAGCGTTATATCATGATCATCACAAATGCTTTGCTCCGAGGAGGTAATGATATTGTACAGCGCAAACGTGACAGGCTCCATCCCAAAACTTTTGTTTCGTAAATAGAACAGCAAATCAAGTAATAGTAACTCGATTGTAAACTGATGAAACTGCCATAACCGATCGCTGCATCATAAGTTTGCTCTTCAATGACGACTTCATGTCTAGCCTAGTACCAAGCTGAGAGGCACCTCAATCCAAGCTGAGAATCAAAGGCTGCTATACACTCCAAACGGTTAAATTCAAACTTGCTGATGTATGTAGCCAAATTAGGGTGGTTCATTCATCATGCTCTCCAGGCCCTGGCAATACCCAGCCAAATCTAGTCAAACAAGAGGCCCTGAAATCTCCTTGTTTCGTCTTAATGTATTTAGGCTTTCTATGATCAAAGAGAGTGTCCTATACACTGGAAACAATCAATTGTATTTCCACGACGCACAAGGGGTTCTGTGCAAGATTTAAAGACTTACCGCCCAATCCACCGTACATCCATTATTTCCAGAATCATGGAGTGGTTAGTTAGAAGAAGCAATATAGATTTATCAGTAAGCATCAGAACGGTTATTAACGGTAGGTCATGCACCGCCTGTCGGTTAGATTATCTTGCTTATGTAACTAGATCAAGAGACGCCGGATATGTTTTCGCAGTAATATTTATAGGCATCCAAAATGTCCTTGACCGTGTCCCACACAACTTTTGCTGCAGAAGCTTATGTCTTATGGTATAACAACTTCGCTTCTAAAGTGATTGTGTTCCTACTTTGAGGGTATATAGCAAGCAGTCAGAATTGGGAACTATGAAACAACTACAATATCTGGTGGAGCGATTCAGAGGAGTGCTGGATCCGCCTTTATTCTTAACCTACTTTAATGAACTTGATGAAATTATGTTCGGGAAGTCATTCCCCTTCGCTGATGATGCTAAAATTGTGTATTCTTCCTCCCCTGGGCAAGGTAGTCATAATTTAGCTTGTATTCAGTCTGACTTGTCAGCATTAGATCACTGGAGCAACTGCTGGACGTTGTACTTCCCCAATGATAAGTGTAACCTATTGTATTACGGCTGTGACACTCCACCGTACATCCTAACTTTAAACAACACTCCTATTCCTGTGTGTGGCGCAGTCAGAAATCTTGGTCTAAAAAGTTTTGCCACATGTAATTTTTAGAGCAACTTCCTTTATTGCAGGCTTTTGCCAGAAAAACCATCGCCTACATAAACCGGACTAATATTGAGGGATTTCAAGCTTCAAGACTTTAAAATGTGTGTTGGGCCAAAGCTTGTACATTGCAATTGTGCACGGAAATTTGAGAAAAGTGGATATCATAGCATTAGAACACAACCAAGAATCATTCACAAGAGATGCCTGAACATGCCTAACGTTATGATTTACCGTGAGCGTTGAGAGATTCTAAAACTGCAGCTGCTATGGCTGCGAAGACTCAAAATAAATCGGTGCCTACTCTACCGCTTATTATTTGGCTTAAGATTTACAGCTCAGCCGCAATTCGTGTTTCAGGCTCTCAATTGCTATGACATAAGGAATGGCGTGTGCATACTGAATATTCAAAATTATCGCACCAAGCTCCGCTCAGATTTTTTCTCAGTAAAATATCAGTCGATATGGAATAAAAGTCCATCTTATATCAGAAAGCGCTCTACCTATCTGCAATTCAAACGGATTATCAATGGTTAATGCAGTAGGAAGATAAGGGTTACGATATGTTAAACATCTGATTTCTCTCCTCGTTCGCGACGCAATTCAGGCAGAACAAAATACGCATTAAATACGATCCACACAAAGTAACATAGATAAACACTTAAAATTGATGTGAATGACCTAATCAGGTCCATGGCAATCTAATTGATTGCCTCAGTTGTTTCTGAGCACAGAGTGGGTGAACAACTTAGGCGCAGTGCCTCGCTAATTGTCTACAATTTCGCGTTTCTGTTGCACAATAGCACCTTGAATGAATCGAATGGGTTTGCCTGGTGACGTTTCGCCATTAGGTGTTTAGTGATAGACGAGGCAGTGTTCCGTTTCATTCTTTGGTCCACCTCGCTTCGATGAGACAGCAACAATAGAGACAGCACAATAGAGTGTTCAACCAACTTTTGAACCAGCCGGCGACCAGTCTTGCCGATGTTAGTGTCACCGCAACTGTAGGTGATTTGGTGGCTAATGTTAGAGCCCGAACTGAATGGTGAGCTACTCGGACCGTTATGAAATCCTTCATGTAGTGTGGATAAGACAGCCACTGTGTTCTTCGAGAAACGCTGGATGGTCGTTTTATCTTTCCAAACCTGGTAGCTTCCTCACATATTTCTCAGGTCGTTGGACTCTGGACTTGTAAACCTCCACTTTATAATACCTCATATCCCATCTAGTAAGCAATCGGAACTACCAGAGTTGTCAACTATGGGTTGGTAAAACGAGCCATGGGCCGCAATCTGTGTAATAGTGGACACGGATTCCCAGAGATTCGCGAGAGGTACGCCTAAGTGGCAAGTTTAAGTGAAATAGGGGTACTCTGTAACACGATGCAGTTAACAACAAATTATAGTATAGTATTACGACCATCTGTGGAACTGTCTACAGTGGATATGCTTCCATGCAAGTTATTTCATCGGAAGGTTACACCAGTACTTCCATGCACTTGAGGCCCGCACAGCATGGTTTCGTTAAAGGTCGCTCGTTCATCACCAACCTCTAGTTGACGATGTAGCAATGGTTGCAAGTGTTGAACCACGGCAAGTCGGTCGACGTCACTTACAATGAATTCAGTAATGCTTTTGACAAGGGTAATCATGAAGTGCTCCTCGACAGACTGCGGACATGCGGTGTCGGCGGCTCACTGCAGCGATGGATCAGGAATTTCCTTGTTGATCGGAATTGGAGGGTCCAGGTCGACAACCATTTGACCGACTGGTATCTAGCTGGCAGTGATGTGTCCCAAGACGCTTTGACAGGGCCTATTTTGTTATCCATTCATGTAAATGCTGTGCTCCAGCTACTCTGTTCACTTTGCGCATCGTTTGCGGATGTCTTGAAGTTGTGGAGAATAATCCGCGCACCAAATGACTGTGGCTTGCTTCACCAGGACCTCCACCGCCTCCCCATGTGGTTTGCTGTGGACAAACCTTCCGATCAACCTGGTCAAGTCGCACTTTATAAGGCTGGGCAATTGTGAGCACAGTCGAACTTACACAGTGGCCGGTCCACTGTTGCATCTCGCGTCTTTCTTGCAAAACTCGGTTTACTCTCACTAGGACCTAAATTCTATGGACAACACGGACAGGCCTTACTAAAACAGCCTACTTATTCTTTGGGCATCCAGGCGTTGCTTCTTTACTTCGTCCGAAGATATTTCAACTCGCCTCATCGTCTCAATAGTACGACCAATACTTGAGTATGGCTCTCTCATGTATTGTCTCATCATCCTGAGCGAGGTAGAAAAGATTGGAAGAGTGCAGCATGTGACCATCAGGCTGATTCCAAATTTACAAGGTGCTCCGTACAAAGACCGATGTAAGAAACCAGGGCCTTACACCCTAGCTTATCGTCGATTGCGAGTTGGCCTCATCATGACGCTTCGGATATAATATGTAGGTGATTTCCCGATGTTGAGACGGCTACTACATCTACGCACACCAAGCAGCACACGGGGACACCGGTACAAGCTTGTTGGACCGGATTTGAAGCAGATCACCCACCAACTCTGTTACGAACGGAGAGTGGTGAATGTATGGAACAACCTGCCGCAGCATGTAGTTGAGGCAATGTCGGGGTCGGAATTTAAGGAGTTCATAGATGAACACTTTGCCGATATAAAATATATCAAGCGCACTCCAACATAACAGGTCATTTTACTAGATTAACATTAAATGCAGCTACACAAAGAAATCTCTTTTTGATGCTTCCAACCAATAAGCCGTAATCAATAACTTCAGACTGCCAATCACTTTAAAAATCCTTTTGGGGTCCACTGTATGACATGTGAACAATTACCTATTTTATCCATCTTGCTGTACCATGTATGGAATCACAAATTTAAACTGTGCCTACCGCCCTCCAGGATTATACCGGTTATTTATTTGTGCAGTAGGTTTGAGTTCATAGTACTTGACATGTATGGAGTACGACCCGCAGGCGCTTCAAACGGTTGAGTGCTATGCTAATGGACGCTTCATTCCATATTAACGGAAATGCCTTGGGATTACTGGCGCACTAATAAAAACGGATCTCATCGGAGGCTTGCGTGAATTATGGGACACAACTTAACACCCTGTATATATTCAGAAAGTTTAGGTGATATGACGAGTGCACTGCAAGAAATGACTCATATATGACTTTTGTTGCGCGATAGTGCAAGGCGTTTAAAAACATGAACTGTTTTGTTCGGCTGCACGTTGAGTACTGCTGCAGTCAGTGATCCAGTGTGGGTATATAAACAATACATTTCCTACTGACGTGCGGGATAACTTAATGCTCCATGCTTCGGCTTCGTCAGCAGTAGTGAAAAGCTGTGTTGTGATGTTTGGGATTGCATTACAGACAAGCGTAAGCGCACTGACTTATCCAAGGTTGCATTCCGTCATGTTTTCACATCTTTATTTGCAATACACCAGCTATCGAACGTCCCCAATAACCACACTACGGTAACCCAGGTTGCTGCTTAAGTCACCGAGTTGATCATTGCTGAATAGTCATTATTTTCAGCGGACACGTAAAATAGAAGCGTTGAATTTATCTATGAGATGAGCTTCATAGCGCTTTGAAATAGGTAGATCTGAGATGAGCCACTAACCTTTAAATATTTCACGATTTATTCGTTTATTGTCTGCCTAACCCATTTTTGAGCTCAGTAGATATATCTTGAATATGGGATTGGTGTCAAATTATGGATAATACTCTAACGACAAGAACTGCATATTTTTCTTTGGAATGCGTTTTTCAGCCACCCATCAAGTCCAAACAAAATGGTACGAAGCTGTTGCTAGGTCTCATGCAGACTGATAACAACGCATAAATTGTGGGAAACAAGCTCATTGTCTCCTGATGGTTGACTATGTCGTAGGACTACATATGTCACCGTTGTAGTTCATCGCAACCGATTGTTATTTCTAATGTAACGATAAGTGGTGTTTACGGGTATGAAGAGGAAAAGCAATTGTTTTCTCAGAGTTGGTGAAAATACAGTATGGCGAAGCGAAAGAGCATTCTTCCGACTGGAATACAACTGAGTAAACAAACAAGCGGAATCTTCGGAAATCTGGTATGCAGCCTATGATTTGTTAGCTATTTTACACTTGTACTACACCGAATATGCGTGAGGTTCATTTCGTTGGGGGTTGCTGTGGAGGTATCTATGACAACTATTACTAAACAATGCACAGTTGAACACCAGGAACTATATTCTTTTCAGGGATACTGCTTGAGAACTTACATAAACAAGTGAGAGCTACTGTTGTTTTCGGTGTACATATTTTAAGCAGGGGTTATGAAGAGTTACCTAGCGCTACAACTTAAAAATCAGCATGAAATATGTTCTAGGTTTTGCTGGGCATGTAATCGCTACATTTTACCAAACATTTGATAAGTAATGTTGTGCCGTACACCTTTATACAGCCAGTCACAATTTAACATATTTGGATGTTTTGTTCAAGCTTTAAGCACAATAAAACCATTTTTGACACTTCTTCATCCTGTAGCTTAACTGGTGGCAGTTGAAGTGATACGCTGTGTAGCTAGAGAAACTTTACGATTAATATTGTAAACTACGGCTACATTTATACAATAGCTTAGGCCTTATAAACATTTCGGTCAGCTTGGCCTTGGTCAACGTTTGCTTAGCAGTTAACATTTATTGCGAATTGTAAGACCTAATACTTACCTACGATAATAAGTATACCAGTTTCCCCTACGACATATGCTAACTTCAACACTGAATGTTTGGGATATGCCTTTTGTATTCAGGGGGAACTTATCTAAGTGTTGCTCACACAGTCGCCTGAGCAAGCGCTTCCCTGTCTGCTTCACATGTAAGCGGATATCATCCATTGGCTTGCTCTCATCTTTTGACAATAGTGGTTTCATTTTGCGGGCTTAATGAAGCTTTTTCTATTAGGGTTAGTGGCATGTTAACTTAAGCATTTAGCTGCATTTCCTAGGGTACAAGTATAGTACCTTTTGGACGAAACGGTGTGGAACGATTTTACTTAATTTTGTAAATGAACCATAACACATCTCTGGAGTGTTGTCTTCCTAAATCCTACAAAATTTCAATTACTTAGTATAAGCAGAATATGTCCCATGGTTTCTAATTTAGCCATGTTTGGTCGTCAGAAGTATTTTAATTCGGTTGCCGTCTGTTAGTCTGTGAATGGCTAAAAATGTACCCGCTTTTCTAAAGGTAACCTGGTAGTTTCTAATATTTAGTCCAGATTGCTTTTCGACTTTCAGATCTAGAGGTCCAGCTAGTTAGCGTTTTAGCATAGAACACCGGTGAGTTTTGTTACATACTTGCATTTTTCATTACAATAAGGCAAGGAAGATTAGACTCATACAGTTCTGCAAATTTATGTCGAACTGTTGCCTCGTAGTTGCTTTATACGAACATGAAAACATCCAAGCTCAGGCTTAGCCAGCTTATTTTTAAGGTGATTCAGCGAAGACCGCTTAAAATGAATTAATCAAGAACACTTTGAACTTAGATTGCAGGTATTCGACGTCTCCCCTGACAAAGTCAAAGCCATTCTTGGGCTTACGAAAGAAGTTGAGGGTAGCGTCTATGACAGAATCTTTACGCTATAGATTGCGCAAGGAACACAATCAATCTTAGGGAATTATTTGCAGGCTTTCACCGCTTTCAATGGATTTGCGCAAAGTCGAAAGCCTTCAACTGTCATTGCCATTTAAGAAAGTATTGCAAGGCCTTTTTGTCCATTGTGGCCTGGGGAAAAGCGCATAGTCTCAGAGAAAATTTGGATAGCGCTGGCCGACGTGAATATGCAACCGGCTGCCTTATATGAAAATAAAAGGTCTGGCTCACTCCTACCATTCAACCTTATGCCATAAAAGCATGGTAATATGTAAAGTATTACCTCTTTTTCGTAGCGCAGACAACCACTATACGTTATCATAAACAGAGTACTGCTCCCTGTTGATGTTATCCATGTAGCCAGTTCTGGTATTGAAAAATTCTAATCCAACACAATGTGTCGCCATTAATTATGGATTTACATTTACAAACTGACGATCACAGATTTCGTAAAACGTATCCATTTTTGAAGGATATATGGTATCATGTTGTATAACAGCGGTACTCATGTAAGCCATTTTATTCATTAGGCTGATGTTGCGTACACCATGCTTCGTTACTGCAGCTGGGCTACACCGATTTAGATTTAAATTAAATCTGAATCCAGAAGAAAATATATTCCATTTTATTTGCTTTGTTCGGTTTTGTTATTCCATGGCAATTTCGAGTCTTTATTTTCCTTCAAATTCTTTGTTGGTTGTTTGAAATCCCCGGTGTAGCTGCGATTGTTGTGAATGTTGGTAAAGTGCCTATATATCTAACATCCTGCACCTCCATTACTGGTTCCAAGGAACTGCTAATTTTTGCTAGGGACTGGTGTGTACGGTCCTCATGGTCGTGCTAGGCTACAAGAATAGTTCTATACACCCATTGCGGTGCGGACTACGGCACAGCCACTGCCTTGTGTACTTCTGGTACGCATGGTTCTCAAATTTGATTGGCAGCAATGCTGCTGCCATGCGTGCCGTAGGAGTGTGGGTCACGTCCACTTCGAAAACCGGGCTGCCATCCACTTCCCTCTCGATATTATTTCTTCGGGTTTACAACGGATATCCGGTGTGGGGACGGAGCTTTTGGTGTTTCAGAAAGAAAAACCACAGCCCTTCAGTAGGCGCAGGCTTCCTGTGGCTGTCCTATGGAGGCCACAGTGACAGGCAAATCCGGCGTCGGATGCCACCGCCCATTACTCCGAAGTTAATGTCTGAGGTAAATGACATTACGTGTGGGTCAAGCTTTTTTGATATTATGCATTTTCAACTTCAATGTAACTACGGATTGCATACTTGTGTTCCGGAAATTTTTGGTGGGAAATGTGTAAACTACGTGATTATCCGACGGTTTGATGAGTGGAAGTTAACACAACTCATGCATATAATATATTAGGGGACATCAGATATGAAACAGTGTCTCTGTAAATAGGGTACATGTCTAGTAATAACAGACCGATGGGCACAATTACTGTAAAAATGTCGGAAATTAAGGGTTACCATGGAGTGCCATTAAGACAAAACAGTTGGTGAATTGTTCCAGATATGCAATGGCTGTAGTACCAAAATTGCCCCTACTGAATATCATAGAAGCTTACCCTTTGATGTTGCTCTTTTGCACAGTAACAATGTCTAGGCTTACTTCAAGGTATCTCTACCAAACCGGGGTGAAGCGCGTCTTGGAGCTCAGTGGTGGAGTAATAGAGCGATGATTTATGACGGGTATAAGAGTTAAGACAGCAAATCCCGTAGGATACTTAAGGGCGAAATTAAAAAAATATAAACGCAGTGTCGGGAAAAGAACACGTGTGATACATGACTCACCAATAAGTTCGGAGTAGCACATGTGCGAGTATTCCTGCCTGGCCATTAGGAGGGTTTTATTACCGTCCACTGTTTGTTATACTCTAACGCCATTGCTTGATGGTCATGGGCTAACTCACGTAGTGTAAACGTGTCCTAGTATTGTCAAAGCGTCTTTGAATAGGAATAATGTAGGGACATTCAATAGATGCGTCGGAATGCCGTTCCAGGGCTATGAAACTTGGGGGAAGATAACATTTCGTTGACATTCCCGTCGGCTGTACTGCGTGGCCCTTTTAAACTGATGGTTACTTAAAGGTGTGTTTGGACTAAGTTTAAAAACAAAATGATGTGGTTTCGGGGTTCTTTATAATCTCATACATCGTTATGAGATCTACTCGTAGACATCGATACTGACAGCGGCACATTTTTTTAGTTTTCAGCCTGAATGGGAAGGGCAAGTGAGAAAAAGCTATTGCTTTCTTCGTCACCCAGTGCTGTGCAATATCGAGCGCGTTGAGGTGGTGCTTCTGCCAAGGTTATCATGCTTAGATAGCTTATTCTCCATGTAGCCATACCTACGTGCAAGCGTTTTTGGAAAAACTAAGGCACCAAACTTCATGAACGCTCTAGGTAGGGGGCTGAAATGCTAGTTTGTTTTCTTTGCTGTCTTTTCAGTCTGCTTCAAGCACCAAGATCATTTTGCACGAGCACACCGAGATTGAACTCATGAGATGCCCGCTGTAGTATTTGTAGCCCCTAAAGGGTAGTCTTAAGTACTCTGATGGCATACGATGATAACTTTGCACCTGGTAGCGTTGAACTAAAGCGTGTTCTCGATAGAGAATATTTACACCTTATCTAGCGTATCGCCTTTGACTTTCATACTGCTTAACTACCCTCGATGACAGCGATTCCTATAGTGAATTAAGTAAATCGTCACAGGTCCGCCTAGTTGATTGCGCGATCCGTTAACGTTATTAACAGCTTTCGTTTAAGAGTATTGTAACATTTTTGTATAACCAAACACAAAGCTGGATATCCCTACAGTTCAATAGTCTAAGCCACGGGAGATCATACATTTAACTGAATTAATGACTAGACAAACTCGAGAGGTCAAATTATTGGAATGCGCAAATCGATAGTGCTGATGAGGCTTGCAGCCTTTGAAACATGTTAAATTCTTGGCAGAGAATAGTTCAGCTTAAGAAAAGTTGTTCCGCTTATTTCTCATTGGCAACAGCTGTGCCACAGGTTTGACATACAGTCATTTCCCCAGTTGGCGGCTGGCAATGAAGCACAAAATTTTGTCGAATAAACGGTTCTTGTTTATGACGAAGTTGTCCCCTCTAAAGTGACAAAATTACTTGTCCCTGCTTTCGGTTCTGATGAACGACAAGCCACCTGTTCGAAAACAAAACATGCGTTAGTTCTTGAGACATTGACTTGTGGTAAGTTATCTGTGAACTACGCCATAAATTTCTCGGCCGTCAGCAACAAATCGGTTCCGAGAACCTTAACACGCATTTATTTTCTTCGGATTTGCTGACTGCTAAATAACGAGTGCGCTAAAAATGTCTTGTGCATCGCTTTCATGTCGCCTTTGTACCCCACAAACGGATGTTTACCGGAACGGTTTTGCACGCAGGACCTATAAACAATTGACATTTCACGACGGAAAACGATAGACCAGCTACCAAACTGAACTTGTGTTAAAATGCATTCCGTTTTGAAAAAGATGATCTAAACAACTATCACAACGGCTTTTAGCTACGCAATGGCCGTAAAATCAGCAGTGTTAACCTATTATTAAAAGGCAAAGTTCACTATTGGTGGCTAACCTTTCAATGTAAATGATACGCCGTCAAGCTAGATCATTTTAAAGGAAAATAATTGGTTGCCTTAAATACATGCTCAGGAACTACAGGATTAATTTCCAACCTCTATACTTAAAGATGAGTGCGGATTCTGCATATAGTAGCTAGTTCAATCATGAATCTCTTATCTGGCTAACAAAATATGCTAATCTATTCGACACTTTCTAGTAGTCAGTTGCCGCACGTCCATGGGACAGGGCTTTTTCAGAACCTTAAATCTTCACCAAACTAACCAGCCTAAATTTGCTTACAAATGCTCGGACTAAACAGCTAGTAAAAACAATGGTGAAATCCGCGGTCGGTTATTTGATTTCTCGTGCACTTTTTAAAAATGCTACTTTTGTTACTTGTTGCTTAACTATTTAGTAAATTACTTAGTTTGTTTTCGTGGCAAATCGACCTACGTATAAACTGACATTTTGTAGACTTTGGGTTCGAAGGATAACATTACTAACGAATTACCTTATATTCGTTTTTGTTATAACCTGTTACTGTGTGTTTCCTCAAACAGTTTTTAGGGAAAAAGGTTGAATATAAAAACAAAGAGCCGATGAAATAGGGAGGACTGCATTGAGCCCACATGCAGTTATCAGCCTTTAACTTTACGAGACACCGATCACAATTAAATGTAGAGTGAACTTAGTGATGTGACCATTTGGATTTACGTGGAAGGCAAGCTGCAAGAGATTTTCCAGGAAACAATGAACAGGAACAGGATTGTTTTCTAAAAATAGTCCAAAATCAAAATGGTACGTCAAGCATTTTACCAGCTAAATACTGTTTCTTAGCATGCAAACTTTATAGAGAATGTCACGCGTGCTTTTACTCCACGGCTGCTTAATTACCGGCAATGAATTTCCTCTCGAATTTTTTAACCGGACACTGCATCACAGACTATCTGATATGATCAACAGTGATTATGAAGTACTTAGGTTTTCCAATATCAAACATGTCGCATGCCGTGGACCTCATTTTAACTAGAAAAAGAGGATAATAATACTCCACCGTCTCAGACTCAAGTACCGAAGATACGATACGAATTCTAAGGGCACGTTCACACACTCCGAGTAATTGTCAAAAATGAAGGGCTAGGTCGTCCAATAACAATTTTCTGCTACTAGCAGAAAATAATAAAGTCTGTAGGTTATTTGGTGATCTAATCGCAAGTAGGGCCGAACTCAATGTCTAAATCAATCCATATGTATCAAGGCTGCTTTTGGATGGTAAATATGATCTAACACAGCTTTAGCTGTATTCTAGCTCTGAAGAGAATTGGATCGAAGAGAGTGTGAAATTCTCACTGTCGCATAAGCCATTCGAATGGATTTACTGGAGTATCGGTTAAGTGTAAACGCTAATGCTTCACTATTTGACCGTAGATAAAAAGTGGGTCCAAAAACTAACAATCATCAGCCAATCTAACTTGGGTGTTTTTTACTATGTATCTCTACTTAAAATGATTTAATAAGCTTAACAAAGCGCTTTTTGTGCCAATGGTTATTAGCCAGATGTCCGCCTCGCTAACTGTGATGATAAGCTTTGTTCACTTTGCATGGCATTGTTGTACTTCCTAGTGCAGATGGTTGCAAGCTCTTATCCAAATGCAATTCAAAAAGCTCCTTTTAGCAAAGCTCTCCTAATTCCGATATTGCTATTTAAGCATAACAGATTTAATTCTTCTTTTCTTTATTACGGATTAGTAAATGCTTGGTTAGACACATTTTTTTAGTATCTCCCCTACTAGAGTAATAATTTATAAGCAGCATTTTCGAAGCTAAAACCAGCGACATCCAGGATAATCTTGCACTGCCCAACACATCCCGCCCAATCCATCATTATCGGAAAACACAGCTGAATATCCATTCAGTGACTAAAATCGCCGGTAAAATGATGCGGCCGACTGCATTCTTAAATGCCTTCCCCATGGACATTATCCAAGGGAGAATCGGTTACAGTGGGGTTTAAGCCAATCAGTGAATAAGAAAATTTGCAAATGCAATGAATGGCAACTGCATATACTATAGAACATATACCTCTGATAATTTTAGACCGTCACTTCGGATTTATACCAAGGACTGGAAGACTTCAACAAGAATGGTTTATCAGTACCTCCAAACTAGTTTGTGGCAACCTACCCTATATTGTATTTATCTTCTAATTATTGCCCTAAGAAGATTCCTTTTAGAGTTCCAAAAAGGCAAGAGTTATAAATAGTTCAATCATGCCTATATAGACGATATAGTAATAACTACAAATCTGTTCTTACAACATTTATCATTTTTAAAATAAATACAAAATTATTTTTTCTGCATAAACAAAATCTCGTTTGTGAGGAAATTAGAGATTTTTCCTTGTGAGCTCCTAAGTAAAAGATGAGCAATGGAGGTACTTCGGTATTGTTTCTCCAATATTAATACACCAAGACCGACGATTTCGTCCTCATTGGACTCACCAAGTGGAGATAGCTTGAGTTGAATTGAAATTTGTGCCTTAGGGCTTAACTGCTGATGCCTCAAGTACTATGCTCCTGAGATCTTTGAATAGGTTCGGCACATCCATAAGGAATTTAAAGTTTGGAGTACCAGCCGTGTGTTTAGATTGCGACACGCAATTTAAGATTGGCTTCAGCTGCTCATTGTTCCACTGGAAACCTGCCAGGCTGGTTCCAAATGTCACTATCCACATCTTAACTGTTGGCGCGATTGTCCGGAGTTTTTATTTTCATAAATCTAATGCCTCATTTTCAAACTTCAACCAGTGCTTGAAATTTAATGTTAGGCTCGCAAATGTGGAGGAATGAATTCGATCAGTAGAAGAATATCCCAAGATTGTCAAGCGCCTCCGACTATAAAATACTTGTAACAGCTAGCTACCAATATTAGGAAACCCACGCATTTAAGACTAGATTTTGTTAGATTTACTTTGTTTGCAGCATCGAGTTCAATTCAGCTTATATAAGTTTATTTCAAAGCCACGTGCGTGATGTATGTAGGAAAGCCGCGGATAGAAAGTATACGGTGCTGATGAATATTCCGGAAACAAACGTGCCTGAAACAAAACCTTTTACTGTCCAGTGCGATATGTACATAACCTTGCCAACGTGCAGGTAAACAAGTGACAAATGATTCTCTTTCACTGGGGCCAAACTACTGTTCATCAAGTGCAAGCAACGGTCATATGTCTTTAAACACAATTCAAGAATTTAATGCATTAACTGACTCCTTTGACTCTGGTTTCTTTTACGCCAACGGCACTTTCAACAGCAGCTTATTGCACCTTCCTCTGTAGTATCGGCGTTATAACGCGCAATTCTAGAGAATGGTCGTTGATGTAGATCGAAAGGCCACAGAAAAGCTAATATTCTTTTCTAAGTTATTCTCTCCAGTCCAGAAGGTTGAACGGTTTGGGTACTGACGCACAAATCTGAATATCTGCTGTAGCTGTACGCTATTCTGCAGTATACGGCCAAGTTGATGTCTGCTCCGACACAAACGTATCGCACCACTAATGATAAAATGAAACTCAGCAAATTACTGCAGGATTTGAAGTGCGAAACATTAATGTCAGCTGTTTGTTTGTGCATCTAACCCCATGTGATGGGCATCCGCCTTGCCTCTACGGACTACAAAATGTGCACAAACCGAATGTAGAAATGCGTCCGGTCATCCGTATGTCCTGCTCCTATGTATACAAAGTTGCGAAGCTTCTTGTCGAATTACTCCTGACGCTATGCAAAGAACTATCGGGTAATACTGTAGATCATAACTTAGATTGTGCTGAACAAATAGAAGGCCTTGATGATAAGGAAAAGCTGATGCTTTTCTTCGATGCGGAAGCACACTTTACGAATGTACCCTCGGTAAAAACCAGTGACTTTATTTGTAAGTACTTAGACAATAACAATTTTCTACTGATATACTTAACTAAATAGTAAAAAGGCTAATCCTACGCTGCATTTTTGATAGCTATCCTGATGAAATCGCTTAACTTGGTGACGACTTGCAGAGTAGGAGGACCATTCCAAACCGTTTACAGATTGAGACATCTGAGTACAGAATGGGCTTCGCCCAGCCGAAATACAAAGTGCTGTTCCAGAATTGGCACTCGCCCGTTCCCGTGCTCAATCTGGAAATTTCAGAGCTTCAACACTTAATGGCTTTATCTACCAGGGTAGCTGCGTGTCTAATGTTGACACAACTGAAAAGGACGTTTCTCATCGCATCAACAGTTTTGGTCGGCATTTGTCGACCAGAAGCCCTTGTTGGGTCGTCGGGATTTCTATGACTTGGGGAACGGTCGTGTTCACAATGCCAGCGATCGGGCAATGTTGCTATTTGGAAGCCAGTCATAACCAGTTCTTTTAGATGACTTGTATCGGCTCTTGATCTTTGACCACTATTGCCTGCCGAGGAGTGTTATGGTGTATTGGCAACAACGTATCTGCATAGATGATGTCAGACGTCATATCTTAGAGAATATGACAATCCGCTTTAACAATCTGGTTTTGCTGCGACATTTGAAATCACCCAGTCACGTTCTACGCATGTCGTTTTAGGGTTTGCCGCACGGAGCGGCGCACTTTATCCGTTCAGGACTGGGCTAGATGCGACTGCTTGGTGATAAGCTCTCCGTTTAGCGACAGCGTAGTAAATAGTGGAATTTACTTCTTTCTGCTTTTGGGTCCCCACACCCGCCTGCTTGGGGACCAAAGGACGAAGATTACTGTTGGATGAAAACAATACAGGTGATGATGCACAATAAAAACCCTGGGAAGATCTGTGTACATACTTGTTTAAATGCCAAGACTAAATAACACCCAATGGAGAACAGAACAGCACGTAAAAAATAGCATGTGCAAAACAACAAACTTATGTTCAATTTTTGGTTGTTGCACGTTAGTTGAAGTGTGTTGACTGCCTGCAGCTAATGTGTCATGATGATGATTTTTGCTGTCATCTCTCATTGATTTCTATAGTTTCCATGATTCAGATAAACTTATTACAGACAAACAGATGAAATTGCAATGGAGTCACTTTGGACCAAATTCTTACCGGTATCTTGCTTGTGAAGTTTAAGGGTGTCCTTCTCAGGAAACTGTTGGTGATATTTAGACGAGACGTTCATTAGATAGGATTCTCACACTGATAACCTGCAAATACAGGACCAGTAAAAATTGACTTATGAGAAGGAGAACGATAGTGAACTCCCAATATTTATGTGCTACTGCGGCGGCGAACTGATGGATCACTTGGGAACAGGGTCTTCCGGAAGAAAACATTGTTTGCGCAATACACGCATTCTCTTGATTATGCGCCCGTGACATAACAGTGAAATCTTGTGTGCTGTTTGTACTGTCGCACCGCGAATATCTTCAACTCAGAGATGTTCGAGGCTGAGATGGATTTCATTCTGACGAGACAATAAGATAACAGATATTCTGCGATGTTTATCAAAGAACATTCTGCAGCTAATGGTCACGAGAAAGTAATACCAATATTATAGAAAAAAGTCAACTTCTCGATTCTTTTCACGGAGATAGCCTTTACGCATTATAGGACAGGATATTGTTGATTGCAGTGTGTCAAACATATCCGGCTGCTAGAGTGTACATCCTTACCAAGACAGTTGCGCTCATCACCAAAAGCTTCAAAGGGAGAATCCCGACTTGTTCCGTATTGTTTCTTCCATCTCGTTTTAACTGCTCCTGTCTTGCACTGTACCTCGGGCATACGAGCAGACGTTTAAATGGATAGCGTAACACTATCCTGCCTCTTTAATCATGGCACGGCAAGAACGTCCGCAGCTTTAACTTTGAGCAAATGTTTAGTACTGAGCATCCAACTCGAACTAAGGGCCGATTCATTGTAATCTACACCCTATCAAAGCCCATCCCAAAGAACCGAGGAAGGGCCTGTTGGACACCGCTAAGCACTGGCGATTAATTAAGCTGCATTAAAACAATAGTGTTGGCATCCTGCGACGTATCCCGATTGTTAGTTCATCCTACATACCTTTCTTTTTGAAAAGTAACTTGTTATCCCTTCGCACTAATATCCATCCGGAGTGAAAATTAATTGCATCTGCCGCCGCTTTTGAAGTAGCAAATAGCTGTCTGTATACATAGGGCCGTGCCACCAGCATTTGTGTGGCTGACAGGCTATTTTAGCATAACGTGTTTGTAACTGGACCAAGGGAAACAACATTCGCGGTTACTTTAAACTTTAACGACCAAACGTATAACTCAGGTAAGAAGTTGGCCAACTAGGAGTTATCTGCGCTCCAAGCTTTTAAAGGGACTCAACGAATACAAAAATCAAGTTAGGTAACCTAATACCTGATTTAACTGCTTTCCGTGACACTATTAATTGAACTTTGGAAAAGCTTATCTCCAGTTATTTCCTTGTAAATCTGGTTATAGGGAACGATTTTACTTCGTTTTACTCTTAAATGTTCTGCATGACTCCATTATTTGCATTGCTTTGCCACTGAATTGTGTCTGGTCGGTTGCATCCACATGCAGTTCAATCATAGCGCCTTAGGTGTCTCGTAGAAACCTGAGAACAAATCATTGTCGATGACATTATTGAGACCAGCTTCCATTTGGCAGTAGCAAAGTTGGAGCTATAAGTTATATAACAGTCATCGATCACCCAAATGTCACAGATAGGTCCAACCAAGAAGCCGAGTCAAGGCCAATACACATAGAAAATACCTACTGGGTATATAACACTTCACGGTCGCTTTTACGCTTATTCAGTGTGACGACTCTAGAGGGGTTTGTATCGCGCTAGAAATCGACCGCGTGTTCGTTTGTTTTATTGCACAACCATCGACGCCAACAAGACATCTGCACAGGTAACAGGTAGTGAAACAAGTCTCCTAGGAATAGGAATGCATCTTTGTTAATTTTTAATTGTTTTCTTTTGTCTCGGTTGATCATACTTAGCATTGAAACTCACTGCTTTTCATCATTAAATGCATTTCGCCAAAGTCGTGGCACTCAGTTTCCATTGATTGTATTAATATTTTTCCAGCTCCAGCGGACTTTCACAGTTTGCTGATGTAATTTACATGAATGAATAGAGAATATAAAGCGCGTAAAATGAGACTTAAATTTCGGTATAGTCCAATCACATTGTCGTATGTAATTCATTTCTTAGAGCAAGAAGTAAATATTCCATTCAAAGCAAATCGCGTTCGAATATTGAAACACATGTTGCACATTAATCAGTCTAGTTGCATAATAACTATTATTCCTAGCGTAAATTGGAGATATTAATTTATAATTTTTCTCCAAAGGAAGTTTAGTTTATTCTAACTACAGTATATTTATACAGGAATGTTTTTTTCCTCGTAACATTTCTAAGCTAAATGTTTTTGCGGTAAATGATATTTGGCTGACCGATTCTTCATTGGATTATGAAGTAGATGTCCACCTTACCGGTATACATAAATACAAATACAAACTAGTTAGGTTTTTCTAATAAATCTTCAAATTTTGCATTTCACAAATAATTCAGTTAATTATTCAGGCGTTGAACCTGCAACAGGTAAAACAATTGTCTTCCTATGCCAGCAGGGATGAACGACTACTATAAACATGCGCTCCACACCGATGCCGATGCGCAGTATTGCCGGAAGATGTGTGGCAACCAAATCAGTGCTTTCTATTCGCACTGGCCTTTAAGTGATTGCGTGTGGAATGCGCCAAGCTAACTGCCAAGGATGATAACTATCCGAAATATGGTGCAAGGCCCCCTTGATTAGACGCAAGTTGAAAGGGAATCAAAGCACTCCACTTCCAAAATCCCATCCAGCATCAATATTTTCCGAATACAAAGAGTTGAAACTTTTCCACGCCCGTAACAACTAGAAAGCAAGAATGATAAATGTCGATAAACACAATATCCAGGTTATGCTATTTACACCAGACACGTCCAAACAAGTACGAAACGTGTCATTGAGTACGATGATGGGAGAGAGAGCAATACCGAAGCCCTCCACTTTGGATACACACCCAGTGATCACTATAGTGGAAGCTGACTTCGGAGCAAACCGTGATCGAAATTTAGATGCATGTGTAATCCAAGACACTTAATGCGTGTTCCGGAAATTGGAAAGGAACCACATAGTAGCTTTGGAGCGTAATTGGATTGTGACTTGGAGGCTGCATATAATTCGTGACCAAGTTTAGTGTGAAACTCTGCGCATCAGGTCGCTGAAACATACCTGAAACATGTTGATGGTGTTTCTTGTTAGCAATACGGTGTCCCACAGTCTGCTTTCTACCTGCATACAGCCGTCACCTAGTTGATGGTAGGAATTCCGCTCGGAGTCATGGGCTAGAAACCCCTACCCAAAACCGTTACCCCTGTACCGAAGAACGGGTAACATTTGTCCCATGGTATTCCACCACATTGATTCTTTAAATGAATGCATAACAACAATTTGCTTTTCTTTGCCATTAATAATGTACATTAATGTTGGTAGTTCTGCGTACACTTTTGAATTCGGATACGCTTCTTTAGTGTCCTGACTAAGTGAACTTCCTGTCCTACGCAGTGAAACCGGGCTACACAATCATTCATAAACGACAGACACCCAAACCAGAAGGCTGGCGTTTTTACACTTAAAAGCAGTTAAGCTTGACAATTTAGTAATGAGATATTTGATTCTGAGGAATTCAGACATGCTTGTTGTCACTTTCTGAAGCTGAATCACAGTACCACTCTGAAAGGTCACCATTTAAAGCTGGCCACACACTATAGCCATTTGGAATTCAGCCAAAAATTTTCCCTCCATGTGTCTCAGCTCTGGAACGCCTTCCCATTTACGGCGTTTCTTCTCCCAAGTTGAACGGAATCAACAATCCTCTCAATAATACCCTCAGGCATATACATGCCGTTATGTAGTTAGTTATGAGCGTGTGTCCACCTAACGTCACTAATCAGTGTGCTTGCTTTTACCTCCTGATTTTAGCACTTAAACGTTGCTATTGTGAAATCTCGTCATGAGATACTCAAATGAAATATACCTTTCACATCGGTCCGTGAGAGCGATGTACAATTAGGCGTTATCATATCCTTTTGTATCTCGTTCACATGCGTTATGTCAAATAAAACTGCTCCCCATGTTATGTCACGTGCGCACATACAATTCCCATTTCAAACAATCGTTCTCCAACAGTGAAATTAAATCGGCAGTAGCTCGATCGATCTATACACTGACTTTTTTAACCCTTCACTCCAACCATACTACGGGACTTGTCAAGCACCTGCTATTTTACCCGTGACAAACAACAGTTCATGTTCGTGTTTCTTAAAACTGTTTAACTTAGCCTTATTCTTCATCGCGCGTCAATCCTCGTTTGTTTGGGCGTCATGCTGCTCCCCCTGTGTTTTACCTGTCCCCCGATAATTGGATCAAACCAGTAGCACCGACTTGGCTGCAAATAACTGAATACAAATCAACCCGGGTTACCTTGGTTATCAACACCATATAATGCAACATCCGATGACCTCAGCACAAAATTTAAAAAAATAATAGTTTGTTTGTTTTGATGTCCAGTTACTATGCACCTTACTTTGAAACTCCGATAATACGCACTATCACGATCTAACCCACCAGGGTAAGCATGCTTAGGCATAAGCGGTCCAACATAATTACTGGGAACAAGATTGCGAATGAATATAAGTCAAATATTATTACAGAATCGTGGTTGGTTCGATTCCTCTTCATGGTTGACTTGTTCTGCAGTGTCTCAACATAATGTCTAGGGAACAGGTAAATCGAATGCTCAAAACTTTTTGAAGTGACTTGTCTTCAATAAACGGGTGATACACAGATCACTCCTACTGTAGTCGAACAAATGGGAAAATGTTAAATGCCGAGCGATATCGTATTTGTGCAGTGTTTACTTAGGTCTGGATTCGCATGGAAAGCTATTCAATATGCGTGTGAACGTTTTCTTTACACCTACTCTATCGGCCGACGGCCGAGTGGTGCGCACGCCTGGCTTGCGATCATAAGGTCCTCGGTCCGTATCCGCGTAGAGGCGGGTGTCTTGCTGTATACAACCCACACGCGAATGGTGGTGGTCGCGTAGCAGCGAAGCTCGGTTACGGCCTACAGCTGACACTATTATTACTATTATTACTCTGGCACAGAGACAGTAGAAGACAGCCTCGTTGGTTTACTTTAATCTACTGGGGTTAAACAGGAGAAAGCACTTTCTTCCTTATTTTTGGCGACATACCCAAAGTCAACCCTTTTGAACTCAGTTAAATAATGCTTGGTGTGACCCAGGTTTCGAAATGGAGTAAAAAACACAACTATTTGTTTAATACTGCAAAATGCCATATGCAATAATAACAATGCAAAGTAATGATTTGCTTAAATCGCGATATTAAATGTTAAGTCATTTATGAAATCTATACTTCTCTCGTGAAAGGACGGTTCTGATATTCATGATATTTGAAATTTATGTAGCTGTATGCTTGAAAGCTTTCAGTCAGCTGATTTGCTCCTTGGTTTTTAAGTAAGCCAGTGCTAATTCCTGCTGCATGGCATATTGTTACTTGTTAATCACCTAAGCCTCTACGCCTAGTTACTTTTTCACGGTTTCGATCTCGTTACTTCCGTACGTAAACGTGTCTTGAGGTTATACACATGACCACACAACCTATACCGCTTCGGAAAAATAGCCAGGTAACGGCTCACAGTAACCGAGTGAAGCCCGTCTACTTCCTTTATTTAAAGTACGATGCCATTCATGACTGCTGGTTTAACCATAGTTGTGCACGGAAGAAATATACTGGGCTTGCATCACATACAATGCAATGATTTAACAAAACGCGTTAAACCTTCCCAGTATGCTTTACGGTCCATAACCCAACTGATCGTTTCTCAGTGCAACGAATCTTTGACAGTCTGTGGTCTATGAAAGAGTTTTGAGAGCATAGCGGTCAGTCTTAAACCAAGGATTCTAGTAACCAAAGCGGCCACAACAACGTTTTGTCAAGCTATGCTCATGAAGCTCTGTGCTTTGTCCATTGAAATGACCGCTGGCATATTCAGCTACCACCTCGGGAAAGGCACTCAAAGGAACGCGACTGACGGTGCACTGCAGCTGCTTTACCGGTGGTCGCAATTATCGCGCATGGCTTCAAAGTAGGCAGGGGTCCGAAATGACGCATTGTATCACGGAACAAACATTAGATAGCATTTAGTGAACTCAAAGCCCTGTTTCACCAAAACTTCGGCCAACTATTTAATTGATATTGTACTGATAAAACCGCGCAACGAGTTTAGGTTGCAAAGAAACGAGCAATGTTTCTTACATAACACGAGCACGCTAAATTCAAATCTGACATTTTTCTCTGTAAGCTGCGGACTTTCTGGACGTTGACTATAATTTTAACGTTTCATATTTTTAGCTACTTTTCGAGAGATCACATTTCGCAACCACCTTTGATTTCGAAAAATCTAACAGCATTTCTTATACAATTCGAACATATCGAGTACAAATAAGACATTGGTTTTTTTATGGGCCACAGATGTTTAAAAGATAGACCATAAACACTTTTGCAAAAGAAGAAATTGTTCCTAATAGTGGTTTAGGAACCGATGTGTCTTGAATATATAAATTGATGCATGCATATATCCACAACAGCACGCTTTTATTAGACATGACTTTAGCACAATGATAGATGCGTGACAGGTCTCAACCGGGCATGAGTTTGCGTTCATATCGTCTGCCTCAAAATGTTACCTTAGGGCAGTCACATTTGGTGCTCCAGCAATAGTTTGTCCCATCGTCCCTGATAAGACATTTCCATGTTCTTCATACCTGATGATAACATTACCTCTGTTCGTCACTTACTGCCTAAAGGTTAACGGGGTGTTGATCATGAGGATTGTACAAGAAATGCAGCTTGATGCTCAATTTGCACCCAAGAACGCGAAAGGATAAGAACATCCTGTTAACCTGTTCCTCAGAATTATCTGATTTACTGTTTCCAGGAAAGTTTTCGATAGCCACCACAAATGACTGCCACACATTCCTCTTGTCACTCACCTTTGAATCAAAGGCGTCGTCACGCAGCACAGCATGAATTTGAGAGCCGTTTCTGAACTGCAGGACAGCTGATACAAATTCAGTAGCAGTTGCGGAGTCTTCATAAGTTGAAGCTTATTCATGTCATATGGCCCCATCTTTATGCTTATTGACTTTAGCATCTGATAAAGGAAAACCCTTAAATTTAGGAACTGAAAGCTCTTCAGAGTGTGGATGGGACACGTTTCAGAGGAAATACTGGGATAAGAGATCTTTAGCCGATTTTTCTTGCCAATACCTTTTGTAGTAGCCATGAAAATCCCGCAGTCTGTTATGTGGTTCGTAAATTCTCGTCAAACCTTGTGAGCTCTTAATGGCAAGCCTTTGCGCTTGCCTTTTGTCCAGTCATGAAGCATTTCCTCGCAATCATGGCACACAATATGAGGTGCCTATTTCGGTCTTGGTTAACAAGGGGTGTTTCAAAGTCTGCTTTATAGACACATTACACAAGCGAAGTGACACTTCTCCTTTAACGAAATAGCGGATAGCAGCGGCATTTATTGCCAAATGCATCAGATTCTTTTACATATTTTTGCCGACCTGACTGACCCATGGTCCTAACTGAAAGGAAAACGGTTTGGTATTTAATGTACTATTTATGTAAAATAGCAGCACTTTTGAAAACTAGAGCATGCAAAAAATTGGGTTCAATTTAGAAATCGGCATAAAATATTCATGTGGAATCAGTTTAAAAAAACTCTTGCCACAGAGTTGCAAATACTTTGTTGCCCTGGGTAATGGTTAGCTTTGCTTAAAATCCACGTGGCACACAGATTAGTGTAACTGCGTGGAACTGCCTAACGCCTTACGCCTTTCGCTAGCTTCTAAGCCCCTATGTTTTCGCTAATACCTCTGTTTTACACATCATTTTAATTTGCGAGTACATATCTTCAGTCGCATGACAAGTATTTCGAATGCTTTCTTCAACAGTTAACTGCCCTAACATATGTTGTGAGGCACTTCACTCTTATTTGCCTGCAGATTATATTCAAAATAAAAGCGATGGAATGCTTCCAATGACGTCATAAAACTAAGCAGAGTAAATCTGCTTGTCAGTTGATTTCTTTTCTTAAGAATCATCTCGCAAGCAAGTAGATGCACGGGTGTGCAACCCCAATGCACGCATTAGAAAATTAGTTTTGTGGCATGCAGCACACTGGGCAATACCGCTATGTTTTCAAGTGTGCTAATTTATTTGATTGGAAATCCGTAAGTTACGGGCCATATAATTAGCTAGCGATTGCAAGTAGATGTTTGTACGAAACTCCGGGGCTCGATTGTAAACCTGTCAGAATAATTTACCCATTAATGAATCAAACAGCAAATTATATTACATTATGTCAGGCTGTCCTTTGTTTTGACTACTTGATATCGATCAACATGGAATGCCCAGAAAATTGGTTTTCTACTTTCAGCTTACTTATCTTTGACGTTTGGACAAATGAGATCACTCGTGAGGCAAATATAAATGGTTTACTGCTACTTGCTGACCTACTAGCAACAAAGAAAATTCAGAGATTTTTTCAACCCAGACTGTGGTCATGTCTGGCGGACAAAATAGAACAATTCCGAGACGGGTTTTATTTGCATTTCAAAACTATCTTTTATCGCTACACTTTGCACTTTCCTGCCGGTCTGTTTTTGTCCACGTAAGCTGTTTTACTGGTGGGCGGTATGCATTAACTTTTTAAAACCCATTATCAGCAGGTTCGAAATGAGCTCACACTTTTTCACTTGTAGGTTAAAAACTGCGCAGAAAGTGACAAGTTGTATCAAGCGAAATCGCCTACGTCTCATTGCATCTCCTCCCTTGGGTGCAATTTGTATATTTAAATCGTCGCACTTAAAGATATTTGATGTAAAGCAAAATAGAAAATAGAACGTAATTCATCTGCTACGGTTAAAAATTGCCAGCATAGGCAAACACACAACTAAGTTAAGTACATGACTTAACATTCTGATGGGTTTTTATCCTTTCGTTTAGTCTTATGGTATATTTTTTAAATGCTGGGCGGCAAAATTCTGAAGTGCTTCAAAATGTATGCATTCGTTTGGGTAGTATGCGCTACTTCGTAGTACACCAGAAATACTTCTTTACTAACACACCCACATACGTACAGTGGATGTTGTAAAACAAGTGTCAAGATTTAGGCGTAAGTTCCTTTCTAAACATTTGCTTCACCTCAGTCTGTTAAAGTTAATAATAATTTGACGTAGTCTTTTGTAATCGGAGCTTCTTGTACAATTTATATGTCGGTGTTGACATGAGTACGCAATTGCTAGCGCAATAACCTGACTGCGTTACATGATATTGTCGTGCAGGAGGTTACTAATTGTCCCTGACCTGATGAAATGCTTGTTTCTCTTGATTTCTGGTAAGCTGAATTACCCTTTTAGTGCCTTTACATAGATTGGTTTTCATCAGAAGCTGCACAGTTATGATGCATGTAGTTTGTACTATTTAACTTACGCTTTCGCGCCGCTAGCATAAGCTGTTACTCTACGGTATCTCCGGGGGCTTAATGGACTGGATCCGGAACTACTTCCACCAACGTACCGTACAAGTACGCATCGGCGGAGCACTGTCCTCTCGTATCCCTGTGACAAGTGGAGTTCCACATTGCTCTGTTCTTGGGCAGGAATTACTTCTATCACTCATCGATCACATCACAACCCAAGTCGAATCATCAGTGCTGCTCTACACCTACGACGTGAAGCTGTGGCACACAATCAATGCTCCAGGCGATACCCGGGCACTTCAGAGACCTCAACCGACTGCATTAAGAGGTCACTGGAAATAACCTACCGTTTAACGTTGAAACATTGCGTCATCCCCACCCGCCCTTCCGCTTCTCTAATATACTTCCTGGGAGTGTTTACTCTCCAGGTCTCGTCAGCTAAAACGGATTTGGGTATCACCACCCAAACAATCCTTGCAGTACCAGCTTCCTGCCGAAAAGCAGCCTCTGCTGCTAACCGCATGCTGGACTGTTAAAACTTGTTTCAGCCAAACCGACCCGTGGAATTTCCGCCTTCTCTTAAACAGCTTGCTACGTCCTCATTTGGAGTTCCCTATCTAGACTTAGAGCCTATGTTTGGTTAAAGATCAGCGTACGGTTGAAGCCCCACAACGCCGCGAGAACAAATTAGTTAGGGGTCTCAGACAATTATATTATCCACAACGGTTCCGCCGACTTGGTCTCTTCTCCATGAAATAATGATGGCTTCGAGGCGTTGGTCCTCGTATCTGCACTCTTATCCAACCCTGGACACTCCTACCGCCACTTACTGAAATGACAACACTCATGCTCCCATCTTCTTAGTCATCCACTCCGGCTCACACATCAGCACAACCGGGTGAACTGCAGGCGACATTTCTTCGATCTGCCAGTCTGCAGATCGTGGGGCGCGCTGCCTGCCGACGTAATCTCGGCATCTTCTGAGGATGACTTCAAGACTCGCCTGGACCGTCATCTTGTCGATCTGCATTGGGTTCACCCCTACGACAACTACCTGCAGCTTGAAATACCATAACCCAGACTAGCTCCAGTCATCTCGTTTGCCACTTCTCACCAGGTGCAACAGCTTGCTCCTCGACCCCCAACGCTCCCGATTCACATGTTGTTGGGACTTTTTGCATTATGCTACCCTTTATCTTTCCGTAACTGTATCAAAGGGCATGTTGGTGTGTCACGCTTTGAGAAGGCGTACATTTTGTTTAAATACCACATAGGCCTGATAAAGGTACAGCAAACATGCAAATCCAGTCCGCTATAAGTTTGCTTGGCCTTTCCATATGACCCGACCCATTTCATTACGCCTCATGGGTCATGTAAAGCCCCAGCTTTTCTCTCATGAAATACCATGTACAATGCAGAATAGCCCATGCCTTTTTGACACAGGTATCAACAGTAAGCTATCATTAGATGAGATACTGAATCACAGAAGCTAACTTTACGGAATCGTTAAAGCATCGGAGCTCATGTCGTTGTTAATAGCAACCAGCAATAAATCAACAGTAGTTTGCAAATGTAGCTGTAAGTAAACAATCTTACTATATGTTCGGAAAAGACAATGCTTAAGCAATATTGGCACTTTGAATGTAGTAAAACATCGGTTAGATCAAATAGCATGTTTCATTTTTTTGCTAGTTAGAACACTGTGTGATACTTTGCGTAGATTAATAACCCAAAAAGAATCGTCATGTTTCCAGTGTAAACCCAGTTTTTAAAATATGATAACGCCAACGATGGTAGGAAGTGAGCCAGTTTGTTCCACAAGTGTTTATTTGATAGTGGCTGCTGTCGCCGTTCTTCGTGGTTCAGTGTGTCTTTATGATCTATAGAAGGAAGGCATCGAGTAGAGTAATGAGAGTCAACAGCGTCACGTAAATAACTAAACAAATGATATTTCGCGACAGTGCGAGACAAGGATCAATTGAGTTGTCTGATCATTATGTACAGCAAACAAGGATGGCAGACAAAAGTTTTGAATTTTATTATGTATGCCCCAGAGAGATTTGGCGTTCAATTATTTAAAAGTAATAGAAATGCGGGAGGTATAGCGCATGAATAGATGTATCCATAAAGGGCAGTTTAAGTAAATTAATACCAGCAACCGTGGAATCGTCTTCTGGGGTCCTTCATTCATGCGAGTAGTCCCTCGAGAGGTTTCATCCGCACTTGCAGGCCTTATCTGGACAAGCGCTGTTGCACAATATATGCAAATAACCCGGAAGTATATTGACTGGGGATCTTTGGGCTTCTGTTTAAGTAATAAGTCAACCTTAAAAAGTCTTTTTACGTCAGTTACGTGTAATAGACAACCGACATGAAGATTAGCTTTTTGAGTCCGGCACTCTCTTTTTCTTATCAGTGGGTCGGTGGTAATTCGCCTTGAGTAACTGTATTGATTATTTTTGAAGCTTTACTCTATCCACTCAAAAGATGGGTCCAAGAGTGAGCAACTATTGTAAGAAAGGTAAGATATTAGAATGGAACACAAAAACAAAAAGGCAATGTTTATTATTCTCTAGGATGTTATTTATTCTGTCGATATTCAATTTTGTTGGTACGAGTATTTCAAGGGAGCAGGTAAATAAACAAACTTTTGTTCTAGGAATTGTGTTAGAGGTATTTATGAACAGTGCAGTTCCTATTAGATTTCCGGTGGTTTCATTGGATAGAGCCGATTAAAATGTACGGAAATTGTAATCGAGTTGAATTTCGTGCAGTATTGAAAACTGCGGCGGATCCCTATTTGTGATATGCAAAGGGGCATAACAGATAATCAGCTGTGCAGTATACACGCAAAAAAATTAAATAGAAAAAACTGCGACTAGTTTTCCTGTTTGTAAGCTCAGACATTAGACAAAATTTGCGTTAGTTAAAGAATTAAATTGGCTGAATCAAAGGTGTCTGGCGAAAATAGTAAGCAGGGCATTTAAATCATATCCATCTCACTCCTGTTTCTTAAGGACTCTCACTAGTCCTATTTGGACTCTATACATTAATACCTGTGTAAAGGTTGAGAAATGTACGTAACGCCTTTCGAAATCATTTCGTGACTGAAGTTTACGGATCTCACTAAGAAGCCTGTTCTACAAAACGACGTATCGGCTAAGGAAAAGTTGTCCGACTGTCTATTTCTTAATCTTTTCACTAACATTTTTTGTTGTATTTCTAGTGCGATATGTTACCGGTCCTTTTGATTTGCTGAATGTATTTTCATGGTAAGGACATAAAAATGATCGTAAACATAACCTTCATTCTGCACAGCCATAATGGATCAAATTAAAAGGTAATGTATCGATCCATGTATGATAATTTAGAGGAATAGCCCATGTGAGATCTCGCAAACGACCGTTGAACTCCTTCTTATGCCATACTCACTCTGGAACTATAATAAAATATGGCGCTATAATCTGGTAACGGCCGTGTTTTATTTTGTAAAAGGTGGTAATTGATTCTTTCAGAGTGAATGTTTTGAACAGAAGCCCGGTAACACCTATGTGCCTGAAATGAATCATGTCCCGCGGGCTTATTAAAGTTAAGAAGGTTCGAGTAGTGTATCCCTAGATCACGGATAGTGTGGCAATGAGACAGGGGTTTACCGTCAATAGTACGAACCAAATTTGTGATTTCACATCTATAGGATACCACTTGGTATTTATCAACGTTGAAGGACATTTCCCATTGAGAACCACATGAAACAAGTGTGTGTAATTCAGGTTGGATGGTGCTAAAAATATACCACTGATACCGGTGGGATTCAACGTGGAAATACTTGTTATATCATCGACAAATGGAAAAGGTTTACTAAACATGAAGATATCAAAATATCCTTCAAATATAGTTAAAATTAGAAAGGGCTCAGGACACTGCCTTATGTCACACACATAGTGACTGGCCCAGGCGCGCTTGTTTCATTTTGAATCTGGACAACCTGGGTTCTGTTCGGTAGGCACGAAAAGAACCACCACAGCAGTAGGTTGTCTATAAGATGCACAGTTAGTTTGGATAATAGAATAGTACGCGGAACACAATCAAGCCTATTTTCCTTGTCAATGTGGACGAGCATAGCCGAGGAACGGCAGTCATGAAAAGTAATCAGAAGCTTGAGAACCTCGTTGTGACATGTTATGTAGGATTGTGTGCATAGGAAGCCGTGTTGTGAGGTATTGAAAATATTTTGCGTTATTTGATTATGAACAGTTTGGGATTATATGTAACGTTTCATTATCTTAGCGAGAATGAATGTATGGATTATTAGCCGGTAATTCCTCGTTTTGTGCACGGAGACTGATTTGCACAGGTGTTTGGCATACTTCCATGCCGATGGTACAATACCAGCATTCTTTGATAGGAAGAAATATTCAAAAGTATTTTGGGATCACTGGGCCCCGTAGTTTATTAAGCCTGGCGGTAAATATTTAGGTCCAGCATACCAAGATAGTTTAGGGGGTGAAATAAGGCAATTAATATCACCGAGTTCGAATTATACTGCGTACAGCTTATTATCAGTAAGCATATGGAGGATTTTCGCAGGAACCTTAGTAGTGGTGTTGCAGTTGGAGTTAAATTAATCATTTGATGACGCTTGTTTGAGTTGAATCGCTTATTATTCGCTTTTCACAAAGCAAGATTAATGGGGTTTCTGCGGTTTTGTTTCCACTTTTGTACAACTTGGTAAGTACGTGGTTTTTATTATTGCTGCTGAGGGCGTATCTTTCTCCAAGTCATGCGCGGGCTATTTCTAATTTTTTGAATTGCGTTTATGGGCAAACAGCGTGTGTTTAAATGGATTTTGCTTTTTGGGAACAGCGTCTCAAAGGGATGTGAGCGTTCAGGCAACTTTCAACAATCTTGTGGAATTAATTATGTACCATTTGTGCGTCATGCGCCAGAAAGAAATTGTCTTAATAACGATTTCGGTAGGGTTGTAAAGCATTTTAATTAAAATGTTGTGTAGTCCATATACGATTGCAAAGCGATTTGTGATATTATCGATTTATGGCATTTCGAGAGTTTCATCGTGTTGTGATTGCTGCCAGCAAATTTGTTTAGGATAGCGGCAGTGGCTATGAATGAGCTCAATGTATTTAACGAAGCAAAAATGTGGTTACCCCTGGTGGGAGAATAGACCTATTGTGTCCATCTACATATATATAAGGAAGAAAATTGGAACAAATAGCACCTGCGGAGTAGGATGTCAGTATAACATCTAGTATAGTAAAGTCCCCATCAAGTGTTTCGTATTCGACGGGTAGTTCTGCTGAGTAACAAAACAACTGCCCGAGCTTTTTTTAGATCATCTGCACTGGGATTCCTAGGGGAGTAAATACTATCCAAACTTATCTGAATACTGTATACCGTATTGTTAAAGTAAGTAAAAATTTATAACTGTACAACTCCATCGAACTAGTCTCAAAAACGTTAAAAAATGGTTTGTCAATACGTTGGTTGTTTTGCACGCTCTCACGTTACCTTGCATAAAAATCGTTTAACTTACGATATTGTCTGAAGGGACACGTGTAACTACGGTGTCAAGATTACTCACTTTGAGGAGAGTGCATAGCCGTGATACTTGTAATTTGTCGGATACACATACAATGCAACCACCGCCAGACACTGAGCTTCAGCAGGCTAGAACAGTGTTATACCGAGCAATATGGAAGCAAGGCCGAGTAGTATCGTTCATAGACCCAGTCTCTGTCACAAAGAGTAATAAATTGGAACGATGAATTTGTATCTTATTACGAAGTAAACTAGAATGTTCGAAAAGTGATTTGATGAATTGCGTCTAAGTAAGTGCACTAACTGTTAGAATCGGTTGGGCTCTATCTCTAGAAATAAAAATTAACCATTTGAGTGGCAAAGACTTGGGTAGTTGGAGCAAGCCTAGTGATTCAGTTTGTATGGGTCAGCATATTTTCAGCCAGAAATGCCATAGCGAAGGAAACCTTGATGTTTGGAGGATAGGGCTTTGGTTTCAAGTCTTTTGGGTAACGTCAGTGCATCAGAGTTGGACGAGTTTAAGCACAACGTAGGGTGATCAAAAATCGATCTTATGTCAGAGCATTGGAAATCATCAACCAGCAAGCGTGGCTGTTATTTGAGCAAAGTAAGTCAAACCCAGCTGTAGTCAATGAAATTACAAGGCCAAACTTATGGCTTAATTCAACGACTCGTTTACGAAAACGGAGCTCTAACTTGTACATCCGGCACACGTGTGTAACCTGTTTGCGGTTACACGTACCGCAAACTCTCTCATGTCTGCTAATCATAAGGGGATAAGCTAGAACGCAGAGACTGAAAGCCTGTGACGTTGGACACAACAAGTAATAGCAAAGTAACGAAACCATGACATTAACCATGTCACCACAATAGAATGAACGAAAAATGGAAAAAACTATAAAGAATTAGCAAGTAAATTCAAACTGTTTTAGTGCATGCGGTCCCAGCTTGCCATGACCCGACACTCACAATAGATCACACGAATTTCATTGCTTAATAAATATTTTCAACCTAATGGCTTCAAAGTTGCCAGGAAGCCATACCTAACTTATCCACCATACTATTGCTGCATGTACGTTTTCCGGTGACGTGGAAGTTTTACAAAAAGTAAAACATCATAAACTTGTCGACGTTAGAGGAACACCCGTTTGAGGGGTATGTTTACGTTCAAATATTCATTAGATTTCAAAAATATTTTGCGTAACCCGGTCCTCTAGTGAGAACAGTTGATTAAACAGACCAATCTAAGATGTAGTGATAGCATAACTACGAGGCAGCTGCTTCGATTCATACAAGTAGGCCGCTTTCACAACTAAGGAAGCTACTAAATTCATGTGATTATTCATTTGCTTCCGTCGAAAAAGCTCACTCTAATGAAGCCAAATATTGACCATTCAGCGAACTATCGTCTGCTCTGTTTGACTGCGCAATATGGCTGTTTCTTCATCAAACAAATCTGTCTTCTCCCTCTGAGTGTATATCCTATCTTATTTTAAAGTCATCATAAGACATTCTTCTCTTATCAGCCATGTCGCTACGTAAGCTTTACGGTGGTACACAAAGTTTTACTATTAAAAGAAAAATCTAACTCTTCTCGAACTTAGAGCAGCTCCAATTTGTGTGGTCAGTCTACATTCAAAGCTTTTCTAGACTACAACCTGTAACCATTTTTTCAAATCATAACAGTTGAGATAAGGCTAAACACCCTACAAAAGGTGCAGGTAAATTTAGTTACGGAAATCCTCTAATTTGCTGCTTGGCCCCATTTAAATGACTAAAAAGCAACTTTCTTTAATTACGAAACGGGAAACAAATCAAACCGCTAACTTAACATGAGCTAATATATTTCCAAGTATTCTTCTCTGATACATTACACCCATTCCGTCTAATGTAACCTAGGATTTACAGCACCTCTATTGAAACAAGATCGATTAACACAACTTGTTAATTTTGTACCATGTGAAGAACATGAAAAAACCATTAATGGAGTATTTGTAGACTAATCGCATCATGTTTCTCTACTCAGAGCCGCAGATTTAAATAGTTTTATCCGTTTTACCTTTCCATCTAAATTTACCATAACCAGGCGAATATATGTAACAGTTAAATTAAAAGGGCTCTTACAATAATCTTACTGAATCAGTTTATCCGAGCAGTTTGAATGAAACAAGTTAAATGAGCGCAGGTTGCTTTATTTTTTGGCGGATATAACTGAACGACATTTGTTGAATTTCCTTATATACGATAGTCAAATGATTGGCTTACAAAATGGGATGTATGCTGCTCGTCGGGAAATATACCAAGTTAATTGGAAAAATGTTAAGTCACGTAGTTCGGCTGTGTGGACTGGAAATTTGGGCAAGCATATCCACCACCGTAAATGTGAAATCTAGTAACATGTAAGCTAAGTAGGCCTTTGCTTTTGTAATTGGTGCAAATGCGTTTAAGACACCGCTGTTGGAATTATTGTGGCATACCTGTCGCCAGTTGCGAGTAATTTGCGCTCAAACGAAGGTGATTTTTTGATCATAGCCACGAAAGTATTCTGTGGGGTTTCACACCACCGACATATAAGAAGGAAAACCAAAAAGGCATCCGAATGCCCTAATAGTTCTACTAATTGAACAATGGGCGGCATAGCACTTTTGCTTTTATTGTTTGTTGTCCAAGTTACTTTGGACTTGTTTTGAAACCATGCAATATGTTCCCAGTTTAGGTACTAACAACGGTTATGACATATCTAACCATCTGGCTGGCACGAATGGTGATCAATTTAGTAAAATTGCTTTTAACGGTTTAAAATAGCCTACCTATAATATATTTAGCCGATCATGGGTGTGAAAGTTAGCTATTATTGGTATTGACTCCAATGCATATTGGACACATTATACTAGATTTAAAGCAAACACAGGATAAAGCATACAGTGAAAATTTAACATCATGCTAAATGGTTTTGTTCCGTGTGTGAAGTAACACACCAGCTGCAAGCAGATTTCGTTTTCCTAGCAAGTTAAGCCCACGGTTAAAACAAATGGCAGCATTTTGCAATCTGTGGAAGATATAACTCTTATGGCGCAACCTACTTTGTTTTCTAGCTGTATTTCTGGTGGGTACCTCAAAAAGGTACGCTAGATTTACACGTTTATATAACTACTTTACCTGCAAGTCGTTAGGCTGTTCTCAGAAAGCTTTTGATCTTGATAGCCTTGCACATATTCTTCTTTATTAAACGAGCATTTGCTTGGAACATTGCTGACAGAACCTACTTAAGCGGCATCAAGTTCAGCCGCTGTGGCGCCTAGCAGCAGATTTTGTTGTTATCAACCTGACTAGATCCGTGCCGTCGTGTTCACCCCGTTTGCAATTTACAGGCGCATTCGATGAACTTACCAACTAGAAGATCAAAAGCGAGCGGGTGGTGATTGCCCCTAATTGTATAAGTCAACAGGGAATACGTTCGCATGCATATATTTACACGAGCTGCACGACTTTGGTATTTCTCGTAGCGTTTCTCGTGTTTTTTTGTGTTCGGGGAAAGAGTGGATCCGTATTCGTGTTTGTGTGTTGAAATCGGTAACATTTGTTTCTCCTTGAGACTTTTCGATTGTTCGAAACAAGCAATTTTGCTTTAACAATTGCTAAATATGCAGATGTGAGGTACGCTTTTCGAAAATCAAGTTCCGTTTAGTTTTCGGCTGGTTCATCTTTATCCATGAGACGGCGTTGGATGGGAATTGGGAACCTAACTCACACAAACGAAGGAATAATTCATCAAGCGGGTGGGGATTAAACGAGAAACAATTAAAAAATATCCTATGTAAGAGGTGGACCAAAATACTGTAGAACTGCTAGATCCAGGAGAATTACCGTACGAACGCAAAGTAACAGAATGACAAGCAAAGCTTGATCGCAAGACGGATTTTGCTACCATTAATATATTTTATCACGATGCTTCCAGTAAAGCTGATTGCGAGCAAAGTTCATATTCGTGATGCGTCATTTTTTCAAACATCGTTGCTGCTCTCTTTACTAAATAACTTGCTAGTACTTTCCCACTGTATCAGCGGTAGAATCGCCTTAATTTAAGTGGTGCTTCACAAATAATTGCCTAAATTGTCATTCACTAGACAGTCTCACTAGACTTTTTTCATGTTTTAGAGGTAATCGTAAAGTTGATTAACAAACGTCTTAATCAGTAAATAAGCCGATTAACCCTCTAATTGTACTTTAAGACAATGCGCCTATTACTTCAGCTAATTTTGATGACACAAGGACGAGAAGCCATTAGACACTTTGACAAGCTCATACACGCCTGTTTTACGAAGAAATATCACATATGAGATTTACATTGCGCAGCTACGGGAGACCGCTAGTAGGCTAATCATGAGAAATAAAGCTAATTAAGTAATCAAAGATAATATTTTTGGACAGTAAAAGACACGGTTAGCATTGCGGTAAATTGTTTAAATCTTGCGCCGGATTTTTCAAGGCGGATCTACATGCTATCGGCCAGTAATGATGCACATATTTCCACTTAGGAGTGAATGCGTACGCATGGGATGACCTCGAGTTAATTTCAGTGTACACCCAAAATCAACTAACATGCCACAGCAATCCAATTAAAAACTGGACACTAGCTAACAAATGAGTTTCCTATGTATGTGATAGCCTTTGTCCTTAAAGTATACGCCGAAAAATGCTCCAGGTGTTCGATGGAAAAAAGTAACTTATGGTTCCATCTGAGTTCGCTTCAACCCGCTTTAGTTAAACCCAAAAATCAGAGCTGTAGTAAGGTATACTTTTGGAAAAACGGTGAACAATTACCTCGAAACCGTATTCCTTTTCTCCATACTTTTCAGTAAATAGGTTTTAATAGGTCTAAGTTTTGTACACTGCTTCCCCATCTGTTCATAATAATTGCATAATGCACCAGCTTGCTTGAGCTTGAAAACAAGCAACCGATTTTGTTTTAATATGGGGGCGTAATATTATTGCAGCTGTCTAGCAGTCGGACAGCCTTCGAGAATTAAACAAATACTAAGGTACATTTATCGAGTTTGCGAGGAGCTGGTCTCAAGCCTGTTCCTATCCGTCATACAGATGTTTCATGCTCTTAAATAATAAACAATAAACATGGTCCAGTTGAGAGTTAAGGAGGTAAAGTTGCAGAAATGTCCAAACGATGAAAATACGAAGTTATGCATGCTATTCTACAGGAGAATATAACTGATTTGCTTAATCACAGCCGACTTTTGTGATGTTGTTTTCGCTGTCTTAGGAGACGGTATCTGTGGTACACATTGTGGAAACATTAACCAGTTAACGGAAAACAGTCTATGTGATTAATATATCGCTACGTCAACAGTGAAACAGCTAAAACTGGATAAAAATTTATGACGATAGTTCAGAGAGCTTTGCTGAAAGTTAGAAGATTAACATCGGCTTTGTTGGGAACTAAGTTAGTATTAAGCAAGGGCGGTTTATCTTTACGAATAGTATCATGTGCAGCATTTTATGAAAAGCATAATTTGTTCCGGCAATTCAGTTAGGAAGATGGTGAACTAGAAAAGCAGAAAAATGTGTTAACAATGGTTTATTCATATGATAAATTATAATACACTGATGGTTAATAAGCATTAAATAAGAGCATTAGTAAAGAGACTGCGTCTGTAGGGCTTTTGAGTAGGTGCCGGATGTCTTGGATTGCGAAACACAACCTCTATTGTGATGACTGTTGTCTTTAATGTTATGCTTTTTCGTTCCGATCACTAGGACCGGATCCGAAGTGGAAGCATTTGGTGTCGTATGGATTAGAAAGTGCAAAACGGAAGGGGCTCTGTTTACCCTTTGCGAGTTGGATACCTCATATAAAAAGTTTATATATCAAGGCCGAGTAAAGTTATATGTAGCAGGAGTAAGAAGAAGGAAGGTTAGAGTTCGGGTTGTTTTCCCTATTCCGCTCCAGCGTGGAAACGATAGCAGCGAGATTGGCATAGTCGAATAAGCGAAGAAGCGAAGATGGACCAATGAGCAAAATAACAGCTCGGTGTTTTTCACCTTCAGCTTCTATGGAAGGCATGGTCGATTAGGCCCAGAAGGTAAGAAGAAATAAACAGTAGGAAAAATCGTTGAATTATTTTTTCCTTTTCGGATGCCGTGGACTGGAAGGTCATGAGGTTTGCATGGTCAGGTTAAAGAAGAAAATCAAACGATGGAAAGTGCTTTTTGTATTTTCCTCGCTTTTGTTGTATGTTACCAAAACTGCTTTCAAATTCTCCGTTGACTTTACCCGTTGCACTCAGTAGGTATTTTATAGCGTTCACAGTAAGGCTGCCTTGTATTTTTTCTTAAACAACTTAACTGGTTTAGTATGCTTAATCTTTTCTGGCAGGTTCATTTTTTGGAATATACTGTACTCATAATATACACTGTCTTGGTGCGACATAGTACAAGAGGCTTCATCGCATTGTACCTGCTTTGGTACCATTTATTGATAGTTACATGCATATTACTGATGTCAAAATATATCAAATTGTTGGTGACTGGAGCGAGAGAACAGTGGTTACTTTTGCTTCTCAACTACCACAGAGAACTAAAACTAAGGGTTGACACCTCTCTTTGTAGGGGAGAGTAGTGGAATTCTCTTATTACGTGCCTATCAAAGCAACACTGCACCCTCCCATAAAATATTTATCTTGTTTTCGCAGATTAATCCATACAAATGAGTAATACTCTGTGGCATGCAGGACATTTGTCACATGTAGATCCAATCAAACCTCATGGATCCCGGAAGATCTGCATACCAATTTGCCAGTTCGTTTAGATTTTGCTATATGAAAGTTGCATGGCTGAAATAAGTCCAACATTATCGAATGCCGCATGTATGGGTTCCGATTAGAAGTGCGCTGGGTGAGCTTTTCATCACATAGTCTGAGCTCTTCAGGTGAGGTGTAACACCGTATTGAAGGGTGTTGCATCTGTCTGAAGTCAATTCCGATTCCCACAGATTACACCAAAATACTAAGGATGAAAAATCTTTCGGATTATCTTGAAGTGCCTAACACACAAATTTTTATAAATGACTGTGCGCGTTTGATATCATCAGTGCTAGGGTCAAAGTGTGGTTTATGCATCTACTGTGGAACGGAATCACGCAACGTCACCGCCTTGTGCAGGTATGGTAAACATTATTTCCAAATGAGTCATAAATATTTCTGCTGCGCTGTTGAAACTTTGCTCAGATCCACAAGTTTCCCTGTCTTATTCCTTCCTAGTTTACATTGATTATGTGGTATGTAGATGGAGCCGTGTTAGATGCAGCACATGGTCCCTCTGTAAATGCGAGCGTCCTGTGGCTGTCCTATGGACCTCGCAGATAAAGGCAAATCGGGGACCGGATGTCGCTAACGATATATAAAATGTACATACATGTTTGTATTTTATACATGCAATATTTTATGGAGATAAAACGTATGGGACCCACAAGTTCACATTGGATCACCACATTGTTGACTACCATGAAATTTGAAACGTCGTTATCAATGATTACTGTCTGTGTTCCATCAGATAGGCATGATTTAAATAGGCTAACGATGAGTTTTACTGTTAACATATCGGATTTTGGTCAATACTTTTGATTTCGGCACCCGATAAAAGCCTTTCTTCAAATGTGGGAAATCTCGGACACTGCTTTGCCGTTCAGTGGTTTTTTCAAACTGTGGAGAAAAGTTTTAATGGGATCGTAACCGTATAAATGCATGCTGTCATCTCCCGGTTAGGTTTCTAAGGAGAGATGCAATCACTGCAGTCTTTCACTATCCTCGCCACTATTCTGGAGACAATGGATCTTGGCTTTGTAGAGTAATAGTTTCCGATGCACCATAAGGCACCAGTTTTGTATAGCAGCAAGATTATCGAGGTCTTGTATTGCACAGCATAATATTCCGTGTTACGGAGGTATTAACACCGTGAGAAGCGAAATTGGTTTACCTGGGCCTCCGTGTATATCTAGCAACGAGGGCAACTCATAGGGATCCTGAAAGCAGGAGGGTTTTAGTGGATTGTTCAGAGTGAAAATTGGTTTCGCATGGAAGTTTGCATCATGGAGACAAACAGTCATGCTTAACGCAGAGCACTACTGCTCGATGGATGCTTCCGTAGTTAGTGAGGTTGAAAGATACGAAATATACGTGGCATAGAGCAACAAGGTTGTTAATGTCTAGTTCCTCAGACTTCCTTTGTTCTGGGAGTTCATGCGCGGAAAAGTTTATAGAAATGTCTATGGGAATACCCCTAAGATTATTACAGACTAACAGAATACTGCACTCCTCAAGTAATGCTTTACAAGCACCCTGGAGTCTGCGCTCTTCTGCTATAGCCGATTGCTACATAAACAAACATAGGTTTAAGTTACACCTGAATTTTTGACGGTTGGTATAGTGTACGTTTAGAGATACGTGTCTTCACGATTAGTGTATTCTTCCGACTCTAGTGGGCCAACAATTGTGATCCATTGGTTCAAGTTACCATAAAAGGAGTTTGCCGCCTATTGTAGATTCGAAAGCTTACATAAACCTTCCGAACTCATGGATCTTCACAAGGCAAAAATGGTGTCCCAGTTAACCAAATTGGATGAGCACATACATTCGTGAACGCTTGAATCTCACTGTAGAGCAACGGTTGATCATTCGGTGTTCGCTTATACAAACTAATCCAACACTGTCATTTCCATTGAGGGAATCCCCAGCGCAAGTATTAAATCTGGCCTGAAGAAGCTCTTGTATCAAGGGCGAAACCTTGCCACAATAAGACCCTAACAAAACCGATTTGTATTCAAACCTTCTGAAATCATGTATTTGTTCCTCTTGTATGTTGACTGAACTTGTTGATGCCAGCCATCATGAAGTAAGGAAGAAAGAAACAGCCGAAATCTATCTATCCGGTGCATTTTTGTCTGCTGCGTGCAGAAATTCTTTTTGACAAGCCTGTAGTCAAACGTAAATCCGTAATATAATCGAATGCGATTAGAAAGGATGATATAGTACCTAGTTTAATATTTAGAGAATCGCTAAATAGCTGTGTCGGCCAAATGAGAACTGTAGTTATTGCACATTCCACGCATGCAATATGCGATGACATGATTATTAAATACTGTAGATCAGTGCATATCTACTAGATTTCTTTAAGCAAATAAATGTTTTCCTCATTAAACGGATTAGCTATAAATCCGAGTGGGATATGTTCGCTTTGCTATATTGTACTACTGAATGCTGAATGTTGTAAGTCTGAGAGCGATATTAGAATTGAACTTGAACGAAGCACCCGCAAAATGAACTTGACTCCAAGTTGCTGACCTGCACATAAGTGCCAAGTGTGACCTCAGAGAAGGCTCTCTCCAACCATCCTATTGCTTCCCCACTGCAGCTGGGCTAAGAACAAAGAATATCCGAGTTAAGTTGGGAAAAGATTTTTAACTCGTGGTGCAGATGAGGGCGCTCCGTTTTACTCTGAGGTAAGCATCTTGGCTGCGAACGCTTCTAAGCCAGGTTTGGTGACAATGTCATTGCGGCTTTCGGAGCCAATTTTGGATAAAATTGCTTATTGCTTGATTGTTAGTTTAAATGTCGGGATTCTGTGAAATCACTTGAGCGTCATTTTGTAATCTACCTGTTTGGTTTGCTACCATTTTCCTCATTATAACTTCTTTTGTCTCTTTAACCAATAGGGAATTGCTGGTTTGACCCGCTGCGCTTTATAGACAGCCTCTAGCTCCAAGTTACTATTTATTAAACTTTCCCTAATGGAGTAGACTTTGATAAACTGATGCCTTTGCAGCATCTTGCATTTCTAAATAACTTTCAATTTTTCATATCAAACTGATCTTTTACTTTGTTTATGTACATCGACAATATTGGGTTCTGCTAATGTTAGTGGATGGCTGGGCTAAGTTGGTGCAGCCTCGTTCAAACCTATCTTCCTGTTTAGCTTACATAATATTCCTCTCGCCTTTTGCAAGTCTTTTAATCACAACACTCGGTTCCTTCTTGGTAGGTCTGTCATTCGCCTTTAAATAGTTGCTTAAAGTAGTTGTTATTGGGTTGTGAACTGTTTGATCTAAAGTGATGCTAAAAGTCATACGGGTCTCTTAATAACTTCGTCGACGTATGGCAAAATCACAGACCTCAAATCCACTTCCTGTGCTTGTTTGCTACACTTACTTCGTCAAGACAGTGTGAAAAATCTATTGTAGTGAACATTGCCTGCAAGCAATTTGTACAATATGTTCCTCAGCTTTCTACGGGTGAGGGTACTGCAATATTTATGGACTAGTTTCTATAGAGTTCTGACCCAGCTTGGTTTGTTAATTGCAGTGTTTTTACTTTACATCAGGATTGGATCCGTGCGAGTCGGTGTCCGGTTTACTGTTGTCGCCAGTGCCCTAGCAGCACGTATTATCACACCAGTACTCAAGAAATACAAATGACCATTGTCTTCTTCTTTTAGCTGTGTTCCCTCCAGTTTGGAACGCTTGTGGAAGAAAAGGTGTCGTCCAGGTAATGAATCCAAAGTTATGAGACAGCTAAGGGAAGTGTGGTTGCTTCCAATGATTACACCACTGCTGTAAACACAGTTTATGGATCACTGATCCACACATCAATGTGTGTCTATTGTCCTTTCGTTTGCTTCTCCGTTGAAAGTACAATATGTAACGAGCCCAAAAACATGCAACTCTGTCATGTGGCAAGCATCGATTTTGTTTCTAGAATCTGTGGCTGCGTATTATTTCTGCGCAGCCATCATCGTTTGCTCTGTCATCTTGTTGTCGATCTAGTTAGAGAACGTTGTAATAAGAAGCGGGATTTTGTCTCTTCCCCTTATATTGTTGTTCCAGAGAGTATTGCAAGACGTCTTTGACGAATGGAATGAATAGTTTTTGATTGCATAGAAACTTTCTATTCTCTTCGGATATTTGGGCAGTTTGTAATTCGGTGCTTTAATTCACGATGCAATAAGGTAGAGAGATAGACAGCAGTGTCCTTCCGCAACAGTAGAATTGCGTTAGTACCGAGTCCTTTGGCTACCTTTTGCTGCAAGCCAATTATATATTTTGTTGGAAGTTGATGGCATTAGCTTCCTTGATTTAGGTTACAGGTTGTAAACATGCTTGCTATTGTAGATTATATGACGCACCTAGGTTGCGCCTATTCATATAAATCGACATCTTAAAGTTAGTAAAGTCTCTTTTTAACTAATCATGTCAGGGCAAGAGATTTATGACAAAGCTAGCTTACAACATTGAGAAGAAACATGTTCCAAGTATTGCTACATTGAGTAGTATTAATATTATTATATTATTATTATATGAATACCGATTAATAATAATATGTACCTAAGTTAACAAGGATCGCGTATCCATAATAACTAGCAGCATTCTGCAGATTTTAGCGGTTGCATAGGGCAACTTAATCTGATAGGGCGGAAGCTTCATTGAAATCTTTAAAAGTTATGGCGACACGTGAATGATTGATCCTTCTACATCGCAGTTATGTTTCAATCAGTTATGATCGGTTATCATCCCCTATGGCTCAGTGGTATAAGCTGCTGGCCAGTGACGCAAGCCATTAGCGGACGTCGCTTTGAGCACGTATGGGTAATAGAGGGAATGGGCACCACTGCTGGGTCCAAGTAGGACGAAACAATCGTTTGGTGCTTTTCCATATTAGTAACATAACTGTGCGGCTTGGGACCTAATTGCGAAGAACCAAATCGAATCCCACATAGCACTAGGAATGGCGGTGCTCGTGGAGCTGGGATTCCCAGAGGTAGATTGCTTCATAAATGTCCTTCCTTTGGCACTTGGAATAGCCAACAGATAAACTTGCTGTTTAACCCGTATGTTTATTTTTATCATCTGCGTTGTGTGTTTTACCTGACCCTTTTATATATATCCAGTTATTTATGCACATTTTAGGGTTCTATTATTTTGCAATAGTATCAAAGACCAACTTTTATAGCGAAATCTTTCACCGTCTTTCATTTCTATCAATTTGAGCATGCAAATGTATTTAATAAACAGCAAAATCGCCATCTTGTGTTATCCACCATATTAGAGTCTAAGACATGGCAGATGTGTTGGTACTCACACAAACTAAACTTATATTCGATTAGCATGTAGCAGATACCGAGTGACACTACTGACCCCATTTATACCCTCAGAACCTGGCATTTTATCCGAGCGAGTTCAACAACCTGTGATCAAAACTGCTTGCGTGTAAAGTAGGGTCGTTTGTTGCTACGGAGAAATTCGTTTGATTGGCTGTCCACCGAAAGTTGGTGCACGTTCAAACGTCCGCGAATAATTCTCAGGCATTGTGTCTACTTGAGGCCATGAGTGCGATAGCGATCTTTTTGTGGACATACACGACTTGTTCTTGTTTCGCATCTAAAACCAGGTTTTTTGAACATTTGTATTGACTCATAATCGGGTATCACACAGCGCGCTAAGCCACGGAGTTCCGTTTATCATGAGAGACACAACTGCCTCCAAATCACGGTGGTTCTCTACCATAATGGCTTTTATAACGGACTCTATTCAGGACTCCTGAAAATAGGATCAGCAACTGACACCTACGCCTTGTTTCCCAACCCGGACGAGTCCAACAGTCAGAAGTGTGCGACTATTTTTGGTTATACGGGCGGTCAATTCGCATTTATGTTCGGGCCGATAAACTGGATAATTGCTCGTGACAACTTTAGGCACAACAGATTTAGCGTCATAACGACACACAAACTGTTTCATCAGAGGACGATAGCGGTTTTTGCATTAAAAGTGTACATATCACAGGTTTCATAAGTGTTAACTACTTGTTGGCTTCAGCCCTGTAGCTATTTAAGTGATGTTAACATTCCAACGCGATACAGATCACTTCATTGTTCTGTATATCATCACTGCGCTAATCCACTGCTCTTAAATACCATACACTTGCATGCTGTTACTTTGCGTCGTACCCTAAGACAGTAAGAAAGTTCATGTTTCAGCATTCTGACGCTACCAGTACCCTTGGTTGTTGTGGATCCAACCAACCTCGTGCGTGAAACAAAAGAAAGAAACAAATAATCTGCGTGCTCTTCTAGTAATAGCCTGTCAGAACTTACGCAAATCTTCGTTGCAATCAAAAATAGCACGGACTTAAGTTCACACTTATTTAATGAGCAGTGATGTCGTTTCTAGTCAGATTACATTTATGCAAAATGTGCTTCTTCTATTGGTGCAGTAAGCAAAGCATCAGGGGATGCATTATTGATTCAAAGTATATGCTCGGTGTCTAAATACTTTTGTGGTTTTACCCCAAAAACAATATTTCCTTAAGATGCGAAGTCACACACTGACTAGGACATTATATCCGAAGCCCGTAGAAGAACAGACAGCTTTAGCTTCCTCTACCGGTACTGGCGATTTTAGGACAAATGTTGGGTTAGCGTTGTAATGTCCTCGCCTTGTATGCAGCATCCTTAGTCAGAATAACGATTTGCGCCAAGTGGACTGTGTTCCGCGCGGAAAAGTGACTGCTCATACTCGAATCGATGCGCCTGGAGTAACCTAGTCGACCAGCTGTTCTTCCTCACTGTGCGGAGATTAACACGGGCGCCGCACGACTATACGTGATTCCGAGAGAGAGAAAGGGAATGACCATGACCTTCAACGAAGAGTTTGCTGCCCGAACGAAAATATGATGAATTTCAAGCGAAGGCCGAGCAAAGTCGAACAAGTTTTTGTCTGGCTTGTGTACTAAAGGTTTTCTTATTCTAATTTAATTCATATTTATACATTTACGGACCAGCGGTTTACGACCTCATAAGCGGGAGCAATCCTTTCTATAGATAATCGCTTTTGTGGTTTTCGCTATCATAATTTTAATAGTATAATGAATTCAAATTATAGAACTTCAGGCCATGAATTCTCCTTCGGGTCCTAGACCCGTTCGTCTAATTGGTTGAATATACCAATATTTTTCTCACTACTTTTCCAGTTTCTAAGGCTCAAGAGTAGATGTTGATAAGAAGGAGATAATAGCTTGCAAGGACACAGGATTTGGTATTTTGGTTAACGAAATGGAGTGGGCAAGCAGATTTTAAGCAATTAGCAGTTCATATATTATTTATACCAGGTTCTGTCAATATCCCACGAGTATTTTCTGAGCCAAAGATCACCAACATATTTGATATGAACAATGGACAGTGAATTTATACTGGTTAAGAAGCGTTGCTTTACAAGTCCCGTTGGATAGTTGGTGGAGATATCAACATAACAATAATGTTAATAAGGACAGTAAAATGGTTAATACTTTAAATATGATAATAAGGATTTACGTTTGCTTCGCTGTAGGCCTGCGATCTTCTTAGATTCACAGCGCCCACAGTTAACAACAAATAATTCCATGGTAAATTCCAGGTGTAGGATGGAGACATAGTGTTAAGTAACAAAGTGTAAGTGGATGAGTGCAGCATCCAACCGTCTTTTAAATACTGTTAGTGTCGGTGCAGAGACGACCGATTCTGGGAGAGCATTCCACGGGTGACAGACACGGATGGAAAAGAAATTTCTGCGGCACTCCAGACGACTGTATTGTTCTGCGAGTTTTAATGAGTAACCCCTCAAGTTTGTATTGCTGCTGAGTTGCAGTAAAGGGCGGCACACTTGATGTGGGTCTCGCAGAATCAAGTATACCATAATCAGGTCGCTTCGTAGTCCTCGATAGCTTCCACTGAACAATCCCAGTCGTTGCAGATTCTCCTGGTAGGAAAGATTGCACATTCCAATTGCGTTCTTAGATGCCCGGCGTTATGGCTGCTCCAGTGCACTAAGGTCGTGTTTCAGCCATGGATGCCAGGCTTGAATTGCGTATTTGACATGGGGGCGAACATACGCACTGAGCATTTGTCGAAATATGGAGCTGTTTATTTGTCCAAACGCCCGCTTCAACAGCCCAACGTGTTGGTTGTCGATCTTCGAGGCCTTTTCGGATTGCCTGGAGCAAATCAAGTCATTTTGAACCAGGATACCTAGGAAGGAAGTTTGTATGGGATTTCGAAATGCGATATGATTTTTACTCGTACGTATCTTTGAGGGTAGTTTGTTCCACAGATCGGTGTGTCTCACTAGGAAGAAATTAGACGGAGTTTTATGACTTGCATGCTTTGTGCGTAACAACTAGCCGCCATTTGGTTTGGGGTAGATTGCAGGCTTCCGTAGCTCAAGGGCGGTGCCGTCTGCTTAAATTCGTTGGTTAATAAATTTTTAAAAGAGAGAGATTGCTTTATAGGCGATTCAGCCAGAGGATCCATTTGGAGTGGTCGACAGCGATCAGAATAGCTCAAGTTTGAGCAGCGTCCCATGACCATCTCGATACAAGATCGTTGGACATTGTTCAGAGCTGTTCTGTCTTCCTTTCTTAATAGGATGTGAACGATAGTACAGTATTCCAGAATCGGTCATACTATTATCTTGAATGACTCAAGTCGTGTTTCTAGTAGGGAGAAAGTTCTGCTGATAACTCCACATAGCTGCCTTGCTTTTCCAACCATATAAAGCACGTGCTCGCGGAAATTAAAATATTTGGATTGCCTGATTCCTGAGTCCCACGCTGAATCCGACTTTGGGATCATGTTTCCGGCAAACGTGATAGTGTCTTTCGGAATAAGGCATCTGTACCCAGGTACTTGGGAACTTACGGCAGAGTACCTCATTATCAAACTTTCACTAGCTATATATTTATTGCGGTTAGGTCTTCACAGATGTTTCCCAGGCATATTTTTAGTTGGTCTGGATGAAATGAGTAGACCAGGTTGACATCATCTACAAACAAAAGAGCGCGTAGTTCTCACTTGACAACGGAACGAAGGTGGTAATCTTAGTGGTATCACTAAGTGAACCACGCAATCGGCAACCTGATAACAATACCTTCAGGGTAGGATAGAGACAATTGCCAACTAGCAACGCTGTTACCAACAACACGCGCGGGCTTTTTATGATGACATGATTGGCAAACTTAGAGGTCGGGAAAAGTTGTACGGCGTGACATTTCGTGGAACCTTGAGGTTTCTACAAGTGGCAGGGCTTACAGTTAATCGGCTTTTAACACAATATAAGCTCCGTGTATGCGCAGGGTTGGGGCAAAATAATGCCCTAATGTGTTAGAGACGTAGCGTTACGGCTAATGATTTCTTACATTATATTACGTAGTTTGGAGTTTACCTGCATTCACAGTGAAAAACTCGGCACATGCAGGACATGTGTCCGAGTAGAATGTACGTGAACTGTAGTTACGCTTTACAAATACCGCATTTTATGCACCTCTGCACAGTCGACAGTTTGATATATCTGTGTATTTGGACTCTAGCTTAAATTATCTACTGCCATCTTTGCACGTACACAGTATCCCCAGTATACTACTACCTTGCCGTAAAGATTGGTGACTTTTTGTGCTTAATCAAAGTGTATATGCAAATGTCAGAAAAAAACGACAGAAAGTTTATCATTTCCTCAGTAAATCCACCAACCTGGGAACTCAATTCTCATCACCTCGAGGTTGATTGCACCTAGTTACTTTATCTGCTATACTACTGACATATCAGTGGTTCATAGAATTTTCTTAGACCAGATAAAATTGATGCACAAAACTCTAAAGGAAATCCACCGTATCAACGCTTTGTGTCAGTTGGCATTTTGGGGATCGGCTAATACACACCCATTGCCGCATCCACACAAGCAGTTGTACTGTCCTCACGCACCCACTCACTGGCTAACTCGCTCCCTAAGTGCTCAGGTGATACCAGTGGCTTTCATTAATGTCTGATGGGAAGGCATTCAGATTTGCACGGGGGGAAAGAAAGATTGTGATCCACGAAGCACGGCGAGCAACGGAGTAGACAGGTGTTCATCTAAGGTGTCTTTGAACGCGCGTAAAACACAAATCACACATGCTATGACGTGTATATAAACATGTACGCAGGCAAGTCACTATGCGTTAACTCACTGGAGAATCGGCCAAAACTGGTGTAAAGGTGAGTTGTTCCCCAATTTGCGTCACGGAGTTTTGGCTTAACTTGCCAACCCTAAAGTTTCCAAAATAAATAGGTATTTTTTGTAAAAATACAGACCATTAGCAACTTTTCTGTCCCAGCAAGCAAAGCTACTACTTCCGTATAGCGCTTTTGACCGTAAATATAAAGACTTCGTAAATGTAAACATACGTTACAATTTCCAATACAGTATAAAAATTCCAATGAGTATGTTGAGCGTGTTGGTTTTAGATTCAGCAAAGTTACAGTATGGTTTGTATGGTTTATTTTACAGTCGTAAACGTTCCAACTTATAAATAAATAAATAACATTTGCTAGTTGACAACGTCCAATTAAAGCTTATGATTTACTGTGTAGATAGCAATAGAAAATGTTTGTTTTTGTCACCGCGAAAATCTAAGGTTATGAAACATTATTTGCATCTGCCAGTATTTCTGCAAGCTGTTTTCTGTAACGTGTCGTTAATTATATAGTGTTAGGCTTTCTTGGGTGTGGTACTTCGAATGTTTTCTTATGTGGTTCCCTATTCCATTCACGTCATACTTCTGCGGAAAGCTTTAAATAAGCAGAGAAATGAAAATATAAAGTGTGCAAGTAAAGGAATTCAAAATAAATTTGTTAGAATTATCATGTTTTCAACTACATATTACGACGGATATTAATGAATGTTCCTTCACTTAGTACTTTCTCTGCGTCAGCTGGATATCGGTGCAACAATGATAACTATGATGTTGTAAAAAGCTGTGACTGAATACCATGCTGACACTTTTAATAGAGGTATCAAATAAATGAAATTGAGTGTGTAATTTCGGCATGGATGTAGGTCAAGACTAATAGGTACAATCGAGTTATTTTAGATGTTTTGTATATTTTGCATGGTGTTCAGCGTGGTCCAAAGTAATTGGAGTATCTAGAGTGAGATAAAATGTAATAATCGCAGTCTGTTTATTTCTTCTGATTCGAGAAACGCTGTCCGTGGCGCCACAGGTCAGTTTTTACCTATGGAACCAGGCTAATGCTTGGGTGATATACATAGGTGGAATATTGAAACGCCACTCATGTAATTGCGTTTTTGTGCTTGAATGGGAAGTTGAAGTATGAAAACCTAGGTTTTTACAGGCTTTAGCTTCCCGCATGTAATGGTTCATCGGAGGATTTTCCCATATGAATATAGTCAAAATGGTACTTAGGTGGTAACTGGAGAGGCTGCTAGGAATTGTTGTCACATTGTCACATGACCTGAGTGGGATTGGCTGTTTATTCCACAGATAGCTATAACTGAGAAGAAACAAATTTGAACGCATGCTTGCTGTAACCTTTGGTATATTCAGTGTGTAATCTTTGCTGCGAAGCTCCAGTTTGGCTATGTTAGGGTTCTAGTATACATATTTTTGTGAAAAGTTTGAAAAGCCGCAACAAGTGCTTTAATCAACGCGTCCAAACGGATTCGAACTGAAGTTTGTTGCAACGTTCTCCATAATTCATGGTAACGTGCTTACCAAAAAGGTTTATTAAACAACCTCTGCAAATGTTCCACAGCAACTCTGCCGCTCTTTCTCATGTAACCTTATATTATGCTGCAGTAATCAAGGATGGGGTTTGTAAGTAGGTTAAGAAGAACCCGAGAATGGATTGTGGGGATTTTGTTAAACATATCAATCCCAGATGTTCTGGCGTTTGCCACCTGGTATTTGGCCTGTTCGGAGCAAATGGTGGTCCATGGTTATAAATTCCGTGCTCACATGTGGACGGCTGGGTAGGGACATATACATTGACTTAGAACCGGCAGACAGAGAGAAACTCAAGTCTGCCATGATTGAACTAAAGCGGCGCACGGAGGATGGAGAAACAAACCTCCGTATTGTAAATTTTCGAGTAGTTGCCCGGGTTCCTCCACGAATCCGGATCAACAGGTTGCTAATACTTCAGGCGCGCCCAGCGGGTCCTACCGCGGTCTGCGCGTAGCCTTTACTAATGTATGCAGTTTGATGAACAAGCGCGATGTGCTGTACGACTTCGTAAGCTCTATGCGACCGGACGTATTAGGCCTTGCTGAGACATGGTTAAACTCCGAGATAAACGCCCAAGAAGTGGAAATCACCGGCTACTCATGCTTCCGCTGCGATAGACCATGAAATGATCGCGGTGGCGTTCTACTTTACATAAAGTCTTCCTTGTGTGGGAGACTAGTGAGCGCCTATCAAAGCGCTGATGGTCTATGTGAGCAGTTATGGTGTTCGATACACCTCAGACGCTGCGAGTTGCACGTGGGCGTGGTATATCGCAGCCCACTGTGCCGCAGTTTGGACTGGTTGCCGCATGTCCGCAACCACATGAGTCGTCCGATGTTCCTACTCATGGGCGATTTCAACTTGCCCCGAATACAGTGGCCTGAAGCTGAACTTCTCCCCGGCCACTGTGAAGTCGAGAGGAAGTTTACGGAGTTGATATTTGAAACCGCGGCCACACAGCACATCAACCAACCGACACGCATTACAGCGCGCGCAACTCCATCATGTTTAGACCTGCTGTTGACTAGCTGTGAGCAGCGTGTACATAACATTCAAGTCTTAGAGCCTCTGGGAGCGAGTGACCATTCAGTGATCATAGGCAGTTTAGAACTACCGCTACCGTATCCTCTCCCACTAGAGTCAACCTTCAACTATTGGAAAGCGGACTTTAATGGCCTCATTCGAGCAGCGAGCCAGATAGACTGGTCTTTACCACAGGATTCATGTATTGAAACCTGTTGGGCTATCATTAAAGAGGGAGTGAAATCGTTGTGCGCCCGATTTGTGCCCCTCAAATTTCGGAAAGTTGGGCCAGTCAAACCACACTGGTTTGACAAAGAGTACAACAAAATGGCCCGACGGCGACGTAGACTATGGAACAAATTCGTGTTATCTGGCTCTGATGAGGACTACAATGCCTACAAGGTACAACGAAATCGCTGCAACAACGCGAAAACAAGCAAACGCAGAAGCTTCGAAGAGGAGCTTGCAACTGCCGCAAAAACTGCTCCCAAGAGGATCTTCGCATATGTGAAGCGGCGCCTAAGGCCTATAGCTAATATCCCAGTGTTAGAAGGTTCAGAAGGACAGCCTCAACCTCAAGTACAGATCATGCGTCAGCATTGGCAATGCACTTCGCCTCCGTATTCGCAAGTGACCAGGTGTCTGTAATGAGTTCGACGAGCACCGCTCCAGCCGAACTTAACAGCCTGGACTGCAATATTGAGGATGTACGCAAGATTCTAGCAAATCTTGACGGGACGAAACCTGCTGGGCCAGATGGTATACACCCTCTAATCCTCAAGTCATTATCGACCATAATTGCACCTTCTGTAACTGAACTGTTTAACAGGTCACTATCCACTGGTCTACTACCGGACGACTGGAAATGCTCAGTCGTAAAGCCTATTCCGAAAGGTGGTAACCCAGGCAAAGTGGATAACTACCGGCCGATCTGCCTGACGGCAGTTTTGGCAAAGACGCTCGAGAAGATCGTGAAGAAGAGCCTTCTGCAACTTCTCGAGTCGAAAAACCTGTTAACCTCCGCACAGCATGGTTTCCTGAAAGGTCGTTCGTGCATCACCAACCTACTGTTGACGAGGCACGAATGGTTACAAGCGCTGAACAAAGGCCAATCGGTTGACGTCATTTACATTGACTTCAGTAAGGCTTTTGACAAGGTTAACCATGCAGTGCTCCTTGACAGACTGAGGATGTGCGGTGTTGGTGGTTCGCTGCACAAATGGATCAGCAATTTCCTTATTGATCGAAAGTGGAGAGTCCAGGTGGACAACCATCTAACTGAGTGGTATCCATCGAGCAGCGGCGTGCCCCAAGGCACTGTACTGAGACCGATATTGTTTCTAATCCATATAAACGATGTGCATCAGCTACTACAATCACATTGTGCTTTGTTCGCAGATGACTTGAAAGTGTGGAGAGTAATCCACACACACAATGATTGCAATTTACTTCAGCAGGATCTCGACCGCCTCTCAACATGGTCTGCAGAGGTTAACCTTCCGATCAACCCTGCCAAGTCGCAATTCATGAGGTTGGGTAAGTATGATCACGGCCGAACGTACACAGTGGCTGGACAACCGTTGCATCCCGCTCCTTTCGTGCGCGACCTCGGTGTACTCTCACGCTGCGACCTAAAGTCCATTGACAACACGAATAGGCTGTACCAAAACAGCCTTCGTATGCTTTGGGCTCTCAGGCGCAGCTTTAGCACTTGGTCCGAAGAGATTGCTTCTCGCCTCTTCGTCTCGATAATACGACCAATGCTGGAGTACGGCACTCCCGCATACTGTCCCATCACCCGGAGCGAAGTAGAAAAGCTTGAGCGGGTGCAGCATGTAGCCACCAGGCTGATTCCCAACTTACGAGGTATGTCATACGAAGACCGATGTAAGAAACTAGGGTTATACACCCTATCTTATCGTCGGCTGAGGGTTGACCTCATCATGACGCACCGAATATTACATCTGGGTGATTACCCCATGTTGAGACAACTACTTCATCTGCGCACACCAAGCTGCACGCGAGGACACCGGTATAAACTTATCGTCCCGGATTTGAAGCGGGTCGCCCATCAACTCTGTTTCGAACGCAGAGTGGTAAATGTCTGGAACGACCTGCCTCAGCATATAGTAGAAGCGAACACCGTGTCTAAATTCAAGTGGCTACTAGACCAACAGTTTGCAGAGGCAAAGTACAGAGAGCGAAACGATAAATAAAAAGTTCATGTCCGAAAACGACGAATGATGCAGCTACACAGAGCAACCTCTACTCGCTGCTTCGCACCAGTTCTCAGTTCTCAGTTTAATGCGATAGATAACTCGGGGATGGAACAGCCGTGAGACATGTTTAAGTTCTTAATCGAGATGTTCATCATCCACGGGGCACGATGCCTCAAGGGAATGAACAGTGAAAAATAAATTTATACACGTAAAGAAGCGTTGCTTTACAAGTGCTGTTAGATAGTTGGAGGGGATATCGACATAACAGTAATGATAATAATAATAGTAAATAGTTAGTAAATTAAATATGAAAATGAGGACTTATCGTTTGCTCCTTCGTAGTCCTGTAATCCGTTTAGTTTCACAGCACCCACAGTAACATCAGATATATCCATGATAAAGTCCAGATATATAATGGAGACGTAGCGCTAAGTGAAAATGTATAAGTGGATGAGTGCGTCGTCCAACCGTGTCGGTGCAGAGACGAATTATTCGGAGACAGACATGAATGGAAAAAATTGATGCGGCACTGCAGACACCTAAAATGTTCTACGAGTTCCAATGTGTGGCCCCTCATGGTTGTATCTGTGCTGAGTCGCAGTAAAGGGCGGCACACATGATGTAGGTCTTGCAGAATCAAGTATGCCATAATCAGGTCACCTGGTAGTCTGCGACAGCTTCCGATGAATACCTCCAATCGGTACAGCTTCGCCTCTTAGGAAAGCTTGCGCATTCCAATTACCTTCTTAGGTGCTCGACGTTGTGGCTGCTCCAGTGCATTAAGGTCGTGTTTCAGCCATGGATGCCAGGTGTGAATTACACATTCGACGTGGCGGCAAGCATACGAACTGAGCATTTGCCGAAGTATAAAACTGTTCATTTGTCCAAACGCCCGTCACTACAGCCCGAAGTGTTGGTTCCAAGTCCTCCAGGCCTTTTCGGATTGCCGGAGCAACCGAAGTCTTCTTGAACCAGCACACCGAAGTCACTTTCGACAGCTGATTGTTGCAGTAGATTCGTTCCGAGTGGGTATGAGTAGCTGCTCTGATGTCGGGTGGATAGTACCTTGCATGTTCACGCGTTGAAATGCACTAAATTTTGAGTTGACTATTGATATACCGTATATAGGTCCCTCTGAAGCAAATGTTTGTCGGTGTTCGCCTGGATCCTGCGCCGAATCTTGAAGTCGTCGGCAAATGTTGGGAAGTTTGAAGCGACTGACTGTGCACCGTCATTAATAAACACTAAAAACAAACGTGGATTTAGTACTGAACCTTGCGTCACACTGCGCTCTACGAGCATGGGGTCTGATAAAGAGATCCGAACTCTGACCGCTAATTGCCGTTGAGATAAAACGGTGACGATCCAGCTTAAAAAAGAGTCGTCGATCCTGTAATGCTGGAGCTTAGCGAGTAGTATCCGATGTTCTAAACTATCAAAAGCCTTCGAAAAATCTAGCCAGATCACATCAACGCCTTCTCCAGCGTCGGCTGACTCGGTCCAAGTAATGCGTGTGATTAGTAACTTCGTTGTGCACGACCGCTGTCGACAGAACCGTGCTGCCCAGGCGTGATGAGGTTACAGTTTTCCAGCTAGCACCCCAGTGCATCCCCAACTATGGATTCCTTGACTTTGGAGAGTATAAGTAGAAGCGCCACTGGGCGGTAGTTGGAGGGATCCGTTCTGCTTTCATTTTTTAATCCTGAGTTATTATTCCAAGCTTCCACATGGTGGGAACTGTGTTTTGGTCTAAGGAGCGCTGGAAAAATCTGAGCTAAAGGTTCTGCCATTTAGCTTGCGGCTGCTTCCAGTGCCTCTGGACGAATGGTACGGACACCCGGCGTACTGTGTTTGAGTAGAGAGGTCAGCTTTTGTAATACAGCCTCCGCGGTAAAAGTGATGTGAGTCAGTCCTGACCTGGAGACGACAAAGGCTGGAAGGTCGTTTGGTGACAACACCCTCTGAAACCTGAGGGCATATTGCATCCGCAGCTTGTTTGCTGCTTCTACAGCCATTCTTATTGGGCCATTGGCCGTCCTGAGTGGAGAAAAGCCTTGTCTTACCTTCCGTAGACGATTGACATTTGTATACAGCAGTTAATGGCTAGCACTGAAGGATTTTGCTATGTTGTGCTGATATGCGAATTTGTCTTCTCTTAGCAGTTGCGGGTAGTGCTTAAGTAGGCCTACATATGTATCCAAAGTTTCTGGTGCTGGGGCTTCTCTGTACACTCGCCATGCTGCATTGCGTACTGTCATCCATCTTCGAGTTCTGCTCCTAACAATAGAAACCGAGTTACCCTTATTGCAAGCGCTTATTTCTGAAGCCTCTGTAATCGGCTGACTGAATTTAAGGACAAACTCGAGTCATGTGTCTTTTGGGTATTCTTCAGCAAGAAACAACCAAGCTGTAGCGCTAACGAGCTGTACCTTGTCATGGTTCGTGCGGTCTGCTCGTTCTCATTCCGATATTCCGAATAGCCCACTTAGCTGAAACTGAAGACCGCGCGATCACTGCGACCCAAACGGCAGTCTTAGTCCAACACATCAATCAGATGCTCCTTGATGGTAAGCACAAGATTCAGAACAGATGGCCTGTTACCTGTTCTGACCAGAGTGGGCAAAGTTATGTGGTTGTAAAGAGCAACAGTGGTTCCGAGATCCTGTAGATCGTCTTTGAATTGGTCTCTGATCATGGCAGTAGTTTCTACACAATGTAGGTTGAAATCACTCATGATAAATATGTGAGCGTACTTTCGCTGTAAACTGCATCTTAAAGCAGTCGCTAGGTAGCAGTCGGTTTTGGGTGTAGAGTTAGGGGGCGGTACATCAAGACCATAAGGCAAACGTCTTTGCCTTTTAACTGCAAGCGGCTACAAAGAGAGTTGGGGAACTGCGAGTCTGAATCCTTCACGGCTTCGCACTGTAAGTCGCTTCGGTAATACAGAATTACCCCTTCTTTTGCGAGCCTATCGTTCCGAATCAGTGACAAGCCCGGCAGCGAAACTTCGGCGTCCATCATTCCCTTGTGAAACCGCGTCTCGGTAATACCCAAGAAATCATCTGATCCGGAAGCGTGGGGACCTTTCAGTTCGGCCAGTTTATTAAAAAGACCCTGAGCACTCGTATCCAGACAGGCCAGTTGCTCGGTCTCTAGGAGTCCACAGAGAGCAAAAAGGGGTCAAGTGCATGAGAATGCTGACCTATGGGACTTTGGCAGTCACTCGTTTTTTGAATGGATGATGATACCTCGTCTGAAACTTGATTCGGTTAAGGTGCGCTCCAATCTTCGTTTAGACCTACGTCAGAGTCAACTAAAGCAGTAGTAAAGTTAAACATCTGTACATTTCTCGGTATGCTTGCTGCTTCCGGTGCTTTGACAATAAAAATGTGCAAAACTTCTGCGATCTTCAACCGAATTTTAGAGGGAAGACATTTCTGATTTCTCCGCTATCGATCCAAAACACCCGTTTCCGGTTGGTCTGACTGAATCATAAGTTTTAGGATTCTAGGGTTGCCTCTATAATTTGGTGAGTGAAGGATGCTGGTGAACGATGGCGCTACAATATCATCAAAATAAAGTGTTTCACGAATGAACCGCCACTGTTCTAATTAGCGCTTTTTGGTCTCTTGAACAACGTTAGAAGGATGTCCTTACACACCATGTACGAAGATTGTGGTTAGGCGGTCTTTCTAGCTGTGTCCCTTTTCGACGTTTCTCTTTGATTGTCGCGCGCTCCAAGGGACATGAGGATAAATGCGTATCCCACAGGATCCATGCCTTAGCCCACTTGTGGAGAACAAAACGTTTTCTACGTCGGTGGAGCATTCTGGTGTTACTGGGATAAGTCTGTGTTCTCCATAGTGTGTCGAGTTCGGATGACGAGTAATTCGTACTAGGTTTATGGGCTTGGCTTTGACATCCATCAGCACGCACAATGAGTTCCGTTGATCTTGGTCATGTGAAAACTTACCCCGCAATCTGATGGCGGTAGATTCAAGGACATTTGAGCATACAACAGTCCAGGCACTATTGTTGGATCCCATTTTCTTTGATGTACAAGTTATGGTACTCATTTGTCCTGACCTGCTGACAAGTGTTGTCAGTTTACCGTTTGATCCTCTATTCACCTTAGCGGTGTTTATAACAGAAAAGGCAGCAACGGCGGCCTCCCGGATGACCTTTGCAGCAATTTCTGCATATATAACTGATGTTTCGGGGAGCTTTGTCTCGACAAGAGACATTTGTGCTACAGGCACCAAGAGTTGGTGTTCAGCTGCTTCATCCTTGCTAATGCTAGATGTCAGGTCTAGTGGAATTTGCTTAACTAGGCGTTTCGAGTGTTGCCTGGTTTTCGTTGCCATGAGCATTGTTGGAATCCCGTATCTACGGTCAGTTTTCGCTCGGCATTCTACCAAAGTTGGAGAAGGCAACGGAGATGAGACGTGACTGACTGCCGTGCAAGGGAAGCGAGTTGTGCAGCATTATGTTGCTTGGAAACCGCTGCGCTGCCATGGTACACACTTGCGTCCATTAAAGTAATCTTATCTTTTGTCCTCTGCTCGGCTTCGGCGGTTAGCCGGCTGTACTTCTTAGCTAGGATTAGCAAGCACTTAACGAGTGGGATGCTGGAGCACGCAGTACAGAAACGAAGCGTAGGTTGCACGCTATTTCGCTCTCGTACCCGTTGTTGGGACATGTTTACACATTTCGGGTGATTTCATTCTAACCAGTGCTAACAAGCCAAACCTATTTTAACTGATAGATGGCATTCTCCTAACCCGCAAATTTTTGCAGGTGCCACTGCATTTTTACCTATAACCCCGATAGGAGCTGCTTTTCATTAGCTCAGCTGAGTTCAGTTCGGCGAACGAACAAGGCAAAATATTACTTTGCTCACTATTACGGCTAGCATATTATCTAGAGTATGAAGCATCTACATCATTGTAACAAACCGTCGATTCCCGGGATGGTACTCTTCCAACGGATTTTCCAGAGCGATTTTTCTGTGGATATATGGCAAAACTTGCTAATGTATTCCAGTTTCCAAATTTGGCAACAAAGAAAGGAAGCGTTTTGTGGCGCCGTCAGAGCCAAAGTACTTAGAGGCTTTGATCAACTTGCATCCACTGGGCTCGAAACGACGAAATGGATAACATACTCTAAGTTTTTGATGGTAGCAATGATTTAGATAAACAAATGTCTCAGTAAACCCAGCGAAATAGCTTCATCTGACACATATGTTTACACGCCTAATGCGGATAAGTTCACTGATGGTGCAGAAGAATCTCGAATGCACTGTCATTGATGCATTTGTTTTGCTCAGTGAGCCTCACTGTGCATCCCACTACCATTTGCCCAACATTTCTCATTATCCCAAACCAATCTTTGCTTACCCTGGCTCAGCCCAGCTTCTGTGATTCGATGCTAATTTAGTCCTGTGGTCATTTTGTAGATAGAGAAGTTGGCTCACCTGCACTCATTTGCGCACATATTGACTTAATTGACACTGCTGAACGAACTTAATTATCACTTTACTTAGTAACATCCAGTTTGTTACCAGTAATTTAGAATGTTTCAATATCTGCCCGTAGTGCTCACTCAACCTTGCACAACCGCAGTTACTGGATAATATTGCGAGATTATGTGGGTTGACGTCATACACATGAAAACCATTTAGTTAGTGAAGCTTATGGTTTTGTGTTCCCTTGTGTACATTAGATACACTTACAAAGCCACCTCTAAGTGTGTAAGTCACACGCTCAGGGTAGCCTCCCTTCCGATTTGTCCTCCGTAAGCCTGTATAAAGCACAGTGCACTGAGACAACAGTTTATTTCAGGTGTGACCTGAAGCTATAGTTGGCTAATTTGTATCATGTTGACGAAGTTGCTATGCTTGTGCTGAAAGCGGAGATTGTTGAGATAATGCACTTTTCGTTTATGCTTGTTTGCAAATAGTACCGTATTCCAGTTCCGGCGGAATCGAGTTCGCTCCAAGCTTCCAAGCCATATGTTGCTTAGAGATCGTCTGAACATTGATCCTACGAGGCACTGTCTCTCCATGTCATCGGGATACTAATAGACAGTAGGTAGAGATAAGGTCATGTATTATGCAAAACTATTTCAAGAAGCAGAAACTAAGCAGATAATGAGGTAGCGGTAGCCTCGTGTATTCGGAAGAGCTATACCATGGAACTAACTAGGTTTATAAATCACGGATGAGTTGGAATAATACTAATAATATGATGCCGCAAGTCACTGACCCAGCATGTCAACGTACTGGAGTCAACTTTGAGGTAGCAATGATAAGATAAATCACGAAGCGTACGAAAATGTAGTGGACACCACATGAAGTAATCATGAAGTACATCAGAGCTAAATAAGCCCAAATAACGTGATTATTATCTCCTAGACGGGAGCATTGCAGATGCTGCATTGCAGCAAGTCCACAATTAGTAATACTGGAGTGACTCTGTATCCAAGCGACTTACATTAGAGATAGAATACCGCCAACACAAAGTGGATGACGGAGCTGGAGTAAGCAAATATTTCTGGTTAGTAAGGGAGTTGGTGTAATTTAATCAACTGATGCAAAGTACAACACTGATTTTCATAGGCTCATCTAAGTTAAACTCGGTGGATGAAGAATAGGAACTACAGCTATGCTCATTCTCATGACTAACATGTGAACCTGAGAAGAAATTATGAACATCAGCATGACAATCGCTAGTCGATCACTTGCCGGGATTGTTTACTTTCAGTGGGTGTTCCAAAGCGACTTTTCTTGAGATGCATTGTCCAACGGAATCACCCTGAAGAAAGTTGTTGAGTGTGTACTTCAAATTCCAATCTGCACTCCAAAGCTAGACAACGTTATCCAATACTACTGCCCCAAGATTATCGTTGCTAACTTGACCCGGTGCTTCACTTCAAGGCAAGAAAGAAATGCTGAATACAGTAAGCGGCATGCTCTTGAAAGACTAGAGCTAACGTCTTGCCACCGCAACCATGGCTACAATGCCTGAACTGGGTAGCGATACTCAACAACCGTCGCTTCAAGCGCAACACCAAATCTAGGGCTGTAATTCGCAACTACGAGTACAAGTCACACACTTGTGAAAGCTTGAAGCATATACATATACACATCAACATGACCAAAAACAGTCAGTTGATAAAGCTCCACAACATATGGATAGATAAAATACGGATAAAAGATCAAAAGCTTTCAACATTTTAATCTTGAGCTTAGTGCCCTACGACAAAACTGTTACCGAGTGCGAGTTCTTACCCTGTGCTAGAGGGTTTCTAGTCATACCTGTTCTTGATCCTTGAGCCTCCATCCTAGAATTCGAGTGAGCATGCCACGGCTAATTTTGTGCATACCGCAGTCATACTTTTGGCCCACGTCATTTGTAGGCCATCTTGTTTTGGTTTCAGGCCGACTTTGCGCGCAATGTTGCACGACGAGACAATGGCTGAGCTGATATGCAAAGCAACTCTCCAAGTCCCTGAAGTCTTTGTGGTGAGACAATGCAGCTCAGTGGCCTGCGGAGTCTACCTGGTCTGAAACTCCGGTAAAGAAGGTCAAAATTGCCGATATGATATTGCCATCTACGCTAGCGCTGCTAGGATGTCAGCCGTGATATCAAACAGACCACGTCAGAATATCTGTTGAGCCAATAACATAACTTCAGTAAACATAAACTGGGCCGCTCTCATGGTATCACGGTAGACAAAGCCCCTTATAGAGTGGCTTGTGCTACGTCGACACCAGAGATAAAGAAGGTAATAAAAGCAGCCCAATTTTTAGCGGCGTGCAGAAGCTAGGGAATGTTTCATCTAAATACCCTTAAGGACTAAAGTACTTGTAATGTACAGCCAAAATTGAGCAACTAGAATAGTGTGTTGATTCAGTGTTAAAAGAAAACGATTAACCTGCCCGGCAGGTGAAATTGCTTGAGTCATGAAAATGTATCGACATAAACAACGAGTGTCGATGAATCCAACTTCCTTTCCTATGTGCAAGCACTTCATGAACCTTGCGTTGTATCAAAATACGCGCGGACTAGATCATGACACGTAGCTGGGACAATGCATCAAGACAGCAAATTCCAGTAAATTAAGAGGAACTAGTAAGGGCAGTAAGAGTAGTTAGTACCAGTTCACCAAACAGGTACAAGCTCCCTGCGGAACCATACCGCGCATGCCATGTGACTTAGTTCAATTGGTGGCCTTTGATGGCATTTGGGTTCGAGTTTGCTATTAGGTGATGACAAGTGGATTTGGAGTCCAGATACCACATTATAAGTATATAACGCAGACGACAAAATTATCCATTTTATACTCCCAAGGAAGAGGAGCAGGTCTAAGAACATTTTTTTCGTCTTGCATTACAGAACCTCAATCATAGTTTGATCAAATTTTCTCCAGGAATATCCGGGTAAAATTGTGTATCACATTTGGGGTTTCGTCTATGCATTGAGCATTTGATAAAAGATGACCTCGTTTAATCATGTTCGTAATCAGCCTAATTATTGACTAAATTTTTTATGTTATGTTCAGCTTTTCATGGATAACTGAGCTCAACCTGCATGAACGATCCGAGGTCGAGTTCACTGGAAGCGTGTAACTAAAGCTTAGTTAGAATATAATACATCCTCTTAGGTTCTCTAGTTACTTATGCGCACCACTTAAATTGGCTGCGTTAAATCATAGTATGTTCTGAGGTGAGCACTTATGCTCTTTATCAAGGACGCATCACAGGACCACGTGGAGGTTTTCTGTGTAATGGTCTGTTATAACTTGAGATGATTATGGTCGCGTACAATTTTAACTAGCTATAAACTGTGCTCCACTGGAATTCCGCTTCAATAGCGTGCTTGAAAGCGTTGATCGTGTCAGAAAATCCGGCTTGCGGTACTTACCTTGACTTATACAATTAACTATTTGGTTTTCGCTATAACTGGTAATCCTAACAGTTTTACTTTGAGGTTTTACCTGCGTTTTGTAGTGTTAATATCGGGTTATCAAACTGCTATGCATCTAATATACCTATTGGCTCAAACCTCCATAATAGAAAGTAGCTTCCAACTTGGGCTGTCGCCAGTGTTTAGTTGTGACTATGTTATCATTTCCATTGCCATAATGATGGCAATTAGTGATTTGTTACCGTTTTCAAGCAAATTCCCAAACATACCGAAAGATTTTCTTATCAGATCGATATAAATTTAAGAATTGCCTCTATAGGTCTCTTTTATTCAATTGGACATCAAACTAGCAACTCAAATTTACACGAAACTTTCACACATTTGAACTAGTTAATTGCCTCTCATCTTGACACCCTATCTTGTTGTTCGGAATAGGGCACCTCCCTGAAACTCATAAGCGTGTGGTAAACGTTAGCTAACACCCTTCTTTATAACTGCTTATTAGCATTTACTTCTGATCAAGGGTGATGGCACCTACCTCCTCCTTGGTGCTTCGCCTTTAGTTACTGCCTCAAACCACGCAAGCATAAGTGGTTTATTCTGATTTGCTGCCACTTATTTTTCATAAGCGAACAAAGAGAGAACGTTAGAGCATTCAGCCAGATAATCGTGCAGCATTTTTATTTTGGGTTTGCCTTTAATAACCAATTAACGATTATACGTTCACAACAAAGAGCTTTGACCGCATTTGTTCTGCTCCATCCCACACCACATATAGCTTTACAGAAAGACGAAGATCATGAGAGTATTGGCGATTTTATGTCTCCTGTTGGCAATAGAATGGACTACTGCGACCAGAATTCATGAAAGCAAGCGCGCTTCCTATATCGATCTTCCGTGGGGCAAACGATCTGCACTGCCGGTACGAACACATGTAAACGGCTATCCTCTGGATGGTGATCTGACTCCACCGTTCGGTTATTATGGACATTTCGATTACGACGATGATTTACCTCGTGTGCTGTAATCCGGATTGTTTTTAAATTCTCCTTGAGGAAATTGTACCATCAGAAACAATTATAAATATCCCTATATAACGTACGTTTCTCAGCAACCAGCCTTTTGACTCATCAGATTTAAGACAGCTTCGAGTCAATTCACTTATGTCAGTTTGTTTCCTGGGAGATGCGAAGTCATTTGCCACGCTCTAGGACTCCAATTACTCGGAAAGAAAGGAAGTGGTTGAATCTGTTTGTAGGTATGTCTGATTTTTAAACATGGACTAATCATTTATAGACTTGTTGCTTTTTGAAATAAAGTGAAGTTGTCGAAAGCACAGTTGACCTACAGTTTGTTGAACTTAAATAGTTAACAACTTAAACTTGTGTTCAAATCTGACCTGGACTTCGAGGCTGAGCAGTATGTTCACTGCTTTCGACGAAAGTTTGTCAGGGTCGGAGCCAGTGGTGCAAACCTCATACGCGATGTCTGTGACCGGGATTTCTTTCATCCCACTAACATTTTATGATCGCTTTTGGAAAATTTACTTAAGGCAGTAGTAAAGGCAGAAATCTGGGTAGTGAGCTTTTTGAGTAGCTCACGTATACCAATATGTGGTGTGCTAAGCATCGTCCGATTTTACATTGTGTCACTACTTTAGCATGCCTGTAAATGAAATTCGGTGTCTTACTGGCCTAGGTCCCTAACACTCACAGTGTTCGCTTCAGCGCATATTTCACCTTTTAACTAATATTTTGGTTTTGTCAGATTGCTTTGTTTGGGCTTTAATTACCAATTTACATTTCGAAAATATAACCGCTTCATTTTCTATGCCACAGACGGCAATGCAGCTGCGTTCATAAAATATGTTCTGTTGCTGATACAGCAATTGCCACCGTATTTAATAAATGTATGCATCTTCCCTTTACATGATCATTTCCATACTTAAGCTTCAATGATAAATATATATTTGACAGATTGTTTATTACTATTTTTTGCCAAGCCATTTGGATGAATGACTACAACTTCATTCATCCAAACACAGACGCTTCGCATGTCGGCTTGTTTATGTTAATTCGAAGAATCGTTTATTAGTGAATTTTTAGGCTTCTGTTAAACTGCCATTAGTTAGTGACCAAGTGATAGGTATAGAAAACCAGCAAATTGGTTCTCAACACTTAGCAGACTACACGTAGCCAAACCTACTATCCGAATTTAACCCTACTGTTTAATGTTCCAAATTAGCGTAAGGCTGGTGTGAATGACGAATTAGGTCAAGGGATTGAGTAATGAGTAGAAACTGATACTCATTCAAGTAGTCAAAGCTGGACATGAACAAGTACAATTATACAGAGTGCTAGAACATTGATTACAGCACAAACCTCTTCATTATCCAGTCCATAAACGTGCACACAATTTGCGCGATCATAATTTGACTTGCTGCCAATCGGAGACAGCCGTGACCACATGTAACCGAATGGCAAACGAGCAACGAACCAAAATGAAAGAGGACATGTAGGTATGGTATTTAACTTGACAATGCTTAGGTAAATTGAGCAGCCAACAAGGCGCGTTTTGTTCATTGCAAGCGGTCAGTGTCGAAGCAGAGAAAAAGAAGCCATTATGTAGGCGTAAGAGCAGGAGGTAAATGTCCGTATGTATGGGAAGGCTTTTAGTCAAATCAAGAGTCATGTACCTAATGGGTGCAATTCCATAATTTTGCTCTATTGACTGCTGATGAGTTAAAAAGAGCTAATCAAATATCTTCTCTTCCACAGTTAGCAAAACAAATTAGTATAAGGGTGCATTATTTTTCCTTGAGCAACAATCGCTCATCGTTGGGTAACAATCACTTATTTCTGGGCGAATACTTTGGTCATGGTCCGGTTCACGCATCAAATTGTGTTTAAGGTATTTTTGATAGTTGGTTTCAATTTGTTTGTGGCCAAAAAATACAAATTATGCGCAATCTTCAGACTCCTATTTTGAAGGATTTAGCTGAGTGAGAAGATCTCAGTAATACGATTGATATATCACGGTAAATTGCGTAAATATAACGTTTTTGCCGAAAGCTTCATCGTCGATTTAAGAGCCCTGCCGGACGTTAACGCAGGATGCCAATGTACTGAGGTGATGGCGATAGGTCACTTGGCGGAAGTTAAAACAAGTGATCACATGATTGTGGTTGAGCGACCGTATTCGGAGGTCCTGGGTCGAGCAACGAAAGAAGTAGGAATAGGATCAACGGCATCACCGGGCATTCGAAACTTTCGTTACCGTAGGGTTGGCCAAATTGATAATAGCCTGCTTCAGTCTCAATGACCTGCTTGTGTCAACAAGCAGCGCACTATACTTAAATATTTCAAACCTGTAATTCCAAATGTATTCACGGGCAATACAACGGGTTCTCTCTGCTCTATTTTGAACCCAGTAGCTGAGCAGGTGCTTGTCGCAACATGATGAGTATGAATGTGGTTAAACGCTTAATGTCGCAAACATTTATTTTGTCAAAATGTGCAAGTAATAAATGCTTGATATTGACCCTGCGCACTAATTGCAGATTTATGGAGCTAAACAGTTAAGAGAACTTTTCGGAATAGTATGGAGGATTGGTAGCAACACTCAAATTTTGCACTGAGGCAGCTGCCGTATTGAATTAGTCGCCTACGTAGGTTGGAATTTCTAATAGATTACTTCAGTTTTAAGAAAGCACAGAAGCCTCCATTTAACCGCTGGGTCGCAATAAACACTTGATTAACCTACGTTTTACTTTTACAAACGAGCAATATGTAGGCTGTGTAGTTTTTCCAAGAAGTACCGCTTCTGTTGGAGACACTATTTGAGCTACGCTCCTTGTGCCTCGTTTGCTACGACCAACCAGCAAACTAGTTTGCACATGGTCAGTTCACTGACTCATACGGATTGGAGTCCTGGATCTTAGCAGGGAGAAGAGCGTAACCCAACTTCCAGCCAGCGGTTGCGACGAGGAGGCGTTCGGGACATTAGCCCATGGCACAACAGTTGCAGCAGTGGGTAGATCATCTGTCAGGATCTAACCACGACCAGCCTCAGCATACCATAGACTCTCCCGCCATATATATATGCAAATATATATATATATATATATATCCACACGAAAACAACCGCACCTTGCTGGTGGACCTAATCATTTGTATTTGGGGGTGAAGTGCAGAGACATCCACTTGACCGAGCTCATGCGCGGAATTTATCCGCACTATTACAAACTAGTGCTACTTAACAGCTTCGACCCTGTTAACCTACATCCGTTTTATTTTTATCTACTAAAAGCTAATTTATTTCTCAATATCTTTCTGCCAGCCGCATGCTAATTTTATTTTGCAAAACTCTACCACAGACAACGCCGACGTAACAGGGCGGCTTTAACTCACTACCAGGTGCGCTGTTATGCCATACGTGAAAACCAAGTAAATAGTTGCATCTTGGGCTACCTCACTTATGAAACAACTGTTTCGGTACATTCTGGTGCCCACTCATGGATAAACAGCTGTTCGGAGTTAATTGGCCTCTAGCTTTTTCCACTTGGGTAGTGCAAAGAGCAAAGCTCGTGCAAGTCAATTAATGTCCTTTTCTTCATCTGGAATCGTTTGATGCATCAGGGTCTGTAGAATATTTTGAAGAAGTGAGAATATTCTCCCAATGAGAATTTGTATAAATGTGTCCCAAAGTTTTGCTGAATTGAAATATTACGACCAAACTGGCTTTCCAGGTGAAGATTTAAGTGGAACAGAATAAAAACGAGGTGATCTTTGGCCTAGTTTTGTAAACCCATAATGTGCAGAACTTGGAATGTGCAACACTATGCATCAGCTATTAGTTTGGATTTCGGAATAGCACATGTAGTGTGTTTCACAGTATTTTCACCTAGATATTAGGCATCTGGGGTCTGAAGGAAGGGTCTAACTGTCTGAATACCCTCCACAGAAGAGCAATGTTTTGGTTCCCGGGCTTTAACGCTTCGCACTGATTTGAAATAACAAGGTCAGTCTAAACATTTACCCCAAAGTAGCGCTGCTGGGTGCTCGCACGTAAAATGTAGTCTCCCACTTTGTACGTGCTGTCCGGCTGATGTTAAAGCGGACCACCTTCTATTAGTACAGAATAAACTGGAGTAAATGCTGAGACAATGTAACATGTGCGAAGTCCAGATCTTGCAGTGAATCGTGATCAATTTTGCGATGATCGTCCACCACCAGTTATCTTCGCTCGGCACTGACCCTTTTGGACTAGTTCAATCGAGTTGATTCAGATTGGACTATGCACGCCAAGCTCTAACCTGCATCTATCGTTGCCGTAAGTAATTCCCAATTAAAGAAAGGACAACATCACTTAACCAGTATAATTGGAATCTGTGAAGTAGAATGCAGTTGTTTATGTGGTCAAAAGCTCCAGAGAAATCGATCTAAATGACACTAATCCATTTCCATCTGTTTGCTACTTCCGTCCAACTACCGCCTGTTAGCATTTGGCTGTTAATGTATGATGGTTACTGACCGATACCGTACTGCTGCAGTGCTATGATATTGCAGCGTACTACTTGGTTCACTAAGGCCTCAGCTATAATGAGGTGAACCGATTAAGAGTGACTGATGGCCTATAGTTTTCGGGTCGCGAACGATAAAGGTGTTTAAAATTTGGTACAATGACACCATTTGTTTATGCAAGCAAGTTTGGAAAACTTACGACAAGAGCCCAGTCAGTATACCTGCCATCAGGTTTAGTTCCTTTTGTTGAACGCCATCAATTCCATAAGAACTGTAAGTGCTTAGTGAACTCAGATTTCTCAACAGTTCCAGGGGTAAAGCCGATGTGATAACTCCTAAGGCAAGGTAATGTATATCGACATGCAACAATGGGGAACGTCTCAATTGAAGACAGGAGTATACTACGTCCATTAAGTGTTAGCGCTTTTATCAGCGTCCTTTGCCATTGCAATTTCGAAGTTAGATGAGACTGGTGTGCATTACATTGCGCATCCTGTTAACTTGCATGTATGCTTGCATATAGTTTCAGAAAAATGTACAATCCAGGCATTTAGTCCTCGCGAACAAGTGCATTAGAGTGTGCTTTGTTTTCGAGAAAATGGCGGACGTTGTGAACTTACCACGTGTCATTTCCTACCGACAAGACTTTCTATGTTCTGCTCTTGATAAACGGTAGTGTTTTAGTGGGAGAAGTTGGTTTCGTTTCTGAAGCATTTACGAGCATATTGCTAAAACTTCCAACAATATGTCGCTGTGCAAAGTCTGAGGTTCTTCACAAAAGTTCCGATCGGGTATCACAATCAGCTTGGTTAAGTTATCAGAACTGGTAACTGTACTTTCGATTTAATAAGTTCGTCTAGGCATTCAGTTTAGCACACAAAGTTGTAGAGTATGGTAACATGGTGACTAAGCGCTAGGGAGGTGCTTTTATGATCTGTCGATCATTTCTTCGTTCATACCTAATACACTAAGTGCCAACTGACGAAACCATGGGCCTCGAGGTTTTCGGTTTGTTTTTCATTTTACGACAACTCTACCTTACTTTTATTTTAACGGCTTTTTTGGTCCTATGTCTATTAGTATACCTATGCATGTATAAATATATATACATAGTAGCTATAACTTGTTCTCAACTCTGCATTTAGTGGGTGAAGTAAGTAAGCTACAAGTCCTTGAAACTCCTTCTTTAGTGCCTTATTATTGTTCACCGATTTTATCAGTCCGTATGGACTGCGAGCTCTGAGGTGAGAACGGAATTGTTACTTGCAAGTACGCTTTTGTCCACCTGTGGAGTGGATAATTTGGTCGATAAACAACTGCGATGAACCGGCGGTCCTCGTGTTTGCGACGTAAGCTGCATCATAACGAGTTGGTGATCCACATCTCCGGATGACTCATTAGCTTACGATTTAAGTTCCGCTAGGAAAGTCGTTTCAGAAATGACCTTACCAGAGAAACGATCTCGATATCTGCAATCTTGAGGCACCAACTTTCAGTTCAAAAAGCTTTTGCTGCCTGATACAACTGAATTTCGGAAAGCTTACTAAAAACGTCATGGGCAGGAATGATTTTCGCTTCTCGACAGTTAGTCCATGTAAGTATGGTTCGGTCTAAAGCGTTCTTCATAGGTCCGATGGTCGGCTGCTGGCCGTTTTGATAATATTATGAATGAGCTGCTTGAAGTTGGGTCCGGCGCGGTTCTACTTACCCACGCTACCAACCTATTTTGCGCAGCATTATTAGGTATGGCTACTGGATGTTATAAGAAACTCTACTTTTTCAGGCTGACTCCCAGTACGCCGTTCAAATAAGGTTCCACACTATGTACGTCTGGTAATAGGGCGCTTTATATCCGGTAACTGCAACATTTGATCCTAACCGGAGCCTCCTTGTTAGCCATTTGCTCAGTTACTATTAGTGTTTTTGTAACCTAAGTGTCATTTGTGTCATAGGAAGGACCACGCTTATTATTCCTTAACCGCAACCTATGTAACTTACTGCGCTTTTTTATATTGTGATAAAAGCACCAATATCGTCGTTTAATAACATGGTCTCACCAACGTAGTCATTGCTCTGGTTTCTAAACAAAATATTTGCATCCGTTGCACTCATAAGCCCCAGAAAAGACACAGCGCTCTCTTATGCATTTCTTTACCAGTATATTGTCGTTCAAAGGAATGTATGATCAAAAACCAGAAACAAACAAGGTCCCATCCAGAGATAAGTTATTTAAATCAATATAATATCCATCGCATAGAAAGGGTTCTGTGTAGTTCGAATAATTCAAGCATCATCACAGTGCTTGCAATTCGGAGGACGGGTCATTCTCGTCAGATGTGTAAACTTAATCGCCCGTCTACTTTTCCTTCAATGATTTGAAATTAACTCCGAGACGCTAGTGCATATTATGGACAAGACAATATGTTGCTGAGTTCCTTCCTGGACGATCTAAAATGTACCTGTGCAATATCACCCCTAAAACTTTACCTGGCGTGGTAGCAGATACTACAGCTGTTAAGTTCAAATTGTTTTAGATTCAACTGCAGCATTACTGCTACTGATATTGGCTTGCTCCTTAAGTTTCAGTAAACCATTTTGGCTTGAAAAGTGCATAAGGAAAATTGCTACAATTGGACTGGAGATGACCAGTTCTGATACGGCTGATCAGAAGGGGGTGGTAGTGAAGGAGTTGCATGCCGTGTTTAAGGGTCACTTTGTTATAGTAACAAGCATAATTTTGCATTGGGCTTTTTAGTGTGCTTCACTGAAAAGTAGTATATTCTCGTCTGCGAGAAATTGAACCCGAGAGGGCCAGATTAAAATACACAGAAGCGTCATGCTCATTCATGAGGTTTCCAGGTGTTATTTGTCAGGTGTGTTGTAACTGTGGGATTTCAAACGGACAGATGACAGCGCCCGCAATTAAAGTGCTAGGTTGCAGTTTGTCTCTTGTGTAAGTTTGCGCATTTCAACCAGGATCCAGCTTAGAGAAGCGTGTTTTCATTTTCTTCCTTCAGATGGCCCAAGCAGCCAAGCCAATCTCATGATAAATGTGTAAATAGAGCAGGAGAATTAGGTTAAACGGGAGAAAAGAAAACAAATGAATGCAGTAGCAAAAGGCGAAAAATCGTAAGACTAGACATAACTTTTTAAATATTTTACGAAATATAGTGCAACTAGATAAAACAATTCTTTAAACATGCACAAGATACACAGTATGACATTTACATATTAAATCAGCAGATGAAATTGGAGGGCGACTAAACGAATTGAAGTACCAGGATAAAGCGGTTTCTAGGAGGATTCTGAATCAGGTATTCCGTTGTTTTTCTCTACTAATGTGTTTATCGCTTTCAACACATTTCTACCGGCGTTTATTACCTCCGTGACAACACAACTATGATCGTCATTGAAAAATAGTCTGTACACGTCACGCAGAACTAAAATGAGTAAGATCCGCGGTTGTGTAACTCCATCTTCTTTGGCGTAACTTACCCATGATTGGGATGAAAATAGTTAGGGCATTTGGAACATGAAATAACTATTTCGACCATTTTGCTGCCTTTATACTGGTGGCTAACATATGTTCGGAAACTTGCGTCCGTGAGTTCACTTGAACTTACTGTTGACGATTTGAACAATGCCGAAACCTACTTTGCGGTCAAGTTTCTTTTTTCGACGCTAAGTTCAGCGCGTCTGGACTTGTGGCTTTATCTCAACAGCTGAGCGCAGAATTTACCGATAGTATGATCAGATGTCTCAAAAATGCGCATGGACTCAACAAAGCGAAAACGCTGCATGTGTTGCTTCGTTTATGAAGCGTAACGGTTTCAAAAATGGCGCTGCTGGCGCTGGCTGAGTGGTACTGTTCAGATAAAGTCGCATATTCCTACCCTTTACTATTTTGACCGCAGGCTTCTTAGCTAGCAGTGTCATCCCTTGCTAGCTTTCAGTTCTTTCTTACGAACTACACCAAAGCCGGTATTAAACAGCTTACCTGCACTCTTGGGTTTCCTCAGTCTTCGTGCTAAAACTGCAGGCTGCAGCAACGATGTGTTCTACCCAAATCACGTTCGATAGTCAGTGGATACTGAATAGCGCTCGTCGAACTGGTTCGATTTGGATTACACACAAACGTATGTTTGACTAGAACTAGACGAATAACTTCGGCTGAAAAGCATTGCGAAGGCAGAATAGGGCCGCACACTGACACATATGTGTACGTTGGAGGAGATATTCAAATTTGTGGGAAGGCCAACGTGCCATCCGAGTGACCGCAGTTTAAGTGTCCGCTTTTATTTATTGAGTTTAATAATAGAATAGTAGTAGACCTAGATATTTAGAATTTTATCCCACAGTTTCTGGGTGACCACTATTTTGCGTAGTATGCTCTGGTTTAAAAGCAAGGAAGAAGAACAACATGGAACTTTAACACTACAGCAAAAAATCATCGAAAACGCGGCGTGCGACCAGTTGCGTGTATACTTTAGGATCCATTCACTAGTGTAAAATCAACCAGCGGATCAATTAACTCCTAAAGGAATGGGAAATATTGACAGAACGATGTTACTGTACTTCATTAACATTCGTACTTCTCTCAAATTATTAGATGCTGTGATCGTTTGAGAGTTCGACGGTGGGTATAAAAAGATAGGAAAATAAGGTTAAGAACTTCCAGATCTAGTAGGCCTACACATTACATCATACCCACCCTTTGAGAAGCATTGCGCCGACGCTCAATTCTTTAGAGTATCTGCGGGTCATCGACGTCATCGATACCTCTGCCTCTAACAACACATCTGGCAGATCCATGTTTTTGACCGGACGTTGAGGTGAAGAGAGAGTACGCGTGCTGCGGGTCGCCAGTTTCAAGCAGTTAAAGGGAACGACGATTGTACATTCACCGTTTGCAGTCGGTCTACAGTTCAAAGCGGGTGCCTTCGAGTTGCTTATCAGGCTCGCTGAGGCTGGCTGCATGGCTTAAATGCGTATATGTGTCCGAATCCAACTTCCAACTAATGGTACCATCAGTCACGTGCGTTGTAAATACCTGTCAATGCTCATGTCTGGATATTTCGTGTAAGTGGTGCAACGCTATGTAACGGTTGAGATACTTCTCCCCCAAACGGAATCTGGGTATGTTGCGAAAATTTGTAATACCGTACTATTATTGCTGCCTTTTCGCGGCGCATTGGGAGTATACTTGCCAAGCAGTTGTTGCAAAGATTTACTGCCAAGTATGGTAAGCAATTAAGGATTCTTTTATTGCTTGGCATTACGTACTCTTTTTTACGGCCACCAGCCTTTAAGTTTGAATTTTACTTTTGGTGCAATCATTTACTAATTGGGTCCATTTCTAAAAAGTAGGCACTAAATTTGTGTATGAATAAAGCAGTTTGCATTTCCTGGTTGGTTACTAGTGGCTAAATAAAAGGTTGTCCCATGTGGTCTGTTAAACTGAACATTATGGGCTTAATGTGGTATCAGTCCTCACAGTAGAAATATCGCCTAAACGTAAGGTATCTCTGTATTAACAAAAACTTTATGTTCCAAACTAGTATTTGTTATGCGTTTTTCGACTTTGAGTGTCTCTGATTAAAAATTGTAGTCCATTTTATAGCTTACGGTTAATACTGAAGGATAAAGATACATAATATAACAGACAAAGGACTTTAGAAACCTTGTAGTAAATGATAAGCATGTTAATGGTAGATAATATACAGTAATGATAAAGGTTAAATGGGTGGCTGAAGCGTTTTTGATAACGACCAATCGAAAAACATTCTAAGTGTGCCAATACTTTTGGGAGTCAAAGCTTGGTAATGTGCACACATTGAGTGGGTAAATGCCAGTAAATACTTTTTAAATTACTCATTGGTAAAGGATTTTTGATGTAAATTTACTGAGATTTCACTGCAGTATCTTCTACATCAGACAAAAATCAATTGACGGATAGCTTGAGAGGAGAGCTTTCCGATAGTACGTGCATTTCTATAGTTTTGAAATACAGACGGACACTTGTGCGCCGTTTGCGCTTTCACACCAAAAGAATCTGCCGCCCAGAAGCGTTACACACTGAGAAGGATTTAGTTCTCAGAATGCTACAAAACACCCGTTATTCACGCGCTAGTTATCTAGAAATATTCTGCTGTGTCTTATAATACAAACTGTAAACAGAGAAGACTTCTTCCTTTCGGTTTAGTTTAAGGCTTATATCACCTACGAATTACTGAACAAAGGTTGTCCTTCGCTGCGAACCAAACATATGCGGCCGCGCTCGCATAGTAGCTACCTGGATGGCACATTAGTTGTCGTTGATATGTAACTGATGTTCCACAAAATTGTCACCCTGCAATAAGATGTTAAATGGTTAATAATTTCAATTTGTTGAATGCAAACCGGAAGTGAGATTCATAAGGCAAGCTCACTTATTTGGGTCACCCATGTCAACGTGGACAGGACAATATCGTAACCTTAACTATTTCTGTTATATAAATTAAAAACAAGCATCGGTTAGCATCGCCTTCGCGTGAGCTCGCAAAACTCACTTCAGCGATACAATCGATAGTGAGCTGCCGTTCGTGTCATCAATAGTACGGAAAAACGGCAAAAATGAGAAGTTTATAACACGGCATGTGAACACAGAAACAGTGAGAATGGCTTTGCAAACATTTTTATGAAAAAGTGTTTATTGATCCACCATTTAAAATGGACCAAGATCATATAAAAAGCCTATTACACGGCCAAACATGTATTAATGCCTCAATTTAGGAAGCAGCCGTGTAAATCTAAGTTTGACAACACAGACCCTCAAGTTATCTCAATTGTGTCTATTTTTTCGCGGTATTTGTGGGAGCAAATACGTTGGCCGAAGTGGGAAAAGGCTTCCGGCAAAGACTTTACAGTCCCAAAAATATGGCAGAAGACGGTCCCAAGCTACCGGATATCTTTAGTAATTAGCACATCCTAGACTGGTCTTTATGCAGTGATCCCACGAATCGTACAGCACAATGAACCAACACAATAACGCTCGTCTGCTCCAGTTTGCCATACTTTCAGTGATTCAGCGACTAAAACGTTATTTTTGGAAATAGACGGAAGTTAGGACCTGCCCGGTTTTGCTGTCGTGGGCTCACTGATTAGTTCCCTTCTAAGTTTAATTACCCTGCAACCTTCACCCTCTGATATGTAACTAACTAATCAACACGATCGAGTTATCTGGATCCAGAGCATCCGGATATTTGTTCTTCTTTCTAATTTTTTAAATTAGTTTCGGGGATTGAAATACAGTAGCTTGTACGCAGAAGAAAAATAAGGACAAAAGCTTTCATCATCACATTGAATTTCGGAGCAGAATTTCAGGAGCCGCAGTATGAGATGGTGGTTCCTCTCGGTTATGTCGGTCTTCCAGTCCTCGGCGTTTAGGGCGGTATTTTACGTTTTATTTAATGAATTTCTCGACTTCATGCTTCTCTGCCCCCTAATCCTCGATACTGACTAACATTTTGAGCATGTAGATCTTGGAATTCAGCGCGATTTTTACTGACCTGTTGGGCAAGTTGACGAATTCCTCCAAGAGAAATTTTAACTAATTTACCTGAAAACAACCAGTCGGTGACCTATGTGATGCCAGATAGAATGTCGTGATGCGTTAGAATACGATTTTTTAGCTACACTCATTGAGATGCTTTGTCTTATAATATTAGCGGAAAAGCATTAACGAGTGATCGCTGTGTCGACCAATGGTAGTGCATCCTCCGCCGTGAACGTTGAATAACGCGTAGCCAAAGATCCCGAAATCAAAACAAGTCGGATCACAAATACTACGGTATTCAATTGTTCAGTATCCCGGTGTAGGCAAGTTGACAACAAGGTGTCAGTAAACAATAGGAGGGACGAGTTGTCTGTGCCGGACAAATCAAAGGAACAAGTCACCACACCTGAGTGCTACGAGTATCAAGAATAATGGCATTGACCAATCAAGGGACGGTCCAATCACAGGGTGAGAGTTTAATGGCACGCATAAACATGGTGTTTGGACTAGCGACCAGTGAACGGGAGAGGGGTGCGACACATGCTCCGGGCTGAACGTGTCATGTTCGGCGAAGAGTAGGGTTGGAGATCCAAGGTCGTCGGTAGACGCACACGCACGGAACCAGTGCCGGGGATTAGCATGAACACACAGACACACCTACAACGCTAACAATGGGAACGTAAGGAGGCTCACGTGAACGCTGGTCGATATCCATCAACGATCGGCCAAGGTCTGTAGACTAGACCACGAAGCGAAGAGTAGAAGCATTTCATGGGTAAATAAGCGCGTTACAGGTAGACATGGAAACCGGAATGGCCAGTTTGTTGCCCGTTGATAAGCTCGTAGGAGAATAACCGTAAGTATATATTGGTAGACAAGCCACTATCTCTTGTAATTCAGCCCTAATTTGCTTACCGAAGAAAGCTGGAACCTCTAGAATATGCAGGTTAGAGTCTTCCACAAGAATAACGAGGTTGTTACTCCATAGGGGAGCAGTCTTAATAACACAAGATAGACGGCTGTCCATTTCTGGAGTGAACACCAGTCGGCGGTACGCGATAACAACTAAACTTGTGTCATGCCTTCGTGGTCGCACGGGACACGGAAGCGATACAACAACTTGAATTCTTCGGTCATCAAAGAGTTAGTAATATAGGTCACTGCTTTGGTGTACAATGGCACTATCTCCAATATTAAGTCAATATTCATGTAGGATGGATACACCTGTTAATGCGAACTCAGCACCAGAATTTTTGTCGTTCAACCAGGCCTTGTTTTCATGATCATGTCTAAAAAGTTCAAAACTTGACAAGATTAAATTGCAGTGGTTTTGTTGAAGATATCTTGTGCCTTAGGGTACAAACTGAAAATTATGCCGAATACTAGAAAATCATCCAAGATTCGACTGACAGCAGTGAGCTTAAACCAGCTCTTGTGTGATCGCCAGTTAGTATCTATTTTGAGTCACCGAATGTGAAAGTTAAGCCTGTTCTCCTTGGCTAATGGAATACTCACAGAATCAAGCCCAGCTTTCAGTCTGTACCGGGCAAGTCGCTGCTCCTTTCAAAAGCTGACTGTGTTCCACAATAGCCCGTTTCAAAATTACAATTTAGTGCCACGTCTGCAAATTCCTGGTGACTTTGCAGTTTCTTGGTAGCTTGGGGTCTATGGTTGAACGCCTTTAGACGCAACTCTTAGGAGAGCTTCCTATGGCACTTTTTCCACGTACCAAGTGCCTTCTCGGTCAAGAGTTTGAACTAAAGCTTAACTTTCATTAAGCTAAATCCTTATCATTTTGTAGTTTACTGATGATGGTTTTCATGCAAATGATTTAACCAACCCTTATCGAGTGCGAGCTCTTCACGAATGAACAAGCACTTTGTCTTAGACTTCATGTACATCGCATGGTGGAAGCTTTGAAACACCATAAATGAATACCATATTTTCGTTCCACGGCCGATGCTAGTCGTCCGGGTTCCGTTTCCTTTGTTGTCGCTTATTCCAGATAGCTTCATGTGAATGCGAACGCCACGTGAGTCAGTCCGAAGACGAGTGGATAATAGCAAGACCGGTTCTAACTCCCACTTATTGTAGCGATACACATAGAGTTCATGCGTACACTCTTGTGGACTGGGTTCGGGTACATTACGGTGCGCACCATGCTAGCCAGTTTAGTGTAAATGCCTGTCAGTAGACATGAATATCCATTGTTTTCGATGGCACTGAAGCTTATCCTATGCGGAGTTCGTGCTAGATTCATAAACGTTTGGACAAGCGATCGCCAGTCTTGATGAGAGTGTTCAGAAGTAACACGTTTGAAAGAGAAAGGAATAGAAAATTTCTGTGTAGTGCTGAGAGTCTGTGCAGCACTTCTGGCTCGCTGTACGATCACATTAGCTGTAGTCCAAAAAGCTTGCTCCTGGTTCTTGGGCCGCGGTAATGGACGCGTAGGTAGCAACGCTTTTAGTCGAAGTGGGTATATGCTGTCTCGCTGGTATAGAATGTACCGTAAATTCCCTTTCATGGAACATCCTTTGGATTAAGATTGGAGTATCCGGAGTGGTTGGTACTTGTTTGTTTGCTCGAGTTCCGACTGGACTACTCGGCGCAAAATACCCTGGGATTAGCTACTTTGTTTAAATGTGCATCCATGATCCCAGAACTCGGCTACGATTGTTTCCGAAGGTGGACATTTACCAAGTTTAGATTTATTGACCATCGCCACCAAGATATCATATTACCTAGCCAAACTACTCATGCACTTTACACGGGAAGCAGTCATACAGTAGATAAGGAGCCAAAGGGAGTCTGAATTATTATTTAGCTCTGTAACTTATTAATTGACTGTCAAGTGCACTTGGCCTGAAGATGTTTGTCACATACAGAACACAACCTCCCAGTTTGAAGTATTTTCCATGCTTACAAGTGCTATTCAGCTATAGCTCGCCTGGATTCGCCAATGTTGGACCATGTTTGAAGCATATTTGTAACTCGGCTGCGGCTTCATAGGCAAGGCAAATTTGCGATTTAGTAAACAAAGTACTTCGATGCCATGAGCAATCAAAATAACCGAATGATCATGTGTGCGCAAGTGAAATAGTGTTCACAAGTTTTCTCGTAGTTTCATTGCGTTCACACAAGCAATATTTTCCACCTTGCCCAAACAGTGACTGAAAACTTCAAGTGGTTAAAGTACCCAACTATGCAACAACTGAGTGGAAGTATATCGAGATCACAAGCATACCTAAACTGCCATTTGGCTATTTAGGTTAAAGCCATATTATATTAACTTGCTGAGCACGTCTACCTTGTTGCGGGGCAGTAAGATTCTAATCTAGTTATTGCCTGGTCAGGTAATATTAATGAAGTCTCATCTGCCGACCTCATGAGTGCATAAATCGTAGCGACATGTCTATGCTCATTCACAGTACTCCCAGCGAATGTACCATGTGTGTAACTGTGACCATGTGTTGCCTGTATTGCGTTACTCACTTGGTTAGATTACATTTTCCGGCAAGTGAACACCTTGTGATGCCGCTAAGCTTTTACAAGGACGCTAGGCCTACTCAGCCAAGTCCCAATTTCACAGAATAGTCAAGAAAGATGATGTCCTGTGGTGCGTATCCAACTCCCCGTAATAATAATATAAGAGTGCGGTTTCTCACGTGCATTATACAGGACAAAGGTGACTGGGATAAAGGCACAGGCTAAATCGCTTGTGGAATGCCAGCTGAGAGTAAGGAGCTTCATGGCTTAACACAAGAAGTATATCCGTTCTTCTGTTATTTATGGCTAACAATCTTTAAAAAAGAAAATGATGCCTGCAATTTTTCTTTGTTACCTTTCAACCCGAGTATTATTCTTCATAGCCATAATGTTGGATAAGCCACTTACGATTTTTGCCTTTGCAGTTTGGTACAAAAGCCAAACATGCTTACCGAAAACAATGATATAACCTATAGGTATTATGTAATTGATTGACAGGATAATGCGAATTCTTGACTTATGAGTAGATTGCTTTCTTATCACTTTAGCAAAGAACACTAACGAAAAATAACAGGCACGCTGTATGGAAGTCTAGTGGGTACTAGCTCTACTTTTGTTCTCCACGGAGTGTATACATCAAGTTATTAATCGCTGAAAGGTCCAACCAATTAAGATTAACCGCACTATGACAAATTTCAAGTGACTGACTTGAGGATACTATCCTATGATTTAAAAGGGACAGTGAAGACAAAATAAAAAGGTATTCGTTTATCACGAGCGTGGCAAATATGACCGCAGCTGTACAAACATGGTCTGTGTGTGTACGAGGATTGCGCTTTTTGTTTAAAGAAATAGTCTCACTACCGTGAACTGTGTATGCTGTTTGTGTTGTTTAACTATGCGGCAATTAACATACTAGTTGTACTAACTTCCTTTCTCGCACATGTTTACTTATTACAGCACCACATATCATGTTTATTACTGTTCATAAATAGACAGAATGCAGGTTTTGTATGTTGGATCGACATCGTTTTATGACCAACGGTGTACAAAATATCTAATTCTACATGAGCTAAATTGTCTGACCACAAGTATGAAAAAGCACGTGGCAGTCGTTTAAAAGGATGTCGTAGGATTACAGATATTAACGTATAAAGAACAAGACGTCAGCCGTTAACCGCTAGGAACTGAGTTCCATCCAGCTTAGGTAATCACCAACTTATGAGCCCACACGAAGACGAAACCGGTCATGGAGGGTCAGTGTAAGGAGAAACATTACCGACACACCTGCAAGTCGTGAAGAGAATTGCTCCGCATTGCGTTCTTTGAATATTTGTCTTGCATGCAATTATAAAATTTTTGTTATGCATATCAAACCTTTGTCGCTAACACCCTTGCAAGAAGAAAGATTGCCTCTTCTGTTTAGATCCTAGATCTCCATGCGTGTAGCTGTGAATAGCGGGGGGGGGGGAAATTCCAAATATGCATGGAGACAAAGATCAATGCTGAGTGCCCAGTACCGAAAATCACTAGCGGCATCTACGACTAAAATAACCCAGCTGTCTGTCACACATAGACAGGTAGGACAGACAAGCACAGGTAGGACAGAATGTTAGCAATTTTGGAACTATATCGTTTTGTGTGAGATGTCTGATGGTCACAGTGAATTGTTAATGATTAACTTAATGGAATTCTATCTTTATTTTTGTTCGCAATTACATTTTAATGTAAAACTTATGATTGCATAGGATTGTAGTAGAATTAAACAGCATCTGAGTCCTTTTCGGCAATATTCCCATGGTGCAAGGACAAACGCTTGCTTGCTATATAACCAAAACAATTTTAATTGTTATCAACAGAAGTGTCTATTGCTCTGATGAGTAGGAAAGATTCTACAGGCTAGTTGGCATGAGACCTTGGGGAGTTATTACAGGTTTTCCATTACTGTCCGCTACCAACTGGGAAAATTGGTTAGTTCTGAGAGCGAGCGCAGTTTTACATAACCGATGTATGTTACTAAGACAAACATAGTACACCCAATCACGCACTTTCGCAGTATTCAAACCTTTATATAACAATTGTTGACATGCACCAAGCCAAAATAGAGTTCACTAACGCGAGACGTTATGCATTTAAAGCTGGGAGTGCTACTTCGGCTAAACGTTTATTTGAAACGTTACTCGGCGATAGTACATTGGTCGTATTTTATAGACGTAATGTTCAATCTTACAACTTTGCGAAGGAATCGGTCTTAAAAAATTTCGTTTGCCTTTTGATACGATATAACAGATAAAATTCACTTGTAGAATAGTTCTCTGTAGCGGCAGACTGCATTCTGTACGATGATACTCCGTCCGTTTACCACCATGACACACCATATACGCACCATTCAGTGATCTCGAGGAACCAGTACACTAAAATTTCATACATTTTATACTTTCAATCTCACTTGGACGGCAATTACAGACACGAATTTTTGATTGCTTTCAATAGGCTTAGGATCCTAACAGCTACCGCTTGTTCACTAACGCTAAGCCAGGAAGGTAAAACAATAGTGAACAACACCAATTAGAGCCATTTCTAGCGCTAATTTTCTTTTTAATCAACGCACTTATTCTATGCGTTGTGTCAATACAAATCAGTCACCGAATCAGTCACTCGGTGAGTTTGGTAAGAAAGTGGAACGAGTCGAACAACAAATGGCGAATACTGGTAATACAATGAAAGGTAAAAGAAACATAGTTATAAAGCGGTACGGTACTACGATTTTCCACCTCCATACCCAAGTTCCAAGGATTTGCAAACATGTTATTAATTTAAGCTTCTATAGTTTCTTAGGGATGGTCGCAAACGATTCGTCAGGGAAAAAGAGAACATTTGAATATTAGGCAAATCGGAACCCACTTTATAGTTGTTGTTGCTGGATATTAAATTAAATAGTTCTTTATGATATGATTATGACAACTACTATCTTGAATACATGGATCTAATCGGTGTGCATAAGTTACTTTGCTCCAGCTATCCGCGTGATCATACTTGACGGCAGCAACATCAGGAAATCCGAGTGAATTTTTACTGAATGTTGGCCAAACCATTAAGAGTTTATTTCTTGACTTTGCGAAAGATGGCAAAGCTTGTTGGTCCGATCAAATCATAGAAGAGAAGTGCAAACTTTTTGATTATTCAGGTAACTTGCTGAAGTACGCGTGGTCTGGCTAGGCACGACTAATTGTAATATCCTCAGCCAGTCCCACGTAAAGTCACATATTTGCTAATAGTTTACGAATATATTGCACAGCAGCAGTTTTGTGTCATTGACAGGCTGGCGTACAATTGGATTGTAATGTAGTCAGTCACTGCAGCGGAGTGGCAGGTCGCTGAGTGAAAAGCGAAGGGCTGCAGATGATACCAGCTTGAACTAGAAGGATTAAAGTCCAGTATTTTTGTATGAAAGTAGGATGCTAATAAGCCAGAAGTATTCAAACATCTCTTCGCAGTAATGAAAGGGGTCTCAGGGGAAGAGATAATTTAGTAAAATCAAACAGGGAGCAGGTTAACCAATATGCAAGGGAAGAAGACCGGTATGATGATCTCATTTTTAACAAAGCTTATGTGTTTTTGGTGGGAAGGTATAATGCTGTGTTCAGCAGTAAGGAAAGGTAAGCGAGACATGAGGTCACATATTCATACCATTTTCCTGACGGCAGTTCGTTTGCATTGGTCAGGCGTATGTTCCCACAGATCGTCAGTGGGCCTGCTAATATTCCGGGATCAGTAGCGAAGGAAGTGTTCAATGGTGGAGCGTTCATGGTGGAGCGAGTATAATTACCTTGTGCTTTAATTTTTAATTTTTCTGTTTCTCCTGTATGCGGTTCTGTACTAGTAATAGCAATAACAATCCTCGGAATAAGTGCTATGAAGAATGAATGGAAAAGAACAGTGTAACAGTCGTCGGGTTAAAGAGGATGAGTCCCTGCTTGCCCATTCCTTATAGCCTTCTGTGTGTGCATGAAAGCAGTGAGGTACTTATGGCTGGTTGAGGAGAGTATTTAACACCGACTCAATGAGTTAGAATGAGGATTTGGCTTACCTTGCTTCGTTGATTTCTATAATAGCCTCGAGCCTGGTGTGCTCGAGTAAGGAAAGAAGGTACAACTGGTCGGAGGAATGACGATGAGAATTCACTTAAACTTTATTCGTTATCCGCCATATTGAAATGGGGGTTGAGGCAGGCTTCGCTTTCTAGGGATGGAATATAATAAAGTTTGGACCAGTAGATATAGAAGTTCGGTTTGCTTACTATTTTGTCTTATGGTAACAAGTTTGGGACCGAGAGTTATTACGGACATAGAATTATGTGCCATTTGGTCCTTCCGGATAGATCTCGGTCATTGCGATAGTAAGCTTAAAGAGCTGCATAGCTTTTGAAATTGCGAGAAAATTGTCTATCTGTACTCGGAACTTTGTGGTATGAATGATTTAATAGCCATTGAGGGACAATTCCAAGTCGATGCACATTTAAGAATAAAATGTTTTGCACACACGCTGCTACGCGATCTTGAACCTGGCAGTGTGGATGAACAATGAACAATGATTTATAACGGGTAAAAAGCAGGTGCTTGACATATCCCGTAGGGTGTTTAGAGTGAGAAAGATGGATCAAGGAATAATAAAGACGTCAGTTTGGGCGATTACAGATTTAACTGCACTGCCGTATAAAGGGAGTTTGAAATGAGAATGTACGCACACAAAGCAAAAAGGGGAGTGGTTGTTAATCACATAATAGGTGCGAAAAAAAATAAAGAAAGATGACAAGTACAACGCTCACTCGTGTGCAACTATATTGGGTCGACAGGATACAGAAATCCGGTTTCTACAGTAGTAGCGTTTATCAAATTTCATGCAAGCCGAAAGGAGTGACTCATTTTTGAGTAGGTTATGGCAATATCCCCTGTCTGTTGTTCATTAGTGCCAGAATCTGGTGGTCATGGGCCATAGCACGTAGTGCAAATGTGACAGAGTATCGCCAAGCCGTTTTTTGAAAAGGGATAGGGTGGGTGAATTAACTACCTGTTCCGGGAGGGCGTTCCAAGCCTGTGACACTGGAAGGGAGAAATAGTTTCGTCGACGTTCCAGGCGGCTGTACTGCGTGACTAAATTAAACTGGTGACCGCTTAGCGTGCTGTTTTGTCTGAGTATTAGAAGGGAATGGCATGGGTAGTTGGGGTTTCTCAGAATCAGGTACACCATTATGAGGTCGCCCCTTAGACGCCGATAACGTCCACTGTATATTTTGAGAGTCTTCAGCGTGAGTGGGTAGGGGAGGCTGGTCAAACTTCTGACGATCTTCGTTGCCCTCCGTTGTGCAGTATCGAGCGCGGTGAGATGGTGCCTGAGCCACGGTTTCCACGCTTGAATAGCGTATTCCGCGTGCGGCTTCATTACGCACATAGCATTTTTGGAAAGACTGAAGGGTCAAACTTTCCGAAAGCTCTGCGAAGAAGACTGAAGTATTGGTTTGCTTTCTTAGCTGCCTTTTCTGTCTGCTTCAAACAACCGAGGTCATCTTGAACTATCACGCAGAGATCACACTCGTGAGAAGCCCGCTGTAGAATTTGTGGTCCTAGGCGGTACTTGTGCATAATCTTGTACCGTATGCTGAGAACTTTGCACTTGGTGACTTTGCAATGCAGAATGTTCTCGATGGATCATGTGTACGCTTTGTCCAGGTCTTCCTGTGACACTGTGCGATCCTCCACTGCAGCTATAGTACACCATACCTTTAGATCATCAGCAAATAGCAAACGGTTAGAAGATAGCACGCTTACAAGATCATTTATAAAAACCAGGAACAGGCAAGGTCCAAGTACCGAGCCTTGGGGTACGCCGCACTGAACTTCAATGGATTCCAACAGGTTGCTTCGAACTCTCACATTCAGGTGACATTGCACAAGAAAGTCTCCTATCCAGCCCAGAACAGGATCGTCGATTCCATATGTCTGGAGTTTGTGGAGGAGAATACGCTGGCCTATACGGTCGAATGCCTTTGAGAAATCCAAGTAGGCCGCATTGACTCCTACACCAGCGTCCACAGCTTCCGTCCATCTTGCAAGAGCAATCAACAGATTAGTGGTACAGAAGCGAGTTTGGCGAAATCCGTGCTGCTCCGGAACGAGCATTTTGTTATTCTCCAGGTACCCCATCAAAGCCTCAGCTACAATAGACTCCATGACCTTAGAGATCACAGGAAGTAGTGCTATCAGGCGATAATTTTTTGGTTCAACACGACTGCCACTTTTGTAGATTGGCGTGATGATTCCATGCTTCCACATCGTGGGGACGTGCATCTCGTTCACACACCGCTGAAAGAAGATTGCTAGTGGTCCTGCCAAAATCAAAGCCGCAACTTTCAACGCCTTCGGGCGAATGCTGTTTGCACTCGGGCAGCAGATGTGCCACAGACATCAGCCTCTTCAGTATAGCTGCGGAGGTGAACGATATGTGATTAAGCCCTGATTGCGGCGTTATCTGCTTACGCAGGATGTATGATGATTGCACGCTTTGGAAGGTACGGCCAAATTGTTGTCTAAGAAGGTTGGCCGCCTCTTGTGTGGTTTGGGCTGACCCGCATGCTGTGTACAGAGTAGGAATACCGCGCTTAGCACGGTGCAAGTTGTTTACCTGTCTGTAAAGCAGTTTGGGATTGGAGCAGAACTTTTCCACTAGACCTTGTTGGTTCTTCATTTTATCCTCCCGGAAGAGTTTGACACAGGATTCCCTTGTATTGTGTAGACATCCCAGGTATGGTCGTTATCGGAGGCTATGTAAGTGTACCATGCCAAGTCCATTAATGCCATGCATTTACTTGTCCTGCTCCTTACGAAAGGCTTCATCTTTTTAGGCAGGCAGAGTTTGGTTACAGATGTCCTTGCCACGAGCTTGGTAAATATGTTAAAGAATTCTCCGCAGGCCACCTAAGGGGTTATTTCATTTAAGAACGACCAGCTGGTTGCATCAATGAGGTCGGACAGGTCGTCATAATTGGTTACGACATGATATTCCTCGGCATGCTCTTTAGGATAATCCGCGTAGCACATGTAATGAAACACTAGCGACGCATGATCACTGCGGCCCAAAGGAGTATCGGTTATCACTCTCTCGACCATCAGTTCTTCATTAGTGAATATTCGGTTCAATATGGATGGCCTGTCAGTTCCCTTGAACCTGGTGGGCGTAGTGACGTGGCCATAAAGCGGGAAGTCTGAAAACAGATCTCGCAAGTCTACATTGAATTGCTCTCCTGATGTGGCTTGTGATTCTAGAGCATGTAATTTGAAGTCTCCGGTGACTAGAATGTGACTGTACTTCCTGTTTATCACTTGCCTCAACGCAGTCAACAAATTGCAGTCCATCTCAGGAGTAGACGATGGTAGGTGGTAAACAACAACCAATAGGCCAAGATCGTTGCCTCTTGGCAGGAAATTACACCAAATGGCGTCAGGTATGTTGGATTCGAAACGTTTATGGGTTCGCATTGAATGTTGTTACGAAAGTAGAGGGCTATCCCACCACCTTTGCTGGTTCGATCCTTCCGGACAACGGACATGCCGTTAGCACCACAGAGCGACTGATCGCACGCCAGGTGAGCTTATGTTTGGCAGGAAGTTGCGTACGAAATTAAACGCAGCTATTTCGGCTGCAGAAAACAACGACCCCCCACCAACTGGAACGTCGCCGGGGTTATCAGTCATCCTACGAAAAACGGGCCACATCGCTGCGTCCTGGAACGTTGGTCAGGATAAAGGAGAGGCAAACACGGAAAGGAGAACCGGCACTGACGAGACCCAACAGAATTACTCGTGCGCTAGGGCCAGGAACTTATGAGTTAGCAGACGGCCGACGAGTCAACGCCAGACAGCTATATTCAGCACTTCAACCGAAGCAGTGTCCTGAAGCGAGGACCACCGCAGTGAACCAACCGCTGAAGAGGGGGACTAGTGTGGCAGCACGTACGCGCGGGCCTTACCACGACCGCACTTCGTAGCTTGTGATTGGATGCCCGTCCGTTCGCGATCAATACCAGGGTTGTTTTGAATGTACTGAGTGTATGTACCGTTGGCGTGAATAGAAGTTTGTGTTGCGTACCAGTAGAGTTCTGCTTCCTCGTTCGGGGCTTTGGTCGTGCTTGTTCAAGACCCTGCGTGCAGGGGACTAATGTATGTGTAGACACAACAGTCATCTCAGAGCGCAACCACGTTTCGGTGATAGCGATGAGGTCCCAAGCTCCTGACGTGTGTCGAAGCCTTAATTCAGCTAATTTGCTAAGTAGACCTTGGAAATTTGGGTACATGCATGAGAGCTTCTCAGAGTCCAAAAGTGTGTTAGATTAGATGGATGAAGCAAGTGAATTTACGCCGACCAATAAAGGGTCGGCGACTAGTCTTTTTGGATGGGTTGCCGACCCTCGAGAAGAATTTGGTATGTAATCAAGTATCAGATGCCCCGGATCCCGGTGTTTGCTCGTGCTCTGCTTTGTCCCTCCGGATATTATTGCTACTGTTGAAACCGTCCCCGAGTTGGGTCCTGAAGTTTGCGCTTTCATTAAGAGTTGTGCCTCTAATGAATTGTCATTATAAGGTGCTGGTGTTCCCCCTGCTTTCAGACGAATTTCTGTTGGCAGTCTGCAACGGAATTTAGTCCAGTTCTTTAGCAGGCCTTGTGCCGTTAGTTCTGATTGTAACACAAGTTTTAACAGCCAGGGACCGAACCCATTATAGTTTGGTGATATGGGGATCCTTGTCAACGAAGTGACCACCACATTTTCGAGAGATAGGGCCTCCCGGATGCAGTGCCGTTGCTCACGGTCCTGCATCTGAGCATCGTCGCAAGAGGAATCAGTAAGCTCAGGAACACCGTGAGCAACCACTGTTTTCTTATCTTAACTTTTTCTGTACTTCACTTTGTTAGCGGGATCCACTGAACGTTCTTTCCACGGGATTTTGGGTAGTATGCGCACTCCACTTGAGTCGTTGCGGAGACGATTCGCAGACAGCAGAACGACCTCAGTCTTATCCGCCCAGTTTAGTGTTACCCGAAGTAACCGGGGTTCGCCGTTGTGCAACACGTTTGCGTGACTCGAAATTCTTTTTAATGTCGTTGGATTAGCATGGACACCGATCGACGTACAGATGGAACCCCACTGATTTCGATCATCCGTCAACTTTCCGTTAATTGTATTGGATTTGGATTCGGGAACATTTGTGCATACAAGGTTTAGTGCACCATGGTTTCGCATTGTGGCTACTGGTTTTGGATTTGGAGGCAGAGTATCCGGTGTTTTAATGAATTTGTATACGGTACTGATGAGTGCCACTCGTGCTGCGACACCTTTGTTTCCTCTAGTCCGGCGCAAAGGTTACCGGTGCTATTTCCAGCGTTTGCTTGGTGGCAACCGATGCGTCCGTGGCCGAGTTGTTCACTATTGCTGGTTGACTGTAGCTTACGGTCTCGTGTGTAGCGAACAGACTACTAGGAGCGGCACGCAGTACAGAAGTTGAGGCAGACGGACTGCGGGCATTGTTTTGCTTATAGGAGGGAGAGAGGATGGAGTTTATATTGCTTGAGGCTGAGTTAGGTTGGGACGCCTGGCTCGCTTCTTCGGCCTGACTATGGAATTCGGGGTGTATTTTCACTTATAAGTGCAGGTCCGTTTCCTCTCATGGGTGTAACTCTGGCGCTCACCAGTTGCTCTAACGCTACTGTTAGAATTACATCCCTCTTCAGTAGCACAGCTAGACAGCTAACAACTGGGATAGAATTGCATACTTGGCAGAACCAAAATGCCTCTGCCTTGTTTGTTTTTGTCGATCCCGTCCCAAGGCAGGTAGTGTGATAGGATTTCAAACACCTGGTGCACACCAGACCATTTTTACCACTTTAGCACATGATTCGCATTTGCTCTTCATACGAGACATGTTCACTGTAGGCGTGCTGTTTTAAGGGGTAGCAAGAGGACAGAGATACTGACGCAACGTTGAGTGGCTATCGGCGCTGGTTTGAAGTCAGCGGGTTCAGGCATGTCGCGTCCAGATGAGTCACACGTTCCTTAGGGTAGATAGGCGACATGCGTGCTATCGATCCAGCCGGTAAGGGGGTAGACAGCGATGCAGCGTAGGATTGAGGCAAAGCAAGATGATCTGGAAAATACTGTCTAATGACAACAGCGGCTGCTCCAAGGGTAGATCAAATTGACGACTATCGATTTGTACAGCGGCTTAAAGGAATGGTGATAAGCTGATCGGGTGCTTCTCAAAAAGATCATTAAAATAAGATCACAAGAATTCTTGTGCGACGAGAGGAAAAATAAATCCTCCGATAAGGTTCAAATACGGGTGCCTTCGAAGTTGCAAGGGCAAAGTTTGTTGGTGATCCGCGAATGATGGATCCAATAGATGAACATTAGTAGGAGGAGCTCGCGGAGCCAAATGGCATGTTAACACGTAGGACTCTGTAAAAATAAATCTAAAGATTTAAAAGCGAATAATGCAGGAGGACGCTGTTTTGTGACCGCTCGGGAGAGGTGTGCGATTACGGACAGGATAGCGGTCTCTGGGTTGTATCCACGTGGGAGTATTCGGGTGTATGAATGCGCCCGTGAATTACGTTAAAATAAAGCGATATGTTTAGCTTTACCATCTGCAGCCATAGTTTGTCTAACACCGATAGCTTGTAGCGTTAAGAGTCTTGGTATTTGAGTAGCACACGTTCCATTACCGCAGTGTCACTCTGCCTTGCACTGTCGAATACCATAGAGCAGCGATCACAAAACTACGGCCCGCGGGCCGAATATGGACCGGGATGTTAGTTCATCCGGCCCGCCGACCGTACCCGATTTTGCTTGATAAATCTTATAAAACACGAGAAAATGTTCTAAATTTACTTTCGACACCTCATATCATGTTGCATGTGACCGTATACTGTCCGACCACTAGCGTGAGCTATTTCATGGTTGTTACTTGTGAACCCGTACTACCGTACTATTTGTGACCCCATATCGTTAGCACATCGAAGTGAGTGAGCACGCATGAAATCCATTTATACGTGCATTGTCTAGTGTTTATGCTTACCTCCTAACTCTGTGCCGTAATTTTCGTTAGCCATCTCCATTGAAAATTGTCATGTGAATCACTAGGTATTAGGACATCACAAAATTATGTATGCGTCACTTTGGGGTCATACTTGCTGAGTATTTGGAAAGAAATGCAGGTTGTTAACAGGAAATATAGCTGGAACGTTATTTTGATGCCAAATTCCCGTAAGTCGCAAGGGTATTCCGTCTGAGCATTGCTCGGGTGGCAGTGCTTTGAGCAAGCCTTAAAAGCGCGTCTCCTAACTATATATATGATAAGCATTCGTATATTATATATACAGAATCCATTACCAATAAACATTACGTGTTTCCATGATGAGCTGTAGTTCTAGCAATGACCACTAGTCCTTTGCTTTTCCGGTGTTTCCATAGGGTGTTCAGTATCTTTGTTCAGCTTCCCTGTATTTCACGCATCCCTTTGACTACTAAAAAAGCGGACACCGAGTCTCACGTTTCTTTGTTTATTTTCCCAGAGTTTTTACTTTCTGGCTTGCAACTAATGTGCATAATGATTTTGCGGCCAACCTAACCATTTTGGCAGTTATCCGGTCCGCTTAACCTATTTTTCCCGTTATTCGGCACGCGCCAGCCCTTATTCTAGTCATCCGACCTGCTGTGCAAAAGGTTTGGTGACCCCTGCCATGGAGCAGCATTGGAAGTGTACCAGTTTCGTACAGCATACATCTGGTACTTGTAAAGGCAAAGAGTTTAATAAACAATGTAAGCTTTGTTTGGCTTTAATGACGGTACATTGTAGCTTTTATAGGAAGTTCTGGCCTTCGGAATAGTGAAACCCCAAATCTCTTACTTGGTTGCCATTTGCAGAAGTTATACCGAAGACTGTTGCTGGTTGAATATTCGTATCACGCTTGTATGGGACGCTATCACAGATTTTGACGGAGAAACTGATTGTTGAAGTCCGACGCTATCCTTCATGTGCATTCAGGTCGGCTTGTAGTTATTTAAACATGGACAGCTGGTCCAAAAGTTCAAATTTTCACACAACTTGATATCATCGGCAAACATGTTGTGCCTAAAGTAGAAGATAGTATAAAAAATACCATTTATGTACATCAGGAAGAGAACAATGCAAAATAGAACAATTGTTTATCACGGGTAAAAGACATGAGTTTAACATCTCCTGTTGGTTAGCAATAGAAGAAAGTGAAATTCATGTATTATGCAATCGGACTAAATAAAATACGCATCGACGAAGCGGTGGAGTAATGGAGTATAAAAGGAGGGTTTTGAGAGTAAGGTAACACCAAGGAAAACAAAGTAACAAATTGTTATGTTTACTACTCTTCGAAAATAACAAGCGGCTTGATCACTCCCGTGCAAAGTTTTACGCGCGGCCCTGTAGCTCATACTTTCAAGTAGGCTATTTAGCCTGAATATAGCTAGAATATTCGTTCTTATGACTAGGTTTAGAGCCTTTACTTTTATATCCAATAGTTTTTTTTGAAAACAAATAACATGAGAGAACCAGCGTTTGCCTTACTTAAGATGTTCAAGGGTTAGTAGACCCGAAGGGTGATATAAGTTTTGCGACAAGATAGAGGAGAGTTTTGTTGACTCAGTTTCTGGCTATTGCGTCTGAGGTTAGAGTTGGGGCTGAGTTTCAGAAGGTTGCGGCATACTTGACTGGGGTCACTCAGTATATAGTAGGATACCATGATCTCTCCACGTAGCCACCTGTAGCTTCCATTGAACACTCCAAGCGAATTCAGTCATTGCTGGTAGGAAGGTTTGCGCCATTCCTTTATAAATTTCATGGCTCGACGCTGGAGTTTCGCGAGCTGCAGGGTCACGCTTTAACCCAGTATGCTAAGCCCTACTTGCGTATTCTACGTGGGGACACACGTAGGCATTAAGCATCAGAAGGAAGATGGATGAATCCAGTCTACCGAATAGCCTCCGCAAGAGACCAACATGCTGCTCACCTTGTTTGGAGGCGGACTCTAACTGGCTGGAATACTCGAGCTCGTCCGATACAAGCACATCGAGGTGGCGTTCTTGTGAGCTTCTCTGCAAATCGTACGCCTTAAGTTTGTAGATGTAGCCGTGTCAATAGTGAATGTGGACAAAGCAACACTTGTCCACGGAGAATAATAGAGCGTTCCTTACCGACCAATGCAACGACTCCTCGTGGTCTGACTGGAGGATCTCGTGGTCATCCAATCATTTGGTCGCCCGCTAAACAACGTCGTCCGCAAAGTGTACATGTTTGAGGTGAAAGCTCTCCCTAGATAGTTGATAAAGACTATGAATCAGCGAAGCCCAAATACCGAACCCTGTGGTACGTCACACTCCACTCGAATTGGGTCGGACAGTGATGCTTAGACACTAACTTTCATTTGCCTTTCAAGAAGTAAGTTACTGATCCATCCTAATATTGAATCTCCAAAGACGTAGTGCTGAATTTTGTGCAGCAGACCTATATTATCCAAGCGGTCGAAGGCTTTAGAAAATACATGTAGATTACAACGGTTCCTGTCCCATCGTCGACTGTTTCGGTCCAGATGTTAAATGCTGCCAGCACAGGTGTGGTAGATGATCGACGTTGACAAAACCAGTGCTGTTGCAGCGTAATGATGCCGTAGCTTTCCAGGTAGTCCATCAATTCGTCCAAGAATTTGGCGAGCACTTATATATGGGGTTTTCACGTTGACGGAATTATGTTTTCGTCAACCCGGCAAGTGGTTGGGCTAAGTGCATGGCTGCTACCTCCAGTGCTTTAAGATGAATCTTATCCATTCCTAAATAGCTGTTTACGCAAGAATGGTAGCTATTTCAGCACGGCTTTTGTTGTGATTGTGATGCAAGATAACAAGGTTGGAGAAGTGACATAAGCAGGAATGGCGTTCAAAGCTTGTACCCTTCGGAAAGTAAGTAAGTACTGGGCCCGTAAGGCGTTGACCGCCTCATTCGCTGTGCGTATATAACCACTAGCCGTAGTGTGTGGTGGGGTTCTGCACTGTACCTTAGAAAGCCTATTTACGTGTCTATAAAGAAGCCTCTGGTTCCAACGGAATCGAGTAGCCAGTTCCTGTTGGTCTGTTAACTTGTCTTCACCAACCAACTACACAGAGCAGCTGCACCGAGCTACGTATGGTATTCAATTTTCGGAGCTTCGATTGTTTTTCTAAACGCGCCATGTCCGATTCCTTAAGGTTACTTATTCGTTTTCAGCTTCTCAGGAAGTATGTTGGTTGGTGGGAATACGGAAAACTTTTGGGTCTGCTGCATTTGTGACTAGTGATTTGGAGGTTTACAAGAATATTCCCCAGGATATTTCGGGGGTGCACTCAATCAGGAATATAACGCTGAGACTTCGAAACCATAAATAATGGCCCGATAAGCCGCACATCTGTCTTAACAAAATTAATGAAAAGATAAAACAACTCTAGAACTGATAACTTCTGCTTAACAAGGAAGCTAATAAGCACTTCTCAACACGGCTTCTTGAATAATCGGTATTGCATTATATTCCACTTGGAATTTCTAGACAGTATAAGTACTTCGCATGACTTTGGTATGTTGACCACTATAATTTACCTCGACATTAACAAGGCCTTTGATCGGGAATTCATGAGAGCCTAATTAATATCCTACGGCATCTTTGAACCTCTGCTTTCTTGTTTCAGGTCATACATTAGAAATCAAACGCCGGTAGTACAAATACAAGAATACAAGTCTGAGCCTGTAGCTGTCACTAATGATGTGACACAAGGTATTGTGCTTGGGCCGCTACCGATCCTAATTTACGTTAACAACATTTCTGACGTAGTACAAGAAGAAGGGTGTTTCACGTTGATATTAGTTCACGCTTCCTGAACACATGAAAAGAGAAATATTAAACGATCAAAAAAGGAGAATCAATGATTTAATGTGTGTCAGAATGGGAATGGAAGAAACATAAGAGCATAAACTCCAACAGAATTACAATCTTTGAGCGGATAGGTGAGCGCATCACGAAATGGGTTTCTATAAGTGTGGCAACGCAATCACAGGGACAAGAGACAAGATCCAATTTGCTGGCACCTTCGATAGCCAGACATCTACTTGGAAAGGGCACCAAATTGATTCTAACTTGGCGTTTAAGATTATCTACCGTCATGAAAACGCCAAGGTACAATAGCTCGTTGAGGCTCTGGCAATTATACACAGCCGTCCGGAGCTATGTGGGCAAAAGCAGTTGACTGTCACCTTCAAGCTTTCATGGGGATAGTGAACTTGGCTCAAACGTTATGATTCTGTTGGAGTACGTACTCTTTTGTTTCTTCCATTCCCATTCTGACACCATTTAACTCATTGATTTCCCCTTTCGTGATTGGTAAATGTCGCTCGTTTACATGTGAGCAGAAAGCGCGAAATGATGTCACCGTGCCATACCCGTCTTCTCATTATATTATTTAGACTGATACTGGGAACCCAGTGCATCGAGTTTCTGACGTAGTAAAATTTGCTACGGCATAGTTATTTGGCGCTGGCATTAAAATCTTATACACCTTCTATCCGGAAGACTCCAATGATGACCGCACCATAATCCAACTGGACCTCTATGCGCTCGAAACCTGGTGCTAAAAGTGGTAAAGGTGTTTCTCTACTGACAAACGTGCACTGTCCCGCGTGCGATTTCACACATAATGGCCTTCCACTTGATGGAAAGCTACTAGGGTTAAAGATCTTGGATTACTCTATTCTTGCATACTTGACTTCCGTGAAAAAGTAGGATATGCCACCGCTAATGCAAGAGAGATACTTGGATTTTTATTCAAGAATTTTCCCTACCTAAATCAATAATCTATTCTTCCAAGTCAGTTGTTCGATATAAGTTGGGAAATTGTTCATTGATGTATAGCAGCTTAAAAAAGCACGAGAGCATTGCACTGGAACAAGCACAGAGAGCATTCACAAAACGCCTCTCAGGTATTTCTTTAAAATTGGACTATCCTGGACGACGTGATAAGCTCAGGTTTGATCCGCTATGACTACGACGCGCGAAGCAATACCTAGTTATTCCCTTTAACAGCTTTTACGGAAATATACATGTTTCCAACAGCAACATGACATTAATGCAAACAGCAGTCTACAACACGAAATAAACAGAACTCAGTGGCCGAAGGCAAATCCAGGATCAGTAGGCCTGCCAACCTTTTCCTCCACAGGCACGCCAGAGTCTGGAACAAGCTACCACCCGGAATATGTGTCTGCACACTTGAACACAAATTTCGAAGAAGCATTAACAAGTATTTATCTGTACAGAACGTGAGCAAACTATTTGATTGTTCCTTACCAACAAGCGCACGAACAGAGTCTAGTTTGCACATGACCCGATGCATTTTTCACCATCATACTATCTCCCGTGGTTTAGCTATATCATATGTGAAAGGAAGGTCAAAAACCAGCCAACATCATTTAAATTCAGTCAACTATCTATTACCTCTGGTTTATCCTTCTAATCGTCATCATCTCATCTGATGCACAATTTCCCTGATCAACATTGATCAATGTTTCATAAATACGCGTTTAAAGCAGTTAGTTCCCTTCAACAACACGTTTACCCAATCATGCCGATATAGGCTTATCTCGCATCCTCGAGAATTAAAGTTTGTTTATTTATTTGTCATTCCTTTAACATAGCAGCGAATGCAGACAGAAGTTGATAATGCGTTATAGATTGTATCTTGTCAGGCTCTGCTCTGGGCATTCGGTGTAGCTCATGTAATCGAACGGCAAGGTCACGTGATGGCTTCGACCAAAAGGACTGCATTCATTTAGCCCATCAACCATGAGCTCCTAGCTGGCGAGCACTAGACCTAACACCGAGGGCTTATTCGCTGTTCAGAACCTGGTTGGAGCTGCGACGTGATTTTATAGGGGTGTGCTAGATATTATCCCTTGCAAATAGGCATTGCTGAAGTTTCAATTTCATGGATGTTGACAACTCCTGTAATGAGTATATGGGTGTATTTACCAAAGTACGAAATGCAGATGCCAATCTGTGGTTCAACTTCTTAGTGGATTTGTGTCGCCAGTATACTATAGACACTAGGCTTGTATCGTCGTCCTTCAACCCCAGTTTGCACAAAAGGAGATCAATGACACGCGTTTGAGGATCATCTGTGAACTCACAACGGAGGCTTGTTTTATAATAAAGGATCGCTCCCACTCCGCTACCCGACCTGTCGATCTGGGTAGAGCGATTTCAGCACTGTTAATTTTTCAGCTTTTAGTTGCCGGTGATCAATATGAGATAATATGATATCACCAGAATCGCAAACCTGACGGTGAATGTTTTTCAGGTCCTCAACCTGAGGATGCGCTGTGCAAGTATTCAAGGGAAACATAATTTTTCGACCGATTTGGCCTAACTTCTTGTTACATTCGAGGACGCGCTCAATAAAAGGTTCTTCCGCTATCCACACATTTTTAGCTTTGTATGTTACGGTATGTCCACGTTTACTCCATTAAAAAACATCGTGGTTTCTTACCTTTTCTAATCAAAGCCAGTTTTTAGTTATCCATGCCTAAGATTTGCGCTCAGCCTGGAGAGTGATCCTATTCATGGCTTTTTTCGATTCGATGAATTTGTCGGCAGAAAAGCATAAAGAGACCTCTGGTGTTGCTAGGTGAAAAGGAGCCTCCATTGTACACGCTGTCATCATCAAGTATATTTAAAAGTTCAGGTAGTCGATCTTTTAGCCAGTTTTCGCAGACGGCTCTGTCCTTGGAACTCTTTTTACCATGCGCAAGTTGATACACAATTTGATTTCTATTCTTCTATCTTGGCAACCATTCTTCTGTGGCAGCAAAGACTTTTTCAAGTCTTTCCCCGAATCCTTTTGCCTTTTCCTTCAGAATCGAGCCTGTAACTGCGCTTTTACTCACAAACCGATATCATCCAGTCTTTCAACGCCGTCTCAACTTCTTCATCCTCGCTAAATCCCTTCCTTTTCTGAGAGCTTACAGTGCCATACCGCAACTCTTTTTTGTTGGCTATCATTCTGGCCAGGATACGACGAGAAATGTGTAAATCTAGCGACAGCATGCTCGTGTACTGAATGACGTAGGTAACCATTTCTGATCTGTCAATCACGTGGCTGACATTTTGTTTTTCTTGAACCGATCGGACTGGCTAGCTGTGAGGTAATCGTACTAAATGGTAGGCAAAGCGAGGGCGTAAAATGGACAAAGCGACAAAAGCACAGCCTACGCAGCTATGTAATTAAGCGGTGCGACGACCCCACAACGGACAATAAGACAGTGACACTTTGACATATTTATAGGAAAATAAGTTTTATTTTGAAAAACTGGGCAATAAAGAGGGTGGGCTATAAACCGGGTGAAGAATAAAGCGGTATCGGATATATATATATATATATATATATATATATATATATATAGGGAGAGAGAGCAAGGACTAGGCATTGACCCATCAAATATCCGTTGGAATCGATTGAAGGCAAAAGCTGAATAACAATGAACAATAACGTTTTGTTACTTTCGTACGCCGCTTTTTCTTTTTGTGTCGTTTTTAATATTGGAGAAATTAAATGGGAATCAGTATGCTTTTATTTTTAAATGTCTTTCACGAATTCAGGCGGCGGTCTACGTGTTCAAACGTGTCGTGTCACTGGCACTCCTCATTCTGTGGTCACCATTTAAGAAGACCTACGACTTCGACAGCGGATAGACGTGATGACAGAGATTTCATGTGCTGGCACCAGATGGAAGGCTGACAACCACTCGGTCTCCTGCATCCCGGTCCCAAACAACCGACTGGAGCGCGACACGTTGAACGCTCAGGCCTTTTGTATATGACTTGATCGAGCCATCTCAATTGGCTCGTAATGAAAGGCCTGTTAAACAGGATACTCGTCACGGTGAACTCGGTGTCGCCATCCATACAAACGATCCACATAAAACAGCAGTCTTTGAAGTCGGAAAGGAAGTACTTATCGTACACGCGAGTTGGCTATGGCTTGCTCCCATACAACAGCCCTGAACTAACGGGGTCACTGTAAACGCAAATCCTTATCGCGATAGAGAAGTCACGAGGAGTCCACAAGTGCCTCTGATTAATAAATCCTGATTGGGCTTTGGTGATACAAAGGAGGATGTCTTTGCTGATAGTGCAAGCATCAGGAACACAGCTCCAAAGGTCGCCGAAACTATTTACCTGTTCTAGCTATGCATCTTCAAGGGTGAACACGGGAGCTGGTGTGGGCTATCCTTAAAGCAACTCTTTTCATTTCAACGGTGAGGCACATACAATACTTGGATGCTTTAACGGCCAATGCTCCATTTATTATCATCTAGTAAGGCGATATCATCAGCATACTCTAAGTCGGTTGCGCGCTCACCAGGAAAAATCTCTAGGCCAAAATATAGGAAACCTAGAGATCACGACTGGACGTCTTTAATTGCGAAGTTGAAGAGCAATGGGGACAAACGGTAGCTCTGTCGCACACCGTTACTGACCGCGAATGGCGAGGAAAGCTTGCCGTATACCCTCATGTTGCCGGATAACTAAAGCAATTTGTGGGTAGGATGTCGATATACTTCACTTTCACCCCGTTCTTTATCAAAAATGCCATAAGACAGGGCGATCAACCGAGTCAAATGCAGTCCGTATGCTTAGGAATGGGGTGATGGTAAGCCAGTGGGAAGGTGGAAATGTTTGAGGATTTGGCGAAACGTGAAGACTTGATCCATGCATCTACGGTCGGAATGGAAACCAATTTGTTCTTCACTGTGGTAAGATTCACTTGTTGGGGATAGTCAACGAAACAGAATGGATGCCAATAGCATGTTGGCAACCAAAATGAGACTAATGCTTTTATGTTTGACCGATGAAGTGCGAGCGCCTTTATTGAAACTCGGAACAATAATCGTTTCGCATCAAGAGGGAGGTATCTCTTGTTCATGCAAGATTGTTGCGCACAACGAGGTCAGCTGGTTTCATGATTGCCATACCGCCGTACCTGAACAGCTCCCGAGGAAGTCCATCTGAGCCGGCAGCCTTGATTCTCTTCTAAGGTTAAATCTCGAGTTAGACTTCCACTTCCCCGTGTGCATCCAGTGAGACTAGCCATGGTAGACAACCAGTTGAACTGCGTGCACGGATAGACGGTGGGGGCCAGATGGTTTGTGAATACAAGCCATCGGCCGGGCCGTCCAAGCTTCTCTGCTGGTTGATGGTTGGAGATATTTCCGCCTAACAAATAACCTCTGACACCAGGATTCCTGGGGCCAGTGGACCCGAATGAGTTGAGAAAGCTTACGAGAGTTCCCAGGGAGGGCAGCGATCTCCATCTCCAAAGCATGCAATGACCACGAGCCTCGAGATTCTTGCGCTGGATTTGTTTGAGCAGCTGGTTGACAGAGCGACGCCGCTCGTTGCAATCTGTTTCTGCCTGCGTTTCTATGTCACTGTCGAACAGCTAAAGAAGTGAGCAGAGATCCAAGCCTCTAAGTGTCGTGGGGCAAAGTGGCAGAGTGCTTGTCTAGAAGCGATTATCGATTTCTGCAAACAAGCCTGGATACAAACATTCAAACATTCACAACAAACAAATAGAAATATGCTCAATCGAGGTACACGGTTAGTTTAATTTTATCAAACTAGCATTATAAATGTGCCACAGCCATCGTGCTATCACCAGCATAGCATTTCGCTAACAGAATTCATTTTCTTCCAATTAGTCGTGCATTGACAATTGCGTTAGAGCTAACAACGAATGTGCAAATGTAACAGAAACGATTTATTTTGGTTGTTGATTTGGTAAATGCCACTGAAAGTGCAAGGGCCTACATTCTTGAGTTCAGGAAACAGATGTTCGACGCTGCCTGGTTAATCACCCTTTAGATTGCACTGATATGTGTGCTCTCATGGTTTAAAATAACAGCCGTTTTGGATGTATCTTTCAGTTGCGTTAACAATCTATCTTAATGCTGGATTAACGCTAGTTTTGTCAAAACAGACCAGGCTGCAAAGGTCGTTTGCACCGCAATCGCTTTTAGAGACAAAAAAGCGTCAGTAGTGGTAAGCGTTTCATTAAGTTTTAATTTGTGGGTAAGTGCGCCTTGTTTACAGACGCCATTGTTGTCGCAGTAGTGCTACCCTCACTGGCTATGTTTCCCCAAGCTGACATATGGAACTGAGGGTCAGTTGATGATCGAACGCGTGCACTTGATTGGTCTTTATCACGGCTGTTCTTCAGTTTTGTTTTTCAAAACCTCATTTAGTAACCATTCCAGTAGTTCTCTACTTGTTAAGGAGGCTCAATCGGCTGGAAGACTATATCATACTATAACACCCGGCTCTAGGTGCTATGAATATGTTGGTCTGAATTTTACTACTGTTCGATAGGGGTTGTAGGATTAGTAAATGCCTGTCGAACCAGAGTACGTAATCGAGTTCCAGTACCGGAAGGCAAATGAAGTCGAACACAGCAAATTATTTCCGAGATGGTTGCAAGAAGAGGTGGAGGAATGAAGCGAGTGAGGAACGAGCGTCCACAACCGGTGCAACCGAGCATAGATAGAGAGTGGGGAGCAGTAAAACAAGAAGAATATTGTGCAGTCGAATAATAATAAAATTGATGTATTCATGAGTAGGGGATTGTTATATTTTCAATTGGGGTTTCATCGCAGCTTGTTCCAAAACAGATAGTCGGCCACATGTCCAGGAATACACTGGGTCGCATTTTCAGCCCGTTGGACATCATCTGTAGTGGGCATCCATCGGATCCCACAAGATACGAAACCACGACCACTGATGGCTTGCATCGCCAGCTGGCAGCTTATTTCACTGGGCCACGAGAAACAGTTTGGGACAGTCATAATTTACAAGCCAACTGTTATATTGCGCGTTTTCTCCCCCACTGCCATGCAAGTTACAAATGTTGCAGTGGACATGCCGGGACGAACCCAAAATTAACTACAAAATTGTCTAATTAGTGAAGAGCGCTCTTTACACTAATTCTCCTCAGGCTAATACACTTATGAAAAGTAAGCAACACAGTATGCTATTGAAAACTCTTTACCTGTGGGATAAACTAAAAATAACACACAGGTCGTGTTGCAATGTGACAACATTTAGAAGAAAGCTCTCCAGTTATTGTGATTTAGATGCCATAAACATTATAGTAACATGGGAAAATCCCTCAGTGAGGTATTCCAAGTGTGAGCAAAAACATCTAAACACCAATCTTTTCCAAACTAGGCTTTTGCCCCAAGCATCCACCAGAACTTTAATACATGAAACGCATGCCCCAATATTTCACCTATGCATGTTACCCATGCAAATGCATGGATACTTCTGTACAAAATGACCTGTTACGCTACGGACGCAGTTTCTCGCATCTGGACAAATGTACGTATTATCTGTATTATTGTAATATTATTAGTATACATGTGGTTGTGTGTGCAAGATAACTTGCGAAACAGTTACAAGTAATTTGACGGAGAATGTATGATTTGGACTTGACCGGGAGTCTCTCCATGAGACGTTGGGTAACAAATGACGCAATCTGCGCAAGCACGGGCGGGAAGGCAGCTGGGTGAGTTTCGGCTACTGCGCTTGAAAATCTTCTCTTCAGTAATCCAAGGGCAACATCCCTTTAAAATGGAACTGAGAGAAACACGGCTTTGTGGTTTCTAATCGCAAACAGATCGTTGTTTGCTTTTGGATAAAGAGAACATGATATTTATTCTTTTGCAATATTCTGGGGATGTAATCTTTCTCGTCATCCAGGGTCTCTTGACAACAGATTCTGACTGCAAGATAATGTCAACAATAAACGAGTTTCCTTCTAGGCTGCAGTGGTACAAAGCTTAAAAAGTTTGTATATTCTCCGACCCATGTAAGCTTCCAGAAAACGCTTTTCTCCCGACGGGCATCGTCCCGTCACTTCAGCAAAACATACAATAGAGCCAGTTTTCTCTAGCTTTCGATCGTAGTGGGGAAATTCAATGATGAATGTGCGATGAATGTGTTGTGTGCAATGAAGGTATGAATTGAGCTAATATAGAGAAAGCGACTAGTTTCGAATTACGAATAACACATATATCGTCCACGTACTTGTACTATTAATCCGAAGACGCAATAACCGGATGCAATGGTTCACGTTCCAGTTTCGTCAGGAAATCATCAGCAAAAAGCGGTCCTAAACAGAACTCCATCGCTACTCCATTAGTCTGCCTGTATTAGATACTATCAAATAGAAACTGCCTATTGGGGATGCATCGCGAAATCAGTTCCGTTATGGTACGTTCTGGAACACCGAATTCTACATTATTCGTCACAATGTATTCACAAAGATAATTGACAGTGTCTAGCGAAGGGACGTTGGAATATGTGCTTCTACGTCGAATGAAACCATTAGTCTGTCGTAGACATCTAAATTCTTTACGTGTTCAAAAAATTCAAATGAGTCTTTCAGTGAGTAAGTGGAGAATACTTTAGTTAACTTCTCTTCAAGACCTTGATTGAGTGGCCGCATAGGAGAAGCTTGTACGAGTTGTAAGCAAATTTTTCTTTTGACAAGCTGCCCATAACAGCATCCTGCATTCGTACAGGAATGTTACGTCCCGGCTACCTATCCCACCGCACCTACGCAGTGGTCATGATCACCTGCTCGACTATGTCCTCGTACGTCAGTGTGATATGCGTGAAGTGCGCATGACACGTGTACTGCTTGGTGCTGAGTGTGGCACTGATCACAAATTAGTGCGCACCAAACTGTACACATATTTTTGTAAATCTATGTATTGCACTCGCGCCGTGAATTGGCCTAAATTTAACAATCTCTCCATCAGTACTGGTACGAAATTTAAACCTATTGAACTGGAGAAGGTGATGGCTGCACGCCTATGTGATGTGGACTGCATAGCCACATTAAGCGACCTATGGCACCACATTCGCGACCAGTTGACAGCTGCTGCCGAAGAGAGCAGCGGGCGTGCAAACTATAACCGGCCTGATTAGTTTGATGAGAACAATGCGACGATTAGCGCATTGGTGTCGGGGAAGAATGCAGCATTTGTTGCACATGTGGCAGACCGCAGTGATATGGGGAAGAAGAGTCAGTTTCGCAAACTTCGATGACGATGCATAAAAAGTCATGGTGGACAGAGAAGGCGAAGCAGATGGAATGCTACGCCGAACGCCGCTAACACAAGGAATTCTTTGACTCCTTGAACGCGGTGTATGGACCGAGTTTGGAGCCGCTGGGGACACTGATCGATAGTAGTTCAGGCGCTACCTGCACACAGACTGCAGACATAATGCAGAGCTGGCGAAAACACTTTGACTGTCTCTTGAACAACCGTTCAGAGATCGATTGGCCTACATTGAACTACCTGAAGCAGCACGATGTGCAGACGAGTCTGACGGACACGCCGACACTGGATGAGACGCAGGGAGCATTTGCTCAGCTGCGAAACGGCAAATGTGCTGGAGCCGACGGGATCCTGCCTGAAGTATTGAAACACGGTGGATCCGCGTTGACGACTGCGCTGCACCACATGGCGCAGCGCGATTGGATTGAGGAGGAGGTGCCTGCTGAGCTGAAGGATGCTCTTGTGTTACCACTGTACAAGCGCAAAGAAAGCAAGTAATGTTGCACGAATTATCGTGGCATCAACTTGCTGAGTATTGTGGACAAGATGATTGCTCAACCGCCTCGTTAGTCAGGTGGTGGAACCTAAAGTGACGGAAGTGCAGTGTGGATTCCGCTCGGGTCGCAGCACTATAGATATAGTGTTTGCGGCTCTGCGGTTGCAGCAGAAGCGCAGGGAACGCCACCAGCCGTTGTACTCGCATTTTGTTCATTTGACCAAAGCCTTTGATATGGTGAACCGTGAGGCATTGTGGCTGGTGTTAAATAAGTTTGGTTGCCCGCGTAAGTTTGTAAGTTTAATTGAATGTCTGCACAGTGGTATGCGAGCAAGAGTGCAGCTGATTGGAGTCACCTCGGATGACTTTGCACTTATCTCTGGTGTGAAGTAAGGCTATGTCTTAGCTCCTGCCCTGTTTAATATATATCTTCATGCAATGTTGTCTTGTATTTTGATGCCGCTTGTGCTTACGGTGTTCGTGTGGAGCATCGTATTGATGGTGGGTTGCTGAACATCCGTCTTTTCGGTGCGCGAACACTAGTCTGTGAGACAACTATCTTGTTGGCTGACGATGGTTTGTTGTTTTCACACAGCACGGATAAGTTGCAGCACATGACTAGTGTTCTGGCTTCAACAGCGGCTGAATTTAGGCTCAACATCAACACAGGCAAAACTGTCTGTCCCTTTCAGTCTTCACCGGAGATGCAATCTACAATATTGCCGCGAATCAGCATTGGTGCTGAAGTATTGTAAACCATCTCACGCTTCTGCTACCTTGGGAGTATGATGTCGACTTATCAGCAGATACACAGTGAGCTGCGTATCCGCCTCTCAAAGTCAGCGGTGGCATTCGGGAAGCATGAGTACCGAATGTGAAACAACCATCAGCTTAGCATTGGCACGAAGCTGATGGTGTACTAATCCACGGTGCTATCCGTTCTTCTATACGGCATTGAAACATGGAACATGTACCGGCGGGATGTGCGATATCTCGAGCGGTTCCATTAGCAGTGCTTGCGACGAATTTTGTGCATCGCTCGGGGCGGCAGTGTTACTGACACGGAACTGTTGCGACAAAGTAGAATGTATGCAATTGACTGCATACTTTTGCTGAGGCACCAGAGGTAGGTCGGTTATGTGAGCCGTATGATTTCGACGCGAATACCGAAACACCTGTTATAGGATCAGCTGAGTATTGGGAAGCGGCATGAGGGGAAAAAATCATCTTACCAGGACATGATTAAAGTGAGTCTCTCACGTTCTCATCTTGCTTGCAGATCATGGAAATCGAGGGCGGTTGATCGGCGTGCATGGCGCGCTCTAATCACTAAGGCAGTCGCCGAAGTGCGGAAAGAAGCCCTCATGCATGCAGAGAAGAAGCGGCAAGTGCAAAAGTGGCAAGCACCGATGGGTTATACTCCATCGACATCAAGCGCATGGTGCTGTAGCTCATGCGGTCGCGAGTGCCTGAGTCAAGCAGGCGTGGTGAGCCATGAACGAGGCCACTCGGGACCTCTACCAAAGCGACGACGGGTCGTGCAGAGAACGTAGGCAAAACCGGCGCAGCGCTTGTAGGTACGCGGCATTCGATTTCTGACCGCCTGCGTTCATGCGAAGTCTATTTATTTCAGGTGGTGGGTTTTCGATGTTATCCTGATGCTTTTCTTTCTCATATAAATCTCTACCTGTACTCTCTTCCATAAACTTGTACACGTCGCTTAAGCCAATTGTAGTTAATTGCGACAATATTTTCGAGTATGTGGCATTTCCATAAAAGATACTTTCTGACCTCGTAACTTATCTCGGATTCGTTTGTAAACGACTTATTTCATATGGTCACCGTTTCCTTATGCATTACTCGATTTAGTTGCTTTGGTACCTTTCTCTCAAGTGTTTGGTCGTTGCTTGACATTCCAAGTGTGGCTGCGCTTAATGTGCATGTTCACAAGGTGCCTACCTGTCATTTACCCACTACCTCGTCCATACTGGCTCTAGGAGACAGTTGGTCATTGCTGGAGGGGACGGGGTGCATGGTTCTTGTGGCCGTTAGGATCAAAGCGTGGTTCCAGGCACTCAGTGTGGAGCGGACTACGGTACAGCCACCGCCTTGTGGACGATGAAATCTCGAATACAGCATGCTTGTGTTTGCCTGTGAAGCAATGTGGGCCGGCTCCGTTGATGAAACGTTGCTCCCATCCACATGCCTCCCGGTCTTATTCCTTCGGGTTTACACCGGATATGGGGTGTGTGGGTGGAACTTTGGATGGTGCAGCGCAAGCCACCCATGGTCCCCTTTGTAGGCGCAGGCGTCTTGTGGCTGTGCCCATGGAGGCCACAGTTACAGGCAAACCCAGATACGGATGCCGCCATACTATATGCTCATGATTGCACTTTTGTCCCATGCTGAGGCTGATGTTGCATTCAGCATGCTTCCTCCCCGCAGTTAGGTTGCACCGCGTTACTTATGACCATTCACCATTAACCTACTTATGTCGATTTCTTTTACTTGGAATTGCTCAGTACTCTCTCCGTTGCACATGCTACTACGGTGTCGGTCGTATGCCTAATCGCGACATATTGTTGGTCCAGCACAGTGTTATGCCTGTTGGGCTCTCAATGGCCGAGAATGCCACAGAAATACTAAGAGGCTCCAATTCAGTGTTTTTTGCGTCGTGACGGATGAATGGAAAGTATTAATTTATGCCTAGTTGCGTGGACCCAAAAAGGCGCCAGTGGTGAGCCAAACGGAACACAGGTGTTGTTCGACATTGTCAGTAATTCGTCATTTATTGCATACTTTACTATTCGACACGCAGCTGCTCATAGGATGAAAACTTTGGATGTTATTCTTATCTCCAGACCGAAGTCATACATGTTCGCATTGTTACGATCAATGAGGACATTCCGCAGATAATAATGGTTAAGACGAACTACACATACATACTATGCACGTAAAGCAGCTACTGTGCCGCAATACCCAGAAGAAAAAGGGAATAAAGTGCAAAAGGTGAAAGCCAACTAAGCTACCGGTAACGGATGGACATCGTTCCGGTAAACTATCTGCCGGCTAGTATGCAGCAGAAAACTTAACAATTTCCCATGCAAAATTATAAAATGCTAAATAAAGTAGTCGTGTTTGCAAAGGGAGTCTAAGAGGGATAAGGTGAGACAAAGAAACTCACGGCACGAACGCCACTGAAGTAGGCTCCTAGACATAACTGCAAGTCCATCCAGCCAATCATTTTCATCTTCTTTCGGATCCCGAACAGGGCGCCGAGACGCTCCAACTGAGGCCAGCTACGAAGTGTGGGCCTACATTACTCTCGACCAAGTCATCGCTTGGTCACCTCTCCTCTTCTTCCATCCACACCCAAAGCGTGCAAACAACACACATCGCGGGAGTCGGTGGACTGGCATGCGTAACACGTGGCCGAGCCATCGGAGCCTGGTGCTTGAAATAATGGTGCTGAGCGGTTCATTTTCTTTTTCTCTACCGTAAACAAGGCGTCGAACACGCCCGTTGCTCCCATGGTGTCAGCCGGACTACAGCCTCCATAACCAGAAGCAAGAATGCAGGTTACCATGCGCACCAGGAATTTCCATCCGTAGGTGCCAATATCCACACAGTGACTGGAGCTCAAAAGCATGGGAACACATTCGTTCGTGTAGTACGACCGTGCTTTGCACTCTCACTCACCGGAGCTTCACACACAATCTATGCAGACCTATTGTCCGACCAGAGTGCCACTCGTACTACGAGTGACATCGAACTGTCTTCAAACATCCATGTGAGTGTTGCTCATTGTGAGTGTCAGCAACACGTAGGCCCTCCAGTTAGCCCACCTTTGTATGCGTAGTTGGAAGTCCACAAACGCTCGTGTAGGTGTGTGTGACGGATACGAAGGAACACTAATGAATCCCTTAGATTGGTTGTCCCTCCTCAAGCATTCTCATCTTAAAAGCCAGCGGTAGTTATGACACGGCTAGCGTGAATGGGCCGTGTTAACTCCCAGCTACCAAGCGTTTGATGCTTACAGTAGTCCGCATTCTTTCGTGCATTCGAGTAAACAAGTTTGATGTAGGGATCAACAATTATCCCTGGAGCCGGAGTACAGCGCTTCCTCACTTTGCAATGATGTTTGGAAATGCAATGTTCAAGGCCCAAGAAGTTTCGTTGCAAGCGTCCACATGTTGGCTCGTCCGTATGTAAAAATAAATAATCCCGGTAAGTAACTGACCAACGATTAATATGCTCATGTTTATACCACATGTTCTGTTCCACATATTAGTCACGAGAATTAGTGTATCCAAATTTTTTGCTGTTCATCCGTCATACTGAACTTAGGCGCGTTTAGGAAAAGGCAGTTATCATCCATATAAACGGCGGAAAGTCAACAGTGCCTGCTAAAATTTGAATTAGAAATGGCCAATCATCTGGATTGACGTAGAACTAGCTCAGTCCAACTGTGATGGTACTGTAGTGTTTAAGCAAATATTGCATTGAAAAATAAATCCACGCACAGTAACAGTTGAATTGTAGCGCAGAATAACTAAAAGAGTATGAGCTCTTGTTTGGTAACCAAACAGTGGGATTTCCTAGATGTATTGTTCCTGGGATCGCGTCAAAGCGGTCAGCAGAAAATCTGTGATATCACCTTCTTCTAAGGCATATAGCAGATGGCATCTGCAGCACACACTAATGATAAGATATCACTATGTTATTGTACCTCTTATGTGTGCATCATTTTACCTGGTAACCCTACTGACTGTACTTGCATCCTTATTCCTCTATCTATCTCTATCTATTGTTGACGCCCACACTTCTGACTAAATTTATGGCTGCCATTTGGGTTCACGTTTAAACGTTAACTAACCACCGACAGTCGTATTGATTGCTTACAATTGTGCGTGAGACCTCCCAACGCTGGTGGAATACGGCTGTTTTTCTTACATTCAAGCAATACCCGCGCACGTTGATAGTGTTATTGCTCATCCATCCAGTTTGTGGTTGTCCATGCACAAGTGTGGACAAATGCCCGTTCGCAACACTGTAGTACTGCAACTCGAACCAGGGACGCTTGGTATGTCAACTGATATCTCATGTTAAATGACCATGTGGAAACCATTTAGAAACACGTGTAAGTGTCACACTTTAGTCTGACAGACTGATGGTATTTGCACTCGCGTGACACCATTATCTGCCGACTCGATGTCTAAATGGGAGTTGCGTAAATTACGAGACTCGTTAACATGTGTTCGTGTTTCGCAACGTTCCCACTTGACAGGTGGATCTTATTACATTACTTCTCGTGTGACACCGTGCCTTACTGCCGGTTGCAGTATGAGGTCATTGTATCGCATCTCAAATGTCTCTGTGTGCACTCTCCCTTGTACAGCTGACGCCTTCAGGTAAATGCACTGCGATTCAGACAACTCATCAACATTGATTCCGGAACAGTGGCAACACGATGTGACATACAAACCGAAATGTTTGGACACATGTAGCATTCTAGGCACTAAGGAATTGGTCGAGATATGCCAGCGGCCAGAACGAACAACCAGGGGGAAATAAACAGTAACACACCACGGACTGTATGGTGGTTCCACGTACCTGTTAAGTCTCGCTCACCTCGGATTAGAGACGACCGGACCGGCTCTAGTTTACCTACCGACACGGATAGTCTGCAGTGGACATACTCGCACCATTTTCCTGCCAACTTGATAAGTTGCTTACTCCGTCTCCGTCATTTTCTTTGTGTGATCCTTATTTGATATCGCGCATATAAGTCGCGCTTGGGTACTGTCTCATTCTAGAATGATTAACTACTGAGGTGGGATTTGTTGTAATGTAGTATAGTTATTGCACCTGCGTAGAACGGATGAGCCAAATCTAACCTACTTTTATTGGGTTTACTTAGTTCGGTTGTATTTAGCGATGACTTCACATGTTGCCCATTACAATGGTGTACTCATCATGATCTGCACTATTCTTGCTACCTGCTCAACTGGAGTCCAGTATGGTGACATACAGAGTCGTTGAGCTACGGCATCTTCCTCTTCGTATTATTATTCGGCCGCGATTCACATCACTATGTAAACTCCATGGTATTACCCACAAGACTATGGTATTTACATTCTGCTTCTTGAGATCCATTTGTAAATTACATAACCTTGGCTTGACAAGCTGTCCAGTGCTATGACTAGCACGACGCTTAGAGAGACAGTACATTACCAGTCCATCCATGAGCTCATTCGTAATTGACGTACGCGCGGTGTTTCCGAACAAACTGTGTCGTTGTTACAGATCAATGCTAGGGGAGTAAAGTATGAATTATGTTTCCCGATCGATGGATACGGGTGAATCAAAAGGTTACCAGCGCTTGACCGCTTACAGTACGCCTGAAGTCTAAAGTTTGACATTTGGAACACAATGCTCAACGATTGTCTCTCGTGTGACCACGTTAGGCTATGCATTCGAAGAGAAATTTCCCTGGGAATTCTGTGGGAAGTGAACAATCCGGACAATTTACCGACTAGCGATTATCACGATGTCGACAGTTCTAGTTCCACTTCACAGGTTATGGATGAGAGTGAGCATGGCTTTTATCCAGTTGTTCATCAGCCATACTGTATTGACCGTGGCTTATGAAAACGCACTTACTAAACGGATGGAAGGCAGAAACGCAGACACTCCTGCCATAAGTTGTATTGCACTTGGACAATCTTTTGGATGGACTAAGTAAAATCTTATACGCAACGGGAATAGTACGTCTGTGTCAGTATATTACATAGGAAAGGAATCGGTGCATAGCGACAATCGTTTTCTGAGCACCGAATAGCTGCACCCCAGACGTACGATACAGATTGTTATCACATAGCTTATGGCCACAGCAGAGTATACATCGGTATGTACAAACGGTTGAATACTTGGACATTTGCAAAACAATGCGAACACTGTTTGGAAAGCCGCATGTTTGAAAGTGGGCAGCGGGACTTAGTTGACATCACGTCAATATCAAAGGTTGCGCATCAATCGTTCTTTGAGTAACGGCACATACCTAGGGCAGTAGATGACCGAACCGATGGGCGACACTGAGAGTCAGAAGTGGACACTTCATCGCATTCGCATGCTGTGCGATCTCCCTGATCTGCTACGCAAACCAGACTGTAAATATAGACGGCCACACCTAAATGCACACTATTTGACTGTACCACCAGTTTATTTATCATTCTACCTAGCAGTTGCTTCACTATAGCTATATCGGCTTCCTTCAAATATGAATGCCCAAGATTTGAGGCTGTCACGTCTAAATATTGAAGAAAACGTCAACAGTTCGTATTGGCTAGTTATACTCATACATGCGAAATTGCTTGTTAGCCTGACCTCCAAACGATACCCATACACCTTTCTAGTGCCATTTATCATAAAGTCTAATGTGTCTCTACCCACTTTTTGGCAGATCACACTTAAATTCGGATAAAAGCATGTGCATATGTTGTATTCGAACTGCCATTGTATACGGATGACGCCAATTCATATATATATGTATACCGAATGAATTCGACGAGGATACTCATACCGCTTTTATACGACCAACTTAGTGCATGGAAGCGGCACTCGAGCAGACGGAAACTGACGTTATCAGAACTTGAACAAGGTGAGTTTACGACAAAATCATGTTGGTTTCAGGTGTTGCGAACCCAAGGGAAATTTTGATCGATGCGAATTCCGTGGACTGCTAGAAAGGGTGGTTGCTCAGGTGCAAGAGAAGGTAATATTGCACGCGGAATAGAAGCACGATGCGTACGCTCCCCCTTTAATTTACTAATGCAGGCCAATAAGGTATCATATGTGGTACGTTTGCCTGCGTGATGAGTAATATTGCATTTCAAAAGTAGAGGTTGCCTAAGCTCCCCGGTGTGGATGCGCCTAATGTGAATGTTGACAAGGTGCCAACCTGTTTGTTACTCACTAGCTCGTCCATACTGGCTCCAGGAGACAGTTGGCTGTTGCTGGAGGGGACCGGTAGTACCTTCCTCGTGACGGTGCCAGGCTCAAAGAGTGTTTCCATCCTGTGTGGAACGGGCTACGGTCCAGCCACCGCCACGTGTAGGTCTGCTGTGCACGATTTCTCAATTAGGTCGGAATTCTTCTGTTCTGCTTGTTGAAGGAGTGTGGGGCGGCTCCGTTGATGAAACGTTGCTTCCATCCACATGCCTCCCGGTCTTATTCCTTCGGGTTTAAACCAGATATGCGGTGTGTGGGTGGAACTGTGGGTGGTGCAGCGCAAGCCACCCATGGTCCTCTTTGTAGGCGCAGGCGTCCTGTGGCAGTCCCCATGGAGACCACAGTTACAGGCAAATCCCGATGCGGGTGCCGCCATACCATATGATAAAATTTGCAATCTCTCTTTGGTTCGCTGGGTTATTATGATTTGATATTGAAGAGTCTAGTATTATTTGGGTGGAAACGGATGGAAAATATTTAGTAATATCGACTAAATATATAAATGTGTAGGTAAAACAGTGTAGATTATAATGTAACTTAAATTATTTTGCGACAGCATACAAGTCATTGACCTAGAAATATGCACTTCCTGGAAAGTGTAATGGGCGGGTGCTTTCAACTAAGACTTGGTACAAATTAGCGACTAAGCTGTGTTTCAGGTCAGCGGTTATACGCACGGTTCCATAATGCAAGCGTGCAAAAAATGACGCACACAAATGGCGCACACAAGTAATTCACACACACCCGCAAGGAAATAAGCGCACACGGAAATATGCGCACGCGGAAACATGCGGGATCGATCACTTTACATATATCCAACTGCGCTACTCGCCAACCTATCAGTGAAGTATTCGAAATACTAAACAAACAGAGCACTGTTCGCTTAATGCAGTTTGCCGAAGCTTCACCGGTTCGGCGGTTTTAACGGATGTGGTGTGCACAAACCGAGTACGTGGCTGGCCTTGGCTTGACAATTTTAGCGACCGCGTCCCACTGAGTGGGACCCGTGGCGGCATCAAATGACATTCGATCGCCAATGTTTTTCAAATGATATTACTTTTTGTCTCTCTGTGTGTAACCCAGTTAACCCTTGAGTCGTATAAAAGTTGGAGAGAATACGTGCAGTGAGTGAACCCAACAAGCGGAAGGATCTTGTTACACCTTTATGCCATTTTGAAGATTGTGACGATATAATTTTGCGTGCGATCCCTTGAACTGCAAAATAATTTTGCGCAGTTCGCGTCAAAACATATTATCATTCCTTTTTGATGCCTTACCAATGGTATTCAACACATCAGAATGGCAACCAAGTTTTGATTTACTTGGGGTTTTTATTACCTCGCTTTTTTGCACTACAGATTGAAGTAGCACTCACTGAGGAGGACAAGAGACGACATTAACTTACGACAACCGACCGCGCATGCTCACAACTCATGTCCTCAAGAAGCAGAAGCCAATGCTTTCAGAAGTAAACTAGCGCTTGACACGATAGTAGTTACTGCCGCACCTCGCAGTGTGATGGGGAACGTGTTGTCGCCGTCAAATAAGTGACAGCCTACGTGTCCAAACCATCACGGAAAAAGCGATCATTTAACTTGTGCAACAACCACACATTTCGATATCCGTGAGAACTACTGCGAAATGGTGCTTCATGATACATGTGTGCTTGGTCCAGACTTTAGGCGATAAAGGACTTCCACTTGCATTTAGAAAGACGGTCTGGGAAGACGGCAATTCTAAGTGCTTAGTGTGTCAAATGGATACATGGCGCCTCAGATTTTACTAGATTTTGTGAACGACCCCATGAATGTGGCAAGAACCGCTTTTCCAGACGCTAAAATCAGTTGCAATTTAGATCTTTGCCAAAGTTCTGTCAGGAAAGTAGTTGACGTCAGCCTAAAGACTGAATTTGGTGCGGATGTAAAAAAAATGCAGCTCAGGTCTCTGACTGAACCTAATTTCCGGTTATGATTGAAAGCCGAAACCTTATATACACAAATATTAAACTTAAACATAAACGTAGATGTCCATTGGTTCGTTCCGATTCATGATAATAGTCCGTTTGTCAATAAGCAGATTATCACCGGTCGAAGGTATGAATGGCGTGGTCAAAATGGCAAATATAATTGCGGTAATAATAAATTGTTAGTAGTTTGGTTCATTTTAGTGAAAGGTAATCCATAGCTGCAAACCTGGTCGCCTCTTGTGTCAGCTTTCGAACAGACCGCGACGAATGGCGAGCCTGTTAGTATAGCCGGAGCAGAAACTACGAGTAACACTTGCAAATATCGGCATGCATTACTCGTACAATCAAATCCTACGCTTTTATTGTATAAGAAACTGTCCCAGGAGTAGACATCAGAAACAAAAGCCAGCGAACACTCTTGCTTTGGGAATAAAATGAGCAAAAAACATAAGACGATGGTACAGTTCACAGCATGTTCGCTCACCCTTGTTTATGACTTATTGCGTAATTGAAAATATGGGTGCCATAAACCCACTTTTATAACACGAATGTTTCATAAACAATGATTTACTTGGCTCATTGATGTGAAAATGAACGGTTTTCCACATAAGAAATTTATATCGAAAGGCACATCGGTCCTTTCAGAAGAACGGAATACTAACGGGGCACGTTTATATTGTGTGTATACTACAGCGCCACTCTATATGACAGCAGTGGTGAACCGTATTGTCTACAGAAACAGGAAAAGCAGCCCGCGTTGCAGACCGGAGCGTCGGATCCGCCACTTGCGATCAATGATCTTTCGACAGTGTGATTTCGGTACACACGGTTGGATGTGGTTGGATGTAAATTTGGGGCCATCGGGTGCATGTGAATGTTTATTAATTATGTAGGGTTTTTGTTGAAATGCTAAGAGTTGGATTTGGAATCAATATACTAAGTGGTTTAAATGCGTTACGGTGTTTAATCATTTTCCCGCTTCACGCGTAGCAGCCATGGTGGATGACTCGCTTGTATTCCGACGTATACTCAAGGGTCCTTATCTGGACTTCGCATCGATGAAAGATGATCTGAAAGTGTTTCAGATTGAAACGGCGACATCGTTTATTCGTCGGAACGTTATAACTGCGAAGGCGTACCAGAGGGAGACTGGAGAGGTGTTACCAGAAGGATGCCCGCACCGGTATATTCTCTTTGTATGCGTGCATAGCAAGCGCAGCAATGTTGCTGGAAAGCGGTAAGGGCACTGTATCTGCCTGATGAAAAGATTATTACAGGTACTGCTGCTACAACTGCCCTGCTCGCTTTTCAGCCACGTTTAAGGGCGAATGTTACGAGAGTGGAGACGCTTTTCTGTGGCATTCTCACAGTTTTCACGTTGGGAAGCCTTGGCTTTATGCGAAAAATCGGAGGCTAACAGAGGATCAGGAACGCAGCGTGCTTAACTTAATGAAAACGTTTTGTCGGACGCAGGGGATGCGTGCATTTATGTGCCAGCAATATAACATTCCTTTAACAAGACGCGATTTGTATGACATACGGCGACGTCATCGGAACGCTTGTGTCACGGAAATGGAAGAGGTTACGCAGCTGTTACGAAGAAATGGTCAGGTTAAAATTATGCATTAGGAAAATTAGATTCAGTACCTGTTCTTCGTGCCCTCGCGTATGCTGGATTTGGTGGGCCAATACGGTGAGGTCATTTTGGCGGACTCCACATATCAGATAAATTAAGGGGTTAAATCCTATGGCATTGCATGTTTGTGGACGTTAGTGGCCGAGGTATCGGCGTTTTATGCGCTTTTGCAAATGAGACGGAGGCTACTTACGAAGAGGCAGTGAGATGTATGTTGGAGTTTGCCCCCGCGGTTCCGGTGCTCGAACGTTGTTGATAGACAAGTGCGCTGCGCAAGTGAATGCGTTTCGCACTGCGCACCCCACTGCCAGCCTCGTATTCTGCCGGGTACACATCATGCGGAACATGCAACGGCGTTGTTCACACTTTCCGTTCTGTAACACGGAAGGCAAGTGGGCTCTGTTCAACATGCTGCGCTCGTTGTTGTACACCCACGATTGCGCACATTATCATCGGATTATGGAGGGTATATCGGTGCGTAGCGCGGAATGCTTCCAATACCTCCGTCGCACGTGGATCCCATGGCGGCTTATCCGTGCGGCGCATTTGATGGGCCACGTGATATAATTTGGGTGTGACAGTACAAATCGCGTTGAGAATGAAAATATGCATTTGAAAGAAACTTTGAGTGAGCCGTCAACTCTACTGCACCGGTTTCAGGTGATAGTGCAGCGTTGCGCTGGCATTTTTGAGGAGATGGAAACATTGCTTGCCAGACATCAGCTTGGTATGTGCGATGTTGAGCAGCGTGTAAGCCGTGGGCACGTGATTTTGAGGAGGATGTCGTCATACTCCCGGCGGCAGCACGTGCGGCACAGCGTTAGAGTTCGCCTTCGCAGGGTGAACCCAGACGGCGGGTATTGGCTGGTGGATGGCCAGCGCCTTGGCATGCAACGTGTCGTCATAGAAAATGACAGCGCATGTGGATGTCGGTTTAATCGTCAGTGGCGCATTCAACGTGCACACATTATTTACGTGGCAAGCCTACATGCGTTCGACGAGGAGCTGGTGCTCCGTGGTTGCCGTTGGGTGCTGCCAGCAGAAAGTGTATCTGTGCCGACCCTTTCTGTAGACAGGGAAGGAACGCTGACGGTGGCGCGGATGCGATGCCGTAGTGATGGAGTCCTTGACCGGGCCGCAAAATTTCGCATCACACTGGATATGTTTGCTGACTTGGAGGCGCATGTATTGAGTATGGGCACGGTGGATTTCAATCGCACAATGGGCGTAATGGCACGCATGCGTGAGCTGTTGGGTACTCACAATAATGTGTAGGCGTTCGCCCGATCTTCGAAGGTTGAACAATTACTACGGTTATCCTGGGACGACCTGCCTATCTTCCAAACAGTGGACGCGTCATCCCCCGATGCCGCTACTCAGCTGAGGGCGGGCAACGGTTCTTCGACCAGCAGGAATTCACCGGAAACGCACGTTAGCGAAGAGCTCCCGTTGGTGGTGGCAGGTGTTGGTGTTTCGCACGTTCATTGCAATGACCGCAGGCGCCACAAACGGAAGTCACATTTGATAGCCCCTGCGGTGGAGATGGGGGTAGAGGCATAGTGATATGCGCCGCCCATTGCCTTCAGACCTCACGTTGCCACTGAGCCTCCTCCCACGTACTGCCGCCGCCATGTCATGGACCATTGATACCCAGTGACAGGTACCATTTGTTTGCTATGATCACTTGTCTTTCAGAGCCACTACGATATGCACTGCTTTTTGCCGTCCTACTTCACGATGCCAATGCACCTGCTCCCAAGTACCGCCGCCGCCGTGTGATGCTGCATTGAAATCTAACCTCTGGCCATACAATCGCCAACTGGCACCCAAATATCCGGCGTCAGTGCATGCGAGTCAAAGGTGAAATCCAATTTCCATGATGATTTATCTTTGACAGACGGAGCACACCTTCACCGCGCTCCGCCGTCCTCATTACCGCCATTGGTCTCCTCTGTGACGTACGTGCATTTACCGTCTCCTGCCATAGCACCGGGTTCGGACTTCCTTCGCTTTCTAGTTCCTCTACGTTTCACATTTCGCAGAGAACGGAACAACGACATTTTTCAGGTCCACCCCTGCCTCCGTGTCTTGTCGTCCCACAACGCATATGAAGTTTGTAAAGTCTGCAAATTCCTTGCGGCAGACTACAAGCTCACAGGTTCAGTGGGTGGTTCAGTAATCTTTAGACAATATAGGGTGAAATTCCTACATCAAGACGTGTGACGCAACCCTGCAAGCTATGCGAACAACCTGCTCATCCAATAAAAACGTGGTAAGTTCACCTTATGCAGACGTTTTCAACCACTAACATGCCGCTGTACCCGTCCATTATTCGTAAACTCTGTTTATGTAGTTCACTCCGCCTTAGCAATGTTCACCTCCTTGAGCCCTCCCCTCCTCCGGTAACGATATTTGATGAACCATTTTCAGTATTCTCGCTTGGTGGGTGATGAGCATTCGCAACGCTCCCCACTTAGACGAGAATATTTGCATTTGGTTTGAGCGTACCGTCTGCCCACCTCATATATAATCATACACCTTACGAAATCAATGCGTACCCCAGTACAACTAGCCGTACGCATGCCTTAACGTTATACTGGCAATACCTTCCGCCAAAGGTTAACCTCCGATTCATGACGTTTTGTTGCTCGACCAAGCAACGGGTTAACTTATACATTTATATATAAGTAACGTAAAATCCACTACGCCTTCAGTTCAGGTTAATACACCCAGAGCACTACGTCTTATTTATCTTTTGCGGGAAAATTTACAGACTTCCATTTCCCCTACTTCACGGAATACCATAGAGTAACTCCGTCACCCTTACCGAGGCGATATTCTTTAGACCATTATAACTGTTACAAGAAATCACTTTTCCGCAGAAAAACTCAACCTCCGAAATCAGTGATTATGCAATTCCATGCTTACGTATCATCACTTCATGCAAAATCATATTTCCTTGCGTGAATGAAGGCCATTGCATTTAGAAAACCTAGAGAGAAAAGTCTGATTATCCCTATAACAAACCGCCGCAGTCCAAACTCTTATATATAACATTCCTCTGCGTCCGCAAATGTATACCACATAACCATTTGTAATGAAGCATAACTTTCATCCTCCGCAACATAACAATCCGGAAATCTATTCAATCTACCATTTCACATGTATTATGCATAAAGCATGCGGCAGTAGATAGACTTACACAGAAACATTAATTAACGTACACATTTGTTACTTATGATCTTACCAATATTCTATACTAAATTCAATAACCTATAGATGCTTACATACATAGGCATATAAGTGCCATATACATATTTATATACATTTCCATTTATGTATATATATATATATATATATATATATATATATATATATATATATATATATATATATATATATAACATGCCTATATATGTCAGCAACTATAGGTTAATGAAGTTAGTATGGGATATAGGTAAGATCATAAGTCAGAAATGCGTATGTTAATTAATGTTGCTGTGTAAGTCTATATACTCCTGCATGATTTATGCATACTACATGTGAAACGCGATATTGAAGCGATTTCCGATTTGTTATGTTGGCAAAGATGAAAATCATGTTTCCTTACAAATATATATATATACCGCCTTTGACAGCACTTTACATGTTTACACACAATCCATTATCTATCCATTAGTAAGGATTCTAGTTATCATGTCGCTTGTACGGTTACAAGTTCCATATATAACATCCACTGGAAATCAATCTCTACTTAAAAACCATATGCTAAACACGGATTCTCCCATGTCTTGGAAAATTTACCATACATGCTGGCACTTCCTTCTTTTTACTGATACATACCGCGGCCTTCCATAAACCATTTTTCCATTCCGTTTCCTTTTTAGCCACTTATTTACTGTTATATATCAACTTTTCCAATTTTATTTAACTTTGCAAATAGGCATGGTACAGATCAGTTTTCAGATTTTTGGAGCTACTGACCTCTTTACAAACACTTTGCGCAAAAATTGCCCCAATGAAACCCATACATTTACTGCACTCCGAAATCGGTTGTCCTGATGAACACCGACCGGGATTCTAACCAATCGTTTATGGGCATAAAGTGGTGAGGGCGGTATAATACGCTAGGCCAAAGGTTGGTTAGGTTGACAGTGAAGGTAAAAATATATAAAAGCAACAGGTGCAAAACAACTACGTCAATGTGCTGATATAAATGGGTCAAATATAACTACTCCGTGGTTGTTTAAGTGGATAACAACGGGCAATAAATCACTGTGGCGCCACGTTAGAAGCGGTAAACATGGCGGACGATATGGCTACGTTCTAGCATTTCTTGCGTTCCCCCTTTCCCTTAAAATTGCTGGCATGGAGGAGCATATGAAGAAATTTAACTAGCGGCTGAGACGTACTTCTCCAAACGGCAAGTGCTGACTACTCTTGCACTCAAAATGGACTTGTAAGTATCTTCATTACGGGCAGGGTGAAAATTTAACTCGGTTCCAGCAGGTTTAGAATAGCTGTCATCATGACGAGCTTTTTTGACCTACCATCTAAAGCTTCCATTGTCCCGTGGCTGAGCCACGTGGAAAAAGTATCGTTAGAATCCTATTTTTGGCATTTTTCCCACAAACAATGGAGGGCATTAACAATGTCTGCGAGCAATGTGGTTGGCCATGTTCCGCGTTTACTTGAGCATACTCATTTCAGTCTATAACCACATGAAAGCTGCGTATGCATACACATGAACATGCAGTGACCTTGTTACTATTCTTTCCTTTTCTATTTTGAATGAAGGAATCGATTAGCACGTCGATGTGTTTGGAGCTCCTCTCGCTGATTGGAACACGAAACGGGACGCTAACTGAGCTAAAGCGTATTTTGTCCCTGGATCCTCTGTCCTGAACCTTTGAGGTTCATAAAGCCTTGGATGATTACGCGTTTTTTGCTCACTGGGCGTTGACCAACTACTCGTCGCTTGCGCGCTATTAATCACTTCCAAAAGGCGCATTTACTTTGACTTCTTGTGGGTCGCTCATTTCGGTGGAACTTGTCTGCGTGCCCTCGGTTTCTTGGTCGCTGTGCCTCTGATGTAGCGCAAAGAACTTGTCGTCACATGCTTGAAGTTCACGTTGACTTTGTTTCGCTCAGTACGATTGGGTGACTCCAGTTCAATACATACGTAGACACTTGGTATTTCCGACTGGTCCTTTCGTCGATTGCTTACCTGGTCACGGTAAACCGCTTCACAATTGTTGCTTATCTCTTACATTTATTTGATTTTCTAACTCTTCTGTCGAGATGGTTGTGAGTGCGGTCCTGACTCTTCGTGTCCTTCCGACGACTGGTTTGTTATAAATGGCAAAGCTGAGTATCGCAAAGCCGTTACAGACTTGACCGGGGGCCTGCAATGCGGTATTTGTTGCCATTGTTTCCTAGTGGACCGTACTGCTTTGCATTTGAGGCAATATGCACTTATGGCTAGTGGCGAGAGCATACCGCACAGTTTTGTTGCCTGCTGTGTGCGTAGCATTGAGCCTTATACGTCAGTAACTAGCAGTCCGATGTCTCTGGAAAGCCTGAGGTATGCTGCGCTTGCTGGACGGGAAATTTGCTTGCTTTGTTAAGTTTCTGGACTGCTTAGTTCTCCGTCAGGAGGCAGTGGAAGATACAAGTTCCGGACTTGGCGTCTCGTTGCTCATAGACTACTGTCAGTACACCATTTAGTAGCAATACGGTTACCAACGAACGCTCAGATACCGTGTTTGATTCGTCTGTTAGCCAGGATTACAACCAGGCTTCTGCCCCTGTCATAGTAAAAGGGTAGATGGTTAAAGACGGCAAAACGCAAGGCGGATGTACCATGTTCGTCGGGTGTCATATACCTATTCCCCTCCATTTGTACTTAATCTGTGTCATGCAAGGTTGACTGGTTTACGACGTCGGAGTCTAAAAACTCGGACGCTAATGCGAACCGGCCAAGGTCAACAGAACGTTTGATAAGTACCCCGCATTTCTCCAACTCGTATACCAATTGCAGTGTTATTTCCAGTATCGCTACTAAGTCATGCCGCTCTTCTAAAGGAGCATAGGCTAGCTAACCTTCATTTCTTTAAGCTATGCGTTAACAAGCTTTACAGCTGCGCTTTCCAGCGTCACCGAGCGAAAACTCATTAGACTCCGTAGCTTGTCGATTGAGAAGGCTGTTGAGTGTTGCCCCGACTGCTCCAGAAGTACGTCAAGCTCTTCTACTTTTTGCCTTTAAGCTCAACGGCACTGGTAGCATGTTGCACTTAGATCTCGCTTTGACGAAGACGTTGAAATTGCGGGTGGCTGGGCGATATTGAAGCACGGCGTGAAGCAGCAGAAAAGAACTCGTAGTTGTTTTTCCGGTGGTGAGCCGGTGATGCACTTCCTCCATGCCAGAGCCGGTTCCAATGGACCACGATCCCGAGCTCGCGATACCAAATACATACCGGTGAGTTTCAATAATTCGCGTATCCTGCGAAACAAGCTCTGTCAAATCAACACCTTATTTGACAACTACGGTGAAAATGTCCTTGCATTCACTGATACACGCAGCTCATGCAGACTGAATGTGCGAATGTGTAGCGTCATTCCTGCCCTGTCGACAAGCTCATGTGCAAGCAAACGGCTAAGCCAAATTCATCGGTTTCCAGTTGGAGCACACGATCAACTCTTAGCTTAGCATGCCTCAGTGTATGCACATTGCTACAGGTCGATCCACAGGCAGCCCTTGCCCGAACATTGGAGACCCTCTGGATCGATATCTGCTGCTTATCGGAGGCCCACCTGCAAGACTCGAGCTCAGTGCACACTGTGCGATCTCCTTCAGGTGACATCAGCAGCACTTTAACATTGCGCTTATTCGGTGACGATCCAGCTTCGAGCACCGGCCCAGCCGGTGTTGGAATCCTTCTGAGTCTCCGGGCTGAAGTTGCTCTGGTTGACTGGATTCCAATAAGTAGACGGAAGTGGGCGATCCGATTGGCTACCTCGTTCAAAACTTCGTAGTCGCGCGGAATTAACAGGTGTCCACCATTCATGCTCGCTGCCTACGCACCCACAAACCCTAGCGGTGATTCGGTAAACGGAGGCTTATATCGCCAATTGAACGAGCTCCTTCGCCACAGAAGAAGCACGGACACTATTGCGCTGGCTGGGGATCTAAACGCTCAGGTTGGAACATTATCCACTGATGAACTGCAGCTGGGCGGCTAACACCGTTTTGGCTCCCGTAATGATAACGGTGAGCGGTTACTTCATTTGTGTGGAGATGCTTATTCCTTGCGAACAATAATTTCCGACATAGCACCTGCCAGAGAGTGACTTGGCGCCCACCATACTCGAAACAGCTATGGACAAAAATGGATCACATTGCTGCGTCCAGTGTAGCCGTCTGGAGATTCCACGGTTTGCCTGTGTAAAACTCTAACTAAAATTTTTTAATTGTACACCTAGGCAACCGGTGTGGTTTGTTGAACTGATTGCTGAGTTCGAATGCTTGACTCGCTCATCGCCATTTTTGCTTGGCGCGCGTTTCGGTTGCAACTCGCGACTGCCCTGTGTGCTGTGCTTGCTCCTTTCCCCTAGCTAGAGCATCCACGGTGTCGTTCCTTTATAGCTAGATAACAGGGAACCTTTTACTGTACCAATAAAAGGTTCCCTGCAACTCGATCTGTCTTCTCGAACCGCTTCGGCCTCCCGGTACAGACTACCCTCTAAAGTGGTGACCCCGACTCTGGAATGTTAAATCATTTCGTTTTATTGAAAGGCAAATACAAAAAGTAGTCCATACGAGTGGGCATATTGCCAGATAATAGTCAGACCAAGGTACATGATGGCGCTGTGGCACGCAAAAATCAGCCATAACTGTTGCGTCAAGATACAAGTTGGGGGTAATTTCGCCATGTTGTGATCCATGAGCACAGGAGCCCAAACAAGGTGCTGTTGCAATCAATGACCATTAGGAAGTCGGAATAATCTGTGCTCCATCAAAGCATTCTTTATAGTAAAATCAGTTTCACTGGTTGGATGTAAAAGGCTGAGGACTGCGTCAGTGTGAAATGTTTAGCTGTGACTTTATTTAGTGGCGAGTCACATCCGCCACGTTGCAGTGTTGTTAAACGGACATTTGTGGGTTTTTATAGGGAGAACGCTTGCCAGGCGAAAACTCACCACGTCCTGGAACACTGCTGTAGCTTCCGTTGAACAGTAGTGCTAGCCGGCTATGCTTCGTATAGACCGATTTTGCACTTTATTATTCGCAGTCGGTTGACAGCCAAAATTCTTCCTTGGTTGGCCGAATGGCTTCGTAATGATTTTGCAGTAGTCGTTGAAGGCGGTCAATGATGTAAAAGAGTCGCAGAGTCGAATGATAAATGATGCAGGTGAGTAAACACATTGTTAATAGAGGCCGGCTTTTTCTGTCATATTTTTGTCCGGCTTTTAAACCGTGCCTAGCTATCCACGCTGGACTAGTCATGGGGACGGTGAGTGCAGTTGTTTCTTGTGGCTGAATATGTCCATAACTGGCGAAAACGCCGTTCTCCTCAAAGTCGAATCGGAATTCCTTCAAATGTAAGTAAGTGTAGTTGTCTCCATGGCCAACTGAAAACTCCATGCAAGACCATCGGAAAAGCCACTTATACGACGGCGACGCCGTCCGTGAAATGACATCAGCAAAGCTCCAGGTGCCTGGAGATTTGGAAGGTTTGAGACAGTGAAGGTACTCACGCCAGAATTGTTTGTCTTCGGTTGTAGAACAGGGGATCCATGTAAATATATTATTCCAGGTGAGTAAATTGTGCTACTGTGATTATGAGGCGAGCTACTTCGTTTAGGTAACGTCTCCAGAATGGCGGAAGGAGCTCCAGTTGTAACGATGTGTGGGTTCACCATCTCCCGGAAAAAGGATCAAGCGTTTAAACAGCTGGCTATTTTAAGATGGGTCGTCCAGTCCTAGCGGATAAACCCTCTTGTTTTGGCGGTTGTACCTGTGGAAACCTCAGGAGAAAACGGACAGCCGACAAGAGGCAGCCAAACAGAGAGACAGCAATGAATCATGAAGCACTAACACAGACTAGTGGCGCGCAACGGTGCCTATGATACTTTAAAAATTTGC
>OX104059.1:53757182-53842624 GCA_944474145.2 Dicrocoelium dendriticum
TCTTACCTTCCTATTCCTCTCCGGCACTTTTCCTTCCCCCTTCCGTGCTTCCTTAGCTGCCACCTTTACATCGGCCTCTTACTGGGCGGCTCGAGCTTACAGCCGTCTACGGGGTATTTATTTTGCATTGCAGCTTGCGGCACTACTTGGACACGGAAGAGCTTGGAACGCCGGACCGAAGGAATATTACAAGGGAACCGTTTGATTGACCTGGCCTGGGATAAACTTCCATCTGAATTAGTGGAATAATTATTCCACCCTTCTTGACTTAAGCAAGAAGGGTCAACCCAACGTCGAAGTTCCGGGAGCCGCTTCATTTATCGGCACAAAAAACTGGACGCTCTTTAGGCGGCAGCCTCTATCGTCCGTTGTACCTGACCTGCCCCGATAATGACGGGTTTACTTAAATTTGTTCTGCATTGTGTTCTGTAGTAGTAGATGCCTCCATGATACGCTTTCGCAATAAAAGTAAAATTAATTGTAATCCTTTGATATACAATGTTATTTACATTATTTAATTCATAGTTTAATAAAATACTTAATGTTAACATTTTTGACTAAATTATTCACCCACTTTTTCTCGCAAGGCAAAGTTCCCAATGCTTGGAAATATGGGACTATTACACCAATCTACAAAGGCGGTACTCGCAAAACCCGGCCAATTGCCGACCGATAACTCTCCTCTCCACGGTCTCCAAAGTAATGGAATCGATCGTCGCAGACGCTTTACTTTGGAGAAGGGGATGACCTGTCCAATGAGTAACGTCAGCTTGGAGTACAATTACTTCTACATCTCGTCAACATTGATGTGTTCAGGGATACCCCAATCGACAACGCTTGCGGCCGTTTTCAGACGAAGTGTATCGACACGCCAGAAATTCCGACGGTCGGCACGTTGGCTGTGAACAATGAAGCGACGTGTCCACTGAAATGAGACAGTACTGTTATCGCTGCTGCCAATGGGCTTTAGAACTGAAAGGTTTGTGATGTCTGATTGTGCTGGGGAGAGCACGAGATCCAGGATATGCGGCATCTGATCTGGAGGAATACGAGTTGGTGTAGTGACATGGAACAAACTACAATGAAGGATGGTCTCTAGTAAGTTGGCCTCGAAAGACTCTATAGGTCGGTCACAAAGAAGCAAGTTCCAGTCAACAGAAGGAGCATTGAAATCCCCAACGATAAGATAATCCTTTCGTGAACCATGCCTCCTGATTGAGTCCATCAAGCGAGCTAGCGATCCTGAAGTCGCTCTGTAGACGACACCAAATGTGAGAGAACTCCGTCCATCATGAACATGACACCAGAGGGCATCAAACTCATCGTCTTTGTCACTGATCGCTTCAACTACGTGCACTTTGATACCAGTCTTCCAAGAGACCATTACGCCACCGCCGGACCTCCTTGTCGATTGGATCGGAAGAGGTGGTAACCGGGGATAGACACCTCTGAATCCGTGATGTCTGTGAATAGCCAGGTTTCAGTGAAGGCCTTCGGATCTGGATGGGTCTCTAAGGCAATCAACTGAATCTCATCCAATTTTCTCCCTAGACTACGCACATTGGCGCTTCACAGGCGTAGTCTATTTGTGTGCTTTATTGTCCCGGGATGAGGAGAATGGGTCTTCCTAACCACTCAAAAATGCACGATATGGAGATCTGTTTCACCGCTTCCTCGGCATGTTCGTAGCTGCTCAACAGCCTTTTTCATTTTTATCCGATCCTCTGGAGAAAGATCACGTACGTAATGCGGCTCACCTTTGAGACGCGTGGTTCGTCGCAGAATACGTCGGCATTCCTCTTCCGTTTGGCACACGATTTTGAGGGAGCGAACTTTAGGTAGATTCTTTTGCTTCCTGCCGAGCCGGAATGCAGAGACGATGTTAATTCCCTGTTCCCCTTCATCAAATAACAGAGAATAAGCGCTTGAGAGGTATTTGGTCATTAAAATTCTTTCTTTTGGGGTGGCTTTGCTCGATTCGACTGCGTTCATAATGATGAGACAACGGTCCCGAGAATGTGGAGTGCGCTCAGGGATTTGCGGTCTGCGAGAGGACGGATTATCTTTGATCACTTTCTCTAGCTCAGAAGGTCTATTGAGAACTAGCTTCATTTGCGACTGAGAGCTTAGAATAGGGTTTATCCCCATCATCATCATCATCATTATACATGTCAGCTAGAGATGGTAAAACACCTCCGCTATTGTACCGCAATACATAAAGGAAATACATACATACATACATACAATACATAAAGGAAAAATAAATACGACAGTTGAATGCCAGCTGAGCTACCAGCAACGGATAGGCATCGTTCCGGTAAGCTACTAGCCGGCTACTAGGCAAAAACAAAAATTTAATTACGTTTTACCCTACGAAGTAAGATCGTAGATGGAGGGGGAGGCTAAAGGGATGGGGAGGGACAAAGAAACTCACAGCAGGAACGCCACTGAGGTCGGCTCCTTGCCATATCAGCAAGTGTATCCAGCCAAACGTGTTCACCGTCTTTTGGACCCCAACCAGGGAGCCGTGAAGCTCCAATTGAGGCCAGCTCCGAAGTGAGGGCCTTCATTCCTCTGGACCAATTCATCGCTTGGCCACCTCTCCTCTTCTTCCACCCACATCCCCGGTGAGCAAACAACGCACGTCGAGGGAGTCGGTGGGCTGGCATGCGCAACACGTGGCCCAGCCATCGGAGCCTGGTGAGTGAAATGACGGTGCTGAGCGGTTCATTCCCTTTTCCTAGGCCGTAAACAAGGCGTCGAACACGCTCGTTACTCACGCGGTGTTCCCACCAGATGTGAGCCAAACTGCGAAGGCACCGATGGTCGAACGTAAGTAGCCTCTTCATGTCCGCCGATCTTAGGGGCCAGGTTTCGCAACCGTACAGTAAGGTCGAACGTACCGCTGCATTGTACACTCTACCCTTCAGGGCGAGAGTAATGTCGCGCCGTCGCCATAGGTGGCGAAGGTTAGCAAAAGCACTTCGAGCTTTCGCTATGCGGTTCGTGATCTCGTCTTCGATCCCAAGGGCGCTGATACAACTTCCCAGGTAATTGAATTTCTGAACGACTTCTAGCTGATCCCCACCAAGGGTCAGCACAGGGGGCGAACCCTGCCAATCCTGGAGGAACGCTTTGCACTTCGGTGGTGCAAAGCAAAGCCCGAAGTGACTGACAGCCAGTGCTAATCTGTCCAGCGCGGCTTGACACGTCTGGGAGCTGTCACAGATGAGGGCAATGTCGTCTGCATACTCTAAGTCAAGAAGTCGTTCTCCTGGGAGTAGCTCCACACCTTCCAAGTCATGTCCTGTAAATGCAATCTCCATGACTTCGTCAATAGCGAAGTTGAATAGGAAAGGTGACAGCGGGCATCCTTGTCTCACACCGCTGGAGATATTGAAGGGTGGCGACAGCCTGCTGTAAGCCCTTACTCTGCCCGTGCTACGCGCATATAATGCTTGGATAATATTTACATATTTCTCGGGCACACCTTTCCTGAGTAGACAATTCCAAAGGGCACATCGATCAACCGAATCGAAGGCACCTTTGATGTCGAGGAACACGACTACGGTGGGCCGCCAATATGTGTGACGGTGCTCCAACAACTGACGCAAGGTGAAGATGTGGTCGATGCAGCCACGACCCCGACGAAACCCGGCTTGCTCCTCACGAATCTGGCTTTCACGAGCGCCAGTCAGTCTGTGGAGAATTATGGAGGCGAGTAATTTGGAGGCGATGGAGATCAGACTGATTCCTCTATGGTTGCCGCATTCCAAGCGCGAGCCGCCTTTGAAGATGGGCAGAATAACGGAGCGGCTCCAGTCGGTTGGGACAGTTTCCTGCTCCCACAGTTTCATTAGTAATTCATGCAAAGCATCAACAAGAGCAGAGCCTCCAAATTTGAAGAGGGCTGGAGGAAGATCATCTGGTCCCGCGGCTTTGTTCAACTTCAACAGTCCGATCTCACGTTCGACTTCTGAGCGAGAGGGTGGATCCAAAGGGACAGCCCACGGAGCGGGGCGATCAGTGACCGGCGAATCGAACAATTCTTGCCGATTAAATTGCTTTTCAAAATGCGCAGCCCAACGCTCCAGACGTTTTGACAAATTGTGGATAGGCTGTCCACTCTCGTCACGTATAGTTTCACTAACACCAGGTCTCCTGCTGCCCGTTTCCCGTATCAGACGGAATAACTTACGATGGTTGCCAAGGGCAGCGGCCACTTCCATCTCTGACGCACGATGAGACCACCAAGATTCGCGGTCTCTCTTCAGGCTAGCACGGAGTTTTGCCCGGAGCTCTTTGCGAGTTTCATTGTGCTCGCTTCCAGTCGGGATTTGCCGGCGAGCATCTATAAGTTCCAGAGACTGCGAAGAGACCCAATGTCCATGTTGTCTCTTAGACATACCACATGAGGATTTGCCTGCTGCTAGTAAGGTCTGGCGAACATGTGACCAGTGACCATCAATTGTCTCCTGTGAGCGCTTGCTCAACTCGCATGTTAGCGTACTTCGATACGCATTCAGAACAGCTGGTTTTGTCAGTTGGCTGGTGTCAATACGCTCACAGCGTCGTCGTGGGCGTCCGCCAAAACGCATCCGCATGTCAGCACATACAAGTGCATGATCGGTGTCCACACATGTGCTCCAAATCGAGCGACAATTCTGGATGCAGCCTTTCCAGCGGTAACTTATCGCAATGTGATCGATCTGCGTGCAAGGCTGGTTCGAGGTTGGTGGGCGCCAAGTCACCCTTCGGCGGGTGCTGTGTCGGAAATTAGTGCTCGCAAGAAATAAGCCAGCATCTTCACACAAATGAAGTAACCGCTCACCGTTATCATTACGGGAGCCTACACCGTTTTGACCGCCCAGATGCAGTTCATCAGCGGACAACTTTCCAACTTGTGCGTTCATATCCCCCGCCAGCACAACAGTGTCCGTGCTTCTTCTGTGGCGAAGGAGCTGGGTCAGTTGGCGGTAGAAGTCGTTCTTTACCGAATCATCGCTACAGTTTGTGGGCGCATAGGCAGCGATGATGAATAGACATCTATTAGTCCCGCGCGACTTCGAAACTTTAAACGAGCCAGCCAATCGGACCGCACACATCCGGCTACTGATTGGAATCCAATCAACCAGAGCAGCTTCAGCCCGGGGACTCAGGGCAATACCAACACCGGCTTGGCCAGTGCTCGAAGCTGCATCGTCAACGGATAGGCGCAAGGAGAAAATACTGCTTGCGTCCCCTGAAGGGGATCGCAGAGTGAGCACAGTGCTCGAGTCTTGCAGGCGAGTCTCTGATAAGCAGCAGATATCGATCGAGAGGGTCTCCAATGTTCGGGCAAGTGCTGCCTGTTGACCGATTTGTAGCAGTGTGCGTACATTGAGGCATGCCAATCTGAAGGAGGATCGAGGGCTCCAAATGGAAGGCGATGAACTGGATTGGACCGCTTGGTTGGGATTAAACTTAGCCGCATTGGTGGCTTGGCTTTGACTGGTTAAAGTTGTGGTCACATTTCCCTTCACTAGGGAAGAGTTATCCCAGGTGTTGGGTTTCACCTTGGGCTTAGAGACCAGCTTCCGTGGGGGCATGCTTTCAGCTGGGCACAGGCTGGTTGTTGTTGGAGCGGTGGCGCTCGCCACGACAGCATACGTCTTGGGCTTATTTTCCGGTCGACACATCATCTTACTGGAAGGTAATGACTCAGCCGACGTAGCGGAGAGAGTGCGGCTTCGGTTTGCTGTGGGTGTAGCAGACCCAGATGCAGGTAGGGAAATCGATGATGCGTGTGACTCATCTTCCGTATTGTACATGGCCAGAGCAGCAGGGCTGCATATATTGAGAGGACGATGGTTAGCCAGAAGGTGTTTGTCATTCACTAATACTCGACATGAATCACAATGGGAGCTCACGACCTCAGAGGCAGTGCGTTGAAGGCATTCATATAGGGCGTCACCGATGTTACAGCACGAAGTGTGCAGCCACCCTTCGCACAGAGCGCATTGAACAGCTTTTGAGCGGGAGGTGACGCGTTTGCCACAATCCATGCACTTGGATGTCATAGTGGTTTGCCGTATTGATGTAGAAAACTAAAAAATTCAGATCAAAAACCTCGACAGGGGATCGTTATTCGCAGACCTATTGAGTTGAGGCCCAGAAACTGCTCCGATTGCCAGCACGGCTTCCGGCGGCAACGGTCGTGCCTCAGTAACCTGCTACTTGAGAGGGATAGCTGAACGACGACTACCGATTCTGGCATAGCAACGCTTGTCATGTACTTAGCTTTTGTCAAAGCCTTCGACAAGGTCGACCACTTCGGAATCGTTACAGCTGAAAACATCTGCGACATTAGAGTCTATAAAAACGGACGCTAAACTGAAACCACCAACGTCCATGGAGCATTCGGTAAATACTCCGCTTCGCGGAGACTCGTATTACCGACTGCAGTGTTATTTTCAGAAACGCCACTGAGTCATCTGCTGTTCTCCCAAAAGACCGTATGCTAGATGACCAGCGGTTTAGAATATGCGTTACCAAACTCCTGCTGCCCGGCGTGACTGCGCAAACTGACCAGACTCGGTAATTTGCCAGCTGACAAGTCTCGTTCTCGCTTGTTGCGAGTTGTTCTGTCCACTCCGAAGCAACGCCAAGCACTTCTGTGTTTCGCCTTTAAGCTCAAGGGCACTGTTGTCATCGTGCACCCAGACCTCTCTTTGGCGGATAGGCTGAAATTGCGGGAAGCTGTGAGATCTTAAAGCCCGCCGTGAAGCAGGAGAAAAGGGTCTCCGCTTAGTGGGTTTTCGGGTGGTGAGGCGGTGGTCCACTTCCGCCCTACCAGAGCCGGTTTTGATGGCGCACGATCCCGGACCCACAGTGCTAAATGCCTTCAAGTGGTCTTAAGCAATATGCGTAATCTTCGAAACAAGCTGTGCGAAGTCGGCGCCTTTGTCGACGACTGCCTCCCAGATGTTCTCGCATTCACTGAAACGTGGTTGTCCACCAACGTCTAGACATTGATATGTGCTTGCCAGGCCACGCACTGCTGAGATGTGACCACATATCTGATCGGCGCAGAGTTGGCGTTGCTTTGTACGTTAACTCTGCACTTACTGTCTTTAAAATGTATAGTTTCCGATCACCAGACGGTGATGTTGAGGCACTCGCACTTAACCTGTGTATTGCATCTGTGCAACTTAAAGTTGTGCTGGTCTATAGAAGCCCCGACAGCGTTGCTAAGGGTCTCGTTGATTTCATCCGTGAACATCCGTCAAATAGGTGTTAAGTGATGGGAGACTTTAATCTTCCCGACGTTGACTGGCAGAATTTTTCCTGCGACACTGTTACAAAGTGTTTGGCTACCGAGCTTCTCGAGCTGGCCTCACATGCTTCCCTGCACCAGTTTGTCGATCGGACTACTAGATTCATGATGAGTCAGAACCCATCTTTCTTGGACACGATTTTCGCTGGATCTATTGGTTTTGTCACGGATGTTGTATACAACCCATCTCTCGGTGCTAGCGACCACGCATGTCTCTCGTTTAAGTGCCTCCTTAGTCGCCAGACTAACGATCGTCTCGACCGAGTTCCAAATATATGGTGCGCGGACTTTCAGACAATGAAAGCCAAGGCCGCAAAGTCGCCTTGTGTCATTTTGGATAGTGACGACATTCAAACGACCTGGAACAGATTTAAATCATACTTGAGTTAGCTCTCTCTCCCCCATATACCACTGTCTGGCAGGATTAAAACTAGGGCAAAGCCACCTTGGGTTGATTCTGCTGTACGCAAACAACTTAACAGACGTGCCAGATGTTGGCATACTTACTTATCTTCTCCTTCATCGTGCACCTTCAAGCGATATCGTGTGGCTCGAAATGCTTGCAGGCATCATCTACAAGGTGCTCGTCTACAGCATGAAGTAGAGGTTGCCTTATCAAACCCGAAACGCTTCGCCTATGTCAAAAGGCGAAGCAACATGAACTCTTCCATCCTAGTGTTGTTTGGCTGTGACGGCACTGCTGCTTTCACAGATCACGGAAAAGCTTGTTTGCTCGGAGGACAGTATGCTGGGGTTTACGTTAGAAAGCCGCAGCTACCGCATATCAGCCTGCAGGCAAACCTTCTTGAGGGCTCCCACTTGGAGATTTCCATAACGGTCTCACGTGCCCCGACTTCAGAGGGGATTAAATCCTAATAAAGCTACCGGTGGGGTGCTATCCATCCCAAACTGTGTTAAGAGCTGACTGTTGAACTTTGCCGTCCGATAACACAACTTTTTGTGAAGTCTCTACGAAGCTGCTCCCTACCCACTGACTGGAGGGAGGCTATTATTTGTCCCATTTTTAATAAAGGTGATAAGCACCACCCTGATAACTATAGACCAATCAGTTTGACGAGCGTGCCGGACAAGTTGTTGGAAAAACTCGTGAACGACGCTCTCGAAAGACACTCGAGAGCGTTTGGGTTGCTTAATCCTTCTCAGCACGGCTTTCGTAAGGGCTATTCTTGCCTTACTAACTTGTTAACGGCTCCTGAACACTGGGCCGAAGCCGTTGATTGCGGGAAGGCAGTGGACGTGCTGTTCATTGACTTTTCCAAAGCTTTTGACACCGTTCCACATTCGCGCCTTTTGTACAAGCTGAAGTCCTACGGTATTTCTGGACCAGTCTTACGATGGATTTCAACTTTCCTAATCGGAAGGGAAATGTGTGTGCTGGTGGGTTCCAGCCTGTCCTTCCGCCAATGTGTTCTCAGTGGCGTTCCGCAAGGTTCAATCCTTGGCTCCCTTCTCTTCACTTTATACCGTAATGACCTACCCGATGAATTGGATGTGCCATCCCTGTTTGCGGATGACTTGAAACTCTGCTTCACGGTAGACTATCCGATTGGTCCACTGACCCTACAGAGGGCTATGGATAGACTTTGGTACTGGTCCATTTTGTGGCCGTTGCCCGTTAATTTAGCGAAATGTTGACCGGCCGACACGTTGTTTGCTTGGAGGCAACGAGGTACCGTGAGTTGAACTCCAATCTAACCTCTAAGTTTTGTTGTCATCAGAATTTAAGTCCAGTGAACACTGGACGACAGCTGCCCGCAAAAATTTCTGCATCTTGTGGATGATCCGCAGGTCATTCAAGATCATGACCACCGAAATGTTCGTTAGACTATTTTCGGCTTATGTAAGGCCGCACTTGGAATACTGCGTTCAGGCTTGTTCTCCATGCCTGGTTCGTGATAAGATGGCAGTTGAACGAGTCCTGCGATCCGGGACGAAAATGGTGCACGGATTAAAGAAGTTGACGTACCCGGAGAGGCTACGTAAGTTGGATATGTTTTCTATATATTACAGGCGGCTTCGAGGCGACTTGGTCCTCACATATCATATATTGATGTGGCAGATTGGTCCTGATTTGACTGGACTGTTTCGCCCAACTCGAGCGTCAACTCTTCGTGGCCACCCATTAAAGTTGCACAGACCCCGGTCTGACCGGGTTTAGGCGGTTTTTCGGTTATCGCTTAGGGTCATAGGTTATTGGAACGCATTGCCTGCAGACGTCGTGATGACACCGACGGCGAAAAGAGTTCGAACATCGACTTGACGCTCTCGGTCTGTAGTTTAAAGTTTTCATATCTTAAACTTTTGTTCGTCTACTACGGCTTAGGCTTCTTTAGCTCATTTTAACTTACATCTTAATATTGCCTACGATATTCTATAAGCTTGTCTTCTCCTCTGTTTCCTTTTCTTTACTGACTACTGTTTTCTTTTATTCTTCACGTGGCCGGCACAGCGGGGACTGCTAGTGGCGGGGCATGTGGACATTGTATGGTTGACCATGTGAATCGTGTGTTGATTTTTTTCTCCTTTAGCACATCAATGCACCGGTTTCCCTGCTGGATCAACGACGTTTTCGAAGGTGGAACGTTCGCGGGATTTTCCTACTGCTGTCCCACTTGAACTTGAACAACCTTCTACTACAGAAACTATTGTTTTACGGCGTTTCAGGGTCCTTGATGGACTGGATACGGAACTACCTTCAAAACCGTACCGTCCAATTACGCGTCGACGGAGCGTCGTCTCCCTGCATCCATGCCACAAACGGAGTTCCACAGGGATCTGTTCTCGATCCGGACCACTTAGCCTTCATTTGTGACGTCACATCGCAAGTGGAGTCTTCGCTGCTGATATATGCTGATGACGCGAAGCTGTGGCGCACAATTAACCTTCCGGACGATGCCCACGCACTTCAGGCGGACCTCGACCGTCTACATCAGTGGTCCATAAAAAACAACCTTCCATTTAACGCTACGAAATGTCGCCTCCTTTTTATCCGCCCTTCTGCTTTTTCTCTATATATTACCTGGGAACGTCTATCCTCCAGATCTCTTCAGCCGAAAGAGACTTGACTATCATTACCCAGACCAATCTTTCCGTATCCGCTTCCTGCCGGAAATCAGCTGCTACTGCTAACCGCATGGTGGGATTGCTGAAACGAGCCTTCGGTCAAATTGACCCTAGCAATTTCCGCCTCCTCAACGCTTTTCTTCGACCCCACTTGGAGTTTGCTATGCAGGCTTGGCGCCCCTTGTTGAAGGACCAACGTATACTCCAAGCCCCACAACGTCGAACAACAAAACTGGTCCGAGGTCTCCATCACCTAGATTATCCACAACGACTTCACTGCCTTGGCCTCTACTCGCTTAAGTATCGACGTCTGCTGGGCGACCTGATCCTTGCATTTATGATCTTATCCAACTCTGAACATCCCTGTCGCCACCTACTCACACTGCACAAATCGTGCTCCCACTTACGTGGCCGCCCACTGAGGCCCACACAGCACAGTCGGCTGGACTGCCGATGACACTACTTCGCTTTCCGAATCTGCCGACCGTGGAATGCTCTATCTGTCGATTTAGTCTTGGCACCCACTGTGGCGGGTTTTAAGACCGGCCTGGACTGTCATCTGGCCGAGCTACACCGCGATATTCCCTGATATAACTACCTTCTACTTGATTGAGTTTCTTTCTTTTTTTTCTTCTACCTACTTTCCATAGGCGTTTCGAAGGGCGTGGTGGAATGTCATGCTTTGAGCCGGCGTGCATTCTGTTTAATGCCGCATAAGCTTGATGAAGATACGGCTAACACGTGAGTCCAACCCGCTATAAGGTTGCTTCGCCTTTCATCAGACCGCACCCGAACTCTTTTTACCCTTTGGGTCATAAAGCTCGAGCGTATGTTCCCATTAAATACAATGTTCCAATGTAACCGTGCGCGTAAAATCCATGACCCTTCATTTTCAGAAGAGCAAATACTCAGGAATACAGGGCTGTATATCAACAAAAAATTAGAACAATTTTGTAGAGGATATCTGGCTGCTTCTTCAACTCTGTACTGCAGAGCTCCCGCTTGGCGAGTATTTTTCAACGTTGTGCAATCAAACGCTCCGGTACATTCAAGTTCTAGTGGGACTGGAACGATAGGAGAATCCCGTGAGTGTTCCATCTTGAGTAAATCGATGAGCCAGGAATTGATGAAGTGCTGAGTTATTGATGGTTCTAAAAGGGGACAGCCGCATCGCACTCTGGCCAACCAGTTAATGCCCATGTTCCCTGCCCTAGCAGTCCCTGTTGTGGCAGTCACGTGAAGTAAGCAAACGAAGCGAAATATAAAGTACAGAATAAGGAAGTTCACTTGAAATAATAAAATAATACCAATGCGTGAAAAAAGTAGAGAAAAGAATAGCGATGTACGAAGATGCGAGTTACTCAGGAAAATGGAAAGGTTTCGTGTTGCCACCCAAGAGCGTCAAGTTGCCGCTCAAACCCTTTAACCGTAGATTCCCTGAGAACACTCTCCGGAAGCATGTTCCAGCGCTCGATGACTCGGTGTGACAGCCAGATTTCCGCCCAAATCCGATCGGACCGCGATCTGCCAAGTTTCAAGGAATGACCGCGTAGAACAGACAATCTAGCCGGACTGAACAGCCATCATTAATCTGGACGAACCTTCCCACTTAAGTTACGGTAGGTTAGGATTAGGTCTCCTCTAAGTCTGAATGCAGTCCCAAACTAAGTAGACGCTCGGGGTACGTCCGTCCCCGTAATCCCTCAACTAACCTAGTACCCACCCGTAAAACCCTCTCTAGCTCCATTTTGTCCTGGATGAGGCAGGGCGGACAAGGCTGGACGCAGTATTCCAGATGAGGCCGAACAAAAGCCGAGAACAGTCTCGTAAAGATGCCGCCCGTCAAGACTCCGAAAGAACGTCGTATTAACCACAACATGCGGAAATCTCTACTTGCGACCTTCTTCCAGTTGTCGCCGGAGTGTAAAGCCGAAGAGTGTACGACGCCTAGGTCAACCTGGGAGTTCGACCCCACCGACCAAGTACTTCGTAGGAGGACAACCTCCTCCAATTCAAACAACGGAGCACTTTGCCTGATTTATGGGTAGTAACCATAAAGTAGACGAGTCCCAAAGCTTATCCAATGCTCGCTGAATAGCTTTGGAACCCCCAGAAACATCAACAATGTTCCACAGCTTCAGGTCATCAGCAAATAGCAGCGATGGTAGCTCAAGCGCCGCGGGTAGGTCATCCACATAGACGGAGAACAGCAGCGGTCCAAGGACCGAGCCCTGCGGTACGCCACTGAGGACAGAAGGCCTAAACGATAGGCCACGGCCTACCCGTACACACTGTTCTCTAGCGTCCAAGAAGGCAGTCACCCAATGAAAGGCGTGGCCAGATACCCCGTAGGTCAACTTTTGCGCGAGCCTCAAATGGGATATCTTGTCAAATGCCTTCGAAAACTCCACGAAAAGCATATCCAGTGTGTGGCCGTTATCCCCGGCATCCGCGCAACTTTCGCGAGCCACCAGTAGATTCGTTTTCGATGCTCTCAGATCTTCGCTTCAAGATTGATCTGCTGATGCCGATGCTTCCGGTCTCCAACAACGCATATTTGATCATTTATACTGGAGATCAACTTGTGGCACCAATCATTATGTCAGCCTTCCAGTTGGCTGCTGACCACGAATGTGAAGCTGCTTCGGATCTCGGATCTAAAGCTACCCTGATCGACGCCGAATTGCTGGTTCAAGGGTCCATTCGAGTAAAGCGAGAGCCAGAAAACCCCGTAAACTCTTTGCTAAACAAGAAATAGTTTTATCGGCACCAAAAGCAAGCCAAGTGTCGTTACTTGTCAAACCATCCGACGGTTGTGTGAAAAGGAAGGTTCCCACACGCTCTACTTGTCAGTCGAAGCTGCCGGATATCTCGGCTCTCCCAGAGAAGGCACCTTCTGACAGTTTCCTTGACTCTGCTCAAAGCGGAAAAGCGTCACGGGACCCTGCTCCCGTTATCGAGAAGAGAAAGCAGACCAAATCTACTATAGAGCCTTTCGGTGGAATCGATGACCCGAATAAAAGTAAGACATCGACAATGGAGCGAAAAACACGCTACCGTTGGTACATCATCTGAGGGGATAGAGACAGTCCCATCACCAGTTTTGAAGCCACCTGTTCCAAGTGTCGCATCGAAGACCCGTGGAGTCAATACACCCCGTCGTGGCGATTCTTTCCCGGATAGTAGCGTTATATTCCGTAACGCGGCTGAATCTACTGCTGTCCTTCCTGCTGTTCGCATGTTGGACGATCTTTAATGGTTTAAAATGTACCTAACGAAGCTTCTTCCGCCTGGTTTTCCAGGCGTTACTGTCAGGAAGCTGATTAGACTGGGGAACGTCCCAGTTAATGTACCGAACTCTCGACCGCAGCTACTTCGTGTGGTACTCTCTACCCCAGAGGAACACAACGCTCTCATGTGGTTTGCTTTTAAGCTGAAGGGTACAAGTAAGCGTTCAGCCGGACCTTCCGCTGGCCGATAGGCTGAAGCTAAGAGAGGCCATCAAGGACCTCATAAGTAGGCGAGCGGCCGGTGAACAGGGTCTCCGGTTAGTGGGTCTTCGGGTGGTCAGCCGGCGGTCTTTCCCCGCCCTACCACTGCCCATTCTGGTAGCGCATGACCCAGGTCTGGACCTAACGAATTCCTTCAGATAGTGCTAAGTAATGTGCACAGCCTAAGGAATAAGATGTACGAGTTAGGTCTGCTTGTAGATGGGTCTCATCCTGATATACTCGCATTCACTGAAACGTGGCTATCTCAAGACATCACGGATGGAATCTATTCAGGGCGGCTGTGCGCGTGCACCCTTTCTGCTTGTGACTAGGATGAAGGAGCAGTGACCTCTATGAGGTAGGACTTAAATTTATCCCAGGCAACCTGGACAGTATCATCGCCTGAGATCTCACAATGGAAACCCGAAGCCTTGGCTCACATTGACTGATAGTCTGAGTGCCATATGTTCGGGAGAGACTCAACAGTACTCTGGTAGCGTCTAGACAGAACCCAACTGAAGAGCAAACAAACATGATCACCGGAACCCAGTGGAGGTCCGTAAGTGATATCACCAACAAAATCCAGTGACTTAGCAAATACAAGGTCTAAGATAGACGGTACTTGGGCGTCCATGTACCTAGTGGGGAGGTCGATGAACTGATGCAACGGTACTTGGAGCGCAAGCTCAAGTAGATCAGCCTCGAATGTGCCTGACGGTGAGTCGCAAGAAAGATCTCCCAGCAAACCTCTAAAAGGTTGATGTCGCCCATCACCAAACACTTGTTTGCGGACTGGGATCAAAGGAAATCAAATACCTCTTTGGATACGCTCCCAGGGCTTCTATACATAATTACAACTGTAACCTGAGCCGAGGATGTGCTAATCACAGCTGACAGAGCTTCAACAGCTTTCTGCCGAGTGAAATATGCAAGTCTTCAAAAAATCAAGTTTACAGCTCACATAAAGAGCGTCATTTCCCCAGGCCGGCGAGCGGAGTGATCGCATGTAAATAGTGCGTAGCCAGATAGATGTACTTCACCATCCGTGATGTCCTGAGATAGCCACGTTTCAGTGAATGCGAGTATATCAGGATGAGACCCATCTACAAGCAGACCTAACTCGTACATCTTATTCCTTAGGCTGCGCACATTACTTAGCACTATCTGAAGGAATTCGTTAGGTCCAGACCTGGGTCATGCGCTACCAGAATGGGCAGTGGTAGGGCGGGGAAAGACCGCCGGCTGACCACCCGAAGACCCACTAACCGGAGACCCTGTTCACCGGCCGCTCGCCTACTTATGAGGTCCTTGATGGCCTCTCTTAGCTTCAGCCTATCGGCCAGCGGAAGGTCCGGCTGAACGCTTACTTGTACCCTTCAGCTTAAAAGCAAACCACATGAGAGCGTTGTGTTCCTCTGGGGTAGAGAGTACCACACGAAGTAGCTGCGGTCGAGAGTTCGGTACATTAACTGGGACGTTCCCCAGTCTAATCAGCTTCCTGACAGTAACGCCTGGAAAACCAGGCGGAAGAAGCTTCGTTAGGTACATTTTAAACCATTAAAGGTCGTCCAACATGCGAACAGCAGGAAGGACAGCAGTAGATTCAGCCGCGTTACGGAATATAACGCTACTATCCGGGAAAGCATCGCCACGACTGGGTGTATTGACTCCACGGGTCTTCGATGCGACACTTGGAGCAGGTGGCTTCAAAACTGGTGATGGGCCTGTCTCTATCCCGTCAGATGATGTAGCAACGGTAGCGTGTTTTTCGCTCCATTGTCGATGTCTTACTTTTATTCGGGTCATCGATTCCACCGAAAGGCTCTATAGTAGATTTGGTCTGCTTTCTCTTCTTGATAACGGGAGCAGGGTCCCGTGACGCTTTTCCGCTTTGAACAGAGTCAAGGAAACTGTCAGAAGGTGCCTTCTCTGGGAGAGCCGAGATATCCGGCAGCTTCGACTGACAAGTAGAGCGTGTGGGAACCTTCCTCTTCACACAACCGTCAGATGGTTTGACAAGTAACGACACTTGACTTGCTTTTGGTGCCGATAAAAGTATTTCTTGTTTAGCAAAGAGTTTACGGGGTTTTCTGGCTCTCGCTTTACTCGAATGGACCCTTGAACCAGCAATTCGGCGTCAATCAGGCTAGCTTTAGATCCGAGATCCGAAGCAGCTTCACATTCGTGGTCAGCAGCCAACTGGAAGGCTGACATAATGATTGGTGCCACAAGTTGATCTCCAGTATAAATGATCAAATATGCGTTGTTGGAGACCGGAAGCATCGGCATCAGCAGATCAATCTTGAGGCGAAGATCTGAGAGCATCGAAAACGAATCTACTGGTGGCTCGCGAAAGTTGCGCGGATGCCGGGGATAACGGCCACACACTGGATAAGCTTTTCGTGGAGTTTTCGAAGGCATTTGACAAGATATCCCATTTGAGGCTCGCGCAGAAGCTGACCTACGGGGTATCTGGCCACGCCTTTCATTGGGTGACTGCCTTCTTGGACGCTAGAGAACAGTGTGTACGGGTAGGCCGTGGCCTATCGTTTAGGCCTTCTGTCCTCAGTGGCGTACCGCAGGGCTCGGTCCTTGGACCGCTGCTGTTCTCCGTCTATGTGGATGACCTACCCGCGGCGCTTGAGCTACCATCGCTGCTATTTGCTGATGACCTGAAGCTGTGGAACATTGTTGATGTTTCTGGGGGTTCCAAAGCTATTCAGCGAGCATTGGATAAGTTTTGGGACTCGCCTACTTTATGGTTACTACCCATAAATCAGGCAAAGTGCTCCGTTGTTTGAATTGCAGGAGGTTGTCCTCCTACGAAGTACTTGGTCGGTGGGGTCGAACTCCCAGGTTGACCTAGGCGTCGTACACTCTTCGGCTTTACACTCCGGCGACAACTGGAAGAAGGTCGCAAGTAGAGATTTCCGCATGTTGTGGTTAATACGACGTTCTTTCGGAGTCTTGACGGGCGGCATCTTTACAAGACTGTTCTCGGCTTTTGTTCGGCCTCATCTGGAATACTGCGTCCAGCCTTGTCCGCCCTGCCTCATCCAGGACAAAATGGAGCTAGAGAGGGTTTTACGGGTGGGTACTAGGTTAGTTGAGGGATTACGGGGACGGACGTATCCCGAGCGTCTACTTAGTTTGGGACTGCATTCAGACTTAGAGGAAACCTAATCCCAACCTACCGTAACTTAAGTGGGAAGGTCCGTCCAGATTGATGATGGCTGTTCAGTCCGGCTAGATTGTCTGTTCTACGCGGTCATTCCTTGAAACTTGGCAGATCGCGGTCCGATCGGATTAGGGCGGAAATCTGGCTGTCACACCGAGTCATCGAGCGCTGAAACATGCTTCCGGAGAGTGTTCTCAGGGAATCTACGGTTAAGGGGTTTGAGCGGCAACTTGACGCTCTTGGGTGGCAACACGAAACCTTTCCATTTTCCTGAGTAACTCGCATCTTCGTACATCGCTATTCTTTTCTCGACTTTTTTCACGCATTGGTATTATTTTCTTAGTCCAAGTGAACTTCCTTATTCTGTACTTTATATTTCGCATCGTTTGCTTACTTCACGTGACTGCCACAACAGGGACTGCTAGGGCAGGGAACATGGGCATTAACTGGTTGGCCAGAGTGCGATGCGGCTGTCCCGTTTTAGAACCATCAATAACTCAGCACTTCATCAATTCCTGGCTCATCGATTTACTCAAGATGGAACACTCACGGGATTCTCCTATCGTTGCAGTCCCACCCGAACTTCAACTTGTACTTACGTACTTCCATTGCTTACGGTAATACTGGTCTTGGATTCTAGGAAAATATTATGTGTTAGTTCAAGTGGATAGTGTATTGTTTACTTTGAGCAGAGTTAGGTACTTAAAAAGCATCTTTTTGTCATATATTTGATTAAAGTTAGAAGTTTGTAATTTCTGGAAATTTACTAATGTAATGCCAATGCTGTGCTTTAATTTGGTTTTGAAAATAAATATGGTTTGCTTGTAATGCGAGGAAACGTATGGTGTTTCATTGGTGCTACGGACTCGCCTTCCAGGCTTGCTCGCCCTGCCTTTTTCCGGACAAAATGGAGCTCGAGAGGATTTTGAGAGTAGGTACCAAATTGGTCGTGGGGTTACGGGGGAAATCATACCCAGTTGTCTGCTTAGCTTGGGCATGTATTCAATACACTACCGACGGCTTTGAGGGGACCTAATTTTTACCGCATGTTAACAGGGAAGGATGGACCGGACTTGAGCTGGCTAGGTTGCCTTGGTTTTACGCTCATTCCATGAAGCTACACAAGCCGCGTTCTGACGGGTTCAGGGTGGAAACACGGTTGTCGCGTATAGTCGAGCGCTGGAACTCGCTTCCAGAAGGTGTAGTCAGTGAACGTACGGTTAAGGGTTTCGAGCGTCGGTTAGGCGCTCTTGGGTGGCAACTCGAAACCTTTCCCTTCTGACCATATCCAAGTTTGAGTTCATATTCTGTCATTCTGCTCACTCTTTGGTGTTAGCCTTCATTTAAATGACTTTCCTTCCTCTTTATCTTCCGTTTTCTTTCTACGTCTTCCTTACTGCACGTGGTCTACACAACGGGGACTGCTAGTGTAGGGAACGTGGGCATTAATTGGTTGACCAGGGTGTGGTCGGCTGTTTCGTTTTAGATCTCTCAAGACCTCGTAGCCCCTTAGCATTTCTTGGCTGAACAATCAGCTCAAGAAGGAACACTCAAGTGATTTTCTTATCGTTTCAGTCCCATCTGAATCTGAAACAGACCTCCATATAGTGGCTTTTTGTGTGATTCGGAAGACTCTGAGAGCCCGTTAGAGACCCATTCTCGTCTTTCCGGGACAGTAATGCATACAGATGGACTGCGCGTGTTAACTGCCAATGTGCGCAGTCTGAGGAATAATAAAATAAAAATAAAAATAATAATGTGTCAGCTGAACGCCGTAACGGCGTTTCGCTGCCGCGTGACCACCACAAGTCGCGCGCGGGCTGAGTATACCGCGAAGAAGTCCCCCCCTACGCGGATTCGAACCGGTGACCTTATGGTTGCAAAGCAAACGTGCAGATCACTTGGCCACCGGCCGAAGTCTGAGGAATAGATTGGATGAGATTCAGTTGCTGGCATTAGAGAACCGTTCAGACCTGATTGCCTTCACTGAAACTTGGCTATTCACAGACATCACGGATTCAGAGGTGTCCATCCTTGGTTACCACCTCTCCCGATCTGATCGACAAGGAGGGAGGTCCGGCGGTGGCGTAATGGTCTATTGGAAGACTGATATCGAAGGAGTATATAGCTTCACTCATATGTCGTCTTTCACCGCTCACTAGAGGCTGGCCGTCTTCCATCAGCTTGGAAAGTGGGTATCGTCAAACCCACCTACAAAGGAGGAAGTCGACATGATCCAGCCAATTATCGTCCAACCTGTTTGACGTCAATAGTATGTAAACTTATGGAACGGACCCTAAAACAGGCTGTTAATCTTCATTTTGGGGGACAGAATATCATTTCTTCTACCTAGCATGGGTTCCGAAAAATACGCTCCTGCACCTCTAACTTGCTCGTTGCTAAGGAGACCTTGGCAAGGTCTCTGGAATCCGGCAAATGCTTTACGTTGTGTTTTTTGACTTCAGCAAAGCTTTTGACAAAGTTCCGCATAAAGTCTTGCATTCACTTTCGTGGTCACTGTTTATAGACAGATTCTCGCTGTACGTTTATCTGCTCGATCACGCGCGTTTCATCCTTACCTTCGGACTGTCACCTACTACTCTTTTACATTTTTGAAATAAAGCCGGGTTTACTTCCGACTGGTGGTCAAATCGTTTGGCTAGATTTCATGTGTAATATGTCCCAGAACTACTGGATGCGTCACGGATGATGCATATTCCTTGGGGTATAATGTATCGGCATCTCTTAATCAACCCACAGTGCTTCGGGTGTTATACGTAACTATCTCTCATAGGACACCTCTGGCAGTAACCGACCCTCTTCACTGTTGCGGTATATTTTTGTTTATATGATTCTACCACCCGTGAGTCCCACTGTTCGTTGTGTGATAACTGTTAGAACCTTTTATTTTTTTATTTTAGCACATCGGATTTTTTATTGCTGATACTAGGACCGGTGCACGTTACCACTGCCCCTGTCAGTATACCCTTCTTTGACTTACACCATACAACCGCCATGGTAGTGGACGATACAGCAACCTTTCGACGTCTTATTACTGGAGGTTACACGTGCATCACACAGCTGGAGAATGACGTGAGACGGTTTCAGACCGAAACAGCAACATGTTTTTATAGGTGCACAGCCATCACTGCTGCCGCCCACAAAAGGAGATGCGGTGAGGAGTTGCCTAGCGGTTGCACATACAAATTCATTCAGTATCGATGTGTCCACAGCAAGCGCAGTAATTGCAATGGGAAGCGGTAAGTCCGCTTGGGTCATTTCACTCTTAATGTGTGTGCAGTTATAGGTGTTATAATTGCAAAGCTCGCTTTTCCGTCATTCTTAAGGGAAGGTTTTACGAAATCGGTCGGTATGCTCTGGTACATAGCCACGATTTTCACCTTGGCAATCCATGGTTATACGCACCCAATCGACGGTTAACATCTGAACAGGAAAGTGCAATCAGGATCCTTATGTCCACTTTTCGGAATACAAAGGAATTGCAACGCCTTATAGCGAGCCAATATGGGTTACAAGTAAACCGCTTTGATTTACTCAATATTAGACGTCGTCCTCACAACGCCCATTATGACGAACTTATAGAGGTTATGCCACCAACGCCACAGCGGGTTGCTCCTCGACAACAAGTGGATGAACAAGACATTAAAGTGCATGCGTCCCGAGAAGTGATGGCAGACTTCCCTTCGCAACATATTAGCTACGGCACACAAAATGTTCGCACTGAAATTGCACAACTTACCCAGCCTGTACCACAAACTTCTGCCCAACGGCGATATGGGAATGAACGATCTACGGAAGCGGACGAGTCGCAGGAAGCACCGGCCAACACAGCTGCACACCTTGGTGGTTACGGAACACAAATCGTTCGCACCGAAATTGCTGATCTTACTCCATCACTATCACACGACCCTGCTCAGGAAAAACGGGGTAATGAACGAGCCGCGAAAGTACGTGAATCCCAGGAAGTACTGGCCGACATTGCTACGCACCTTTGTAGCTACGATACTCAAAACTTCCGCAATATGCTTGACGCGTTGAAGACGTTGCGCAATGTCATGTCAATGGAGGCAGATATTACTCTTTACTGCAGCACTCCAAAGTGTTCCATTCCTCTACCTTTAAATAACAATACGGATCTAAAGAAATTGAAAGGTGTCCATTGCTATGGAAGTGCCGGTAATCCGCCACTAAATAGCAATGAACGTTTGATGTGTACAGGTGTTTCTACCACACATTTTGACTTGCAATTGGGGTGCAATGAAAGTGTGGGGTCAGCATGTTTGACAAATTCTACAAACGGACTTTCTAGCAGAAGTAACAAACGAAAAGCCCCTTTAACTCTACGTGTCACGTAGGTGTTATCAAGTAGTTGCGCTACAGCAGGTGTGAAATGTCGACGACTTCATGTCAAAACATTGTCAGTGTATAGGGTAGAAGCTTAATTTGCTTCGAGTTTCTCACTTTTCCTCTGATCATCGTTGTAGTTGGCCCTTGATCGGGCTACCGGTCCTGCAACTCTTGTCACATACCTTCAGACTATACAGCCTTTAAAGAGCAGTGAAGGCATTGTTTTCCCCGTATAATCCTTTGCTTTACCTAGCCTCCCTTTGTTTAACTGTATACGACTGGACTTTTGAAGAGTACACGTTTTCCGCCAGACACTTTGTTCTTCCCGACGTATTGCTTCTCGGTGTGCTATTGGTGCTCTCCTGCTTGCTACTGGAGTGCGATTTTCCTTCTTTTTCAGTTGATCTAGGAACCTTCTTGCCTCTGTGATTTCCTATCCTAAATCTCGGTGACAGAGGTGGGGTACCAGAATATCTCCCACGACGAACTTAATTATTCAACTATTCCTCAGCCACGACTGACAGTTAATATCTGGTAGCCGTCTCTTCTCACTTCTCTGCTTTTCTATAGAGATAAAAAAAAGTTATTTTTTGTGCTGCAAGCGGAGACAGAAACGCTGTCAGTCGATGCGTTTGGTGATAGAGTTCAGAGGATTTTGATGTCAATGCATCTGCCCATGCATGAGTCCACCAAGTTGAGTCCCATTTCTTGGATGGATAACACTAGCCGGTCGATCATTATCCTTCTGGAATTGTCGCACAGTCGGTTGGAGCCAGTGGATGCGTACCTGCTTGAACTTTTCGTACTACTAGCGAAGATGTTCTTGGGTAAGCCAACGCCTGAAATGGAGGTGCCCATTGTTAGTCACTTTATCAATGACATCATCGATGAGTACAAAAGTGTGTGCTCTTGGAGATCTAGCATTGGATGCCGGAGTCGCACTTATTGAGAAGACAGTCCATGAAAAATAACGTGGGGAGTCAGGAAAATTTTGGCTATCTAATTTCCAAAGGAAGCGGAAATAGTCGACCCCTTTGCTAGAGTTCGACAATCCGCCTCTAAGCCACTATGTTGTCCCGGGATCTAGCACAGCATTACCTTTACACTCTTCGGTCGTACAACTATGTCTCAAAGATACCTTTTACTCAAAGTGAGTCATACTTTCCTGTTTGCTTCCTGTTTGTTTTTAACCTCTTTGCAAATCTCTAACGGTTAATGTAGTGATTGCTAATTGGCGTATGCACGCTCATTGATACGAGCATCATAGGTGGTCTTTTGAATCCTCATATTTCACCGCCGCTTACAATCACCGGCCGCGTGCGTCAAATCAGAGGCACAGATTGGATGGCTCTATCGAGCCGGAGATCGATCATAATCACTCGGGTTGTGGTTGTAAAGGCAATGATCAATCACAATTTTATTCCATGAATTCTACATATCCGGTCGGATTTTGCAGTATGAATTCTTACTGGTGATATATTGAACCGTTGCTAGTGCATTGTCTTCTCGCTGTACGATACCTCTCTTGATCTTTAAACCCAATGGTTCTCGTTTATCGGTCAACTGTGTTCATACTGCAAGCACTGTCCGTAGATCAATTAAGTTCCCCCGTAATTCGACAGCTTACTAGCCCGAAGTGATTTGTAAGCCATTGTTTCTCCTTTACGAGTACGCTGTACATTTTTATGCCACATGCATGCCACAGAGTAAGATTGGCTCTTTTAAGGCTAACCATCCTCACTGTTTTCGCTTAGTGGACTCGTCGTACTCAGTGCACTCCCCTTAATGTTTGTGACATTTGAAAAAAGCTCAAACGCAGAACACTTTGTACACACTTGTCTCGTTTCCATTTGGATCATTTTTGGTTACCGTTGCTCAGTCGCAGTTACTTCCTTATTTCTTAACTTGTGTTTTCATGCACTGCACGTTTTTGACCCTCGGAACATTTAACCCCACTTCTATTTTATGGTTACATAGCGTTTGCAAGGCTCCGCGTAAACATGTGCACATTGTGAGTTGGTTGAACTATCCACCCCGCTTTCTGCTTATTTGATTACTTTGTTTCATATGCCTTGTACTTCACAAGTAGCTACACCCGTGCAGCTCTTTCCTTTCGTACCACACTTTCTTCATTCAATGAATGCACTTTGCAAATGCATTTACATGCATTTCTCTTCATGTTTGTTTGAAAGCAATGCGTGTTACGAGTTCCTGCTGCTCCCTAGCATTTACTCACGCATTTAAGGACTGACGCAGCTTATGTGCAGTACTGGGCGATGGTGTTACCACTTATGTAACTGCTGATACTACCAAGTGGGTTACATAAGTAAAGCTCATGGTAATACCCGCCAATTGGCGACTATTTATGACACCAGCCCAGCATGTACTGAAGCTGATATTCAACGATGCCATAGCTGTTGTCCCTCTAGCTGCCTTTTGCATATTTACTTTTAACTAGGAAATTTGGGCCGGTTTAAGAGTAACATGCAGGGCAAGAAGCCGTCGGTCAATGCAGCCTGAGGGCACACTCTGATGATTATTTCATGGTTTTACATTGACCGGAGATTTTGCAGAGTGGCCAAATCCAGACAACAGAGCGGCAAAAGTCGACTGAAGTCTACTTTTACGGGTTGATCGCAGAGCAGCGCGAATATGACCGCGATTGTGTTCACGTAAATGGGTGCCACCCCCACTTCCAGTCTTTTTATTTAAGGGCTAGAAGACTGGGTTCCTCTTAACTATCATCATTTAGCACTGGTGCGCGAAACTCTTCGGGGCCTGGGATTAACACCCATTATAGGTCAGTGTTTCGAAGAAGATGGGCTAGCCAATCGCCGCATCTTGCGGAGTTCCATTCCCGTCACAACTTTGATACACATAAGCGCTTATACCAATTGCCTGTCTAACGTATGTGACACCATTGATAATACTTGAAGCAACTGATGAGCGCAACTACATTGGATGAACTAATGATCGGCAGTTCAGTCGGTTAATAAGCGGACGTCGGTGTTGAAAATAAGGTTAGTTGAAGAAGATATTTTATCACGGATCAAGATGTTAATGCTTCACAAGTTCCTTTGGGTTTTTTATCATAACTTTTCATATACGTGGCAGTGGAAATTTACTGTTACTAAGGAACCAGTTTATACCTTTTATGCATTGTGAAGTGGTGTTCTAGTGCTTGGACTTTCGGACTATATCTACCGCTGAGCTGCACCAAAGAGCAGCATTCATGGCTTTGGTTGTACAAGACCAAGTAAACCATTTGATGCCTCCAGATTAATTTTACCGTCTGCTCGTGTCGGAGATTGCACATTCCAATTTTAAGGTTGCTTCTACTCAATGACATCGTCTTTTAGCTATGACTATGAAACTTGAGTTTAACATTCAATATGGTTACAAACATAAGCGCCCCCTAATTGACAGCATATTAAATATCTATGTATCCGAACTCCCCTCTCAACAATCCAGTGTGCTTGTTGCCAGCTTGTGACGCCTCTTCAGATTAATTGGAACAAACTAAGTCAATGAACTAGAACATCCATGTTACATTGCACAGATGTCCGCAGTATATATGTGCCTCTTCTATCGGAGTATGTGGTATGACGTCATATGGAGATTCTCTTAATTTATTTACCTTAGACGAGCTGCCGAGTGATCTACTATAAAACACGTTGAAGTAATTGCTTATCCGCATTCAATCTTCACCATACCTTAAGTCATCAATAAAAAGTAGCAACTTTGTAGCGACACTGCGCGAGCTCATTAATGAACAACAATAGCAATCCTGATCCTAGCCCTGGAGCATGTCGTATGCTACCTTCGTGTTGTATCTGGTCCACAAGCTTGCTTCGACTTCCAACCAATTGCATTTAATGAAGAGCGTTCGCTGTTTGTTGTGGAGCTCGCATAGCTTTGCTAATACTTGGGAAGAGCTCGCATCAGCAATACGAATGTCATGCGGCTACCCAAACTGCATAGGCGGCAGCGTATTTCTCCTCAAAAACGCCGCTACTGTGTCAACATAAACTGCCCCGACTCCCCCTAAGCTTTCTCAGTGCCCCTACTGTATCCACGATCTCAACTTAATTTCCTCAGGAGACTACCCCAATGTGCCTTGCCAATATTCGCCATCTTCTCTAGTTTGTGCATTACGCAGTTGTACTATTCGATTATGAATACAAAGTATGCAAGGCATGTTTGCGTTGCGTATTCCTTTTGAGTTGACTTCCGACGATTAGGTCCCTTGGACTGTGTCGTACAGCTCTCCTGGAATCACGAACAAAGTCTGAGCACTGATCCGAAATCGTTATTAAGAATATTCGCTTTTTTATCGACTACATACAGTATTCTGCTGTCTTCCGTTTATTGGCTAGCCCTTGTTAACTGGCCGGTGACATTAGCTCCATCCCATAGGTTAGTGCTTGTTCTTCAGATGGACTGATCCACTCTTACTGAATTTATGGTTGCATCGAGCATCGTTGCCATCCTGGGTAGACTGTATGGTGGCGTTCGATTGGCCGTTCGCCCATTTGTTCAATGGTCGCACGATTGCCTATCTGCCATAACTGAGCGTGATGTTACCATGGACTCGGGCGTAACACATCCGCCCATTGTAATTCCAACCAATCTGCTTTTCTGCTGTCCAAAGGTGAGCTGTCCCGCCGTTGCGCTAAGCCGGATGCGTTCCACATGCTCAGTCCCGACTAGCGTCTGGTTAGCCATCCGTCTATTAGGTTGATGCTTCCTCGGTTGGCTATCTAACACAGCTGTGCATGTTGTCAAACTGTACTCAGGCGTAAGCAGTCTGCTCGCCATGTGGCCGACCAGTTGGATTCTCAGATGTCAAAAAGTGCGCTCTTTCTATTGTGCGCGGAGCCGAACCAGTCGTACTCTCTCGGCCTACTTCTGCTTGGCCCCCAGTCCATCAGCACCGTGATGATTCCCTTCGACCCTAGACTTCAGTTGCCAACATCCCTTCACTTTTCTTTTTTTAGAACGGTGTTACAATACGTTCCATCCTGTCTTTGACTGCGTGTACGCTTACTGTCTTGGGATGGGATTACAGGTATCCTTTCTCTCTGCTGCTGCCGATCTTCGCTTTGCGAAGTCCGCTCATGGCGTGCTCCTTGAATTTGCAACCTATTCCGTCTAATGATGTTGCTCCCTGTCTTCACTTCATAGGTACTTTCACCCCATGCAGCCTTCATTTACTCCATTCTGCGAACGTTCTTCTGTTTCTGGCACTGATTGCATCCATACTTCTCCTACAGCTGGGGATAGGAGGCATTTTGATCCACAATCAAATTACTTCTTGTCTTAACATTCTCTTCCATACTCGGTTGTGCACAGAAGCGGCCGGGGCTATCTTGGGCTGTAGTAGAATTGTAGCAGCTACTAGTATCGTTATTGTTCTGAATGGACGGTGCACCGGGATTATTTCGATCTCGGCAAGCGGTGTTTTTCTTCGCTCCAGCAGCATTATGTAGGAATCCTCATTTATCTCCTTAGCTTTGATAAGCACTTCACTGCTGACTCAGCTTTTCCATTTGATTGGTTATGGTACGGGCTGGTGAGCCGATGATGACAATACTATTTCTTGCTAAAAGTGCGGAACTCTGCACTATTGAATTGCGGCCCGTTGTCGGGACTCATCACCTCGGGTATTCCATGTCGCGCGAATCGGCACCGTAACTTACTCACGACGGCTTGTGTGCTGGTCGTCGTAGAAGCATTATTCTCGAAGTAGTCACTGAAATAATCGACCGCAATCAGGTATCTCACCGTCCTGAACAAAAATGTCCAGTGCGACCATCTGCCAAGGCTTCTCCGGAACGTCACGAAACGTCATTGGCTCTTTCGGTTGGCGCACATCGCGTGTCCTGTATGTCAATCAGTTCGGTACGTAATCACGTCTGGCGTTATCGCAACGAGGCTGGACCTTAACGTGATGCCGTAATTTGAGTGCCTCAATGATACATTAAGCTATGCTGAACGGTGCGCATCGCACCTTCAGAGCCACGTATATCAGATTGGTCAACGGTTAGAGGCCAGACAAACTCAGTCTTCTGGCCCTTCAGGTTGGGGGTTGGATTGAGGGGGGCTCCTTACTCTATAGTCATTTTAACCCCCTTTCTTTGATAACGATTTGTAGCAGTAGGCCAATAAAGCTATGCTGTGTTTGATGGAGTCATGATAGCCCGCACTGATCCAATAATGGAGCAGCTGAATGGTTGGCCCACACACCCAAATAAAATACGCGAAGGTCCAAAGAGTGACAGCAGACAACTGGATCACCGCCTATCTGCTTCATCAGTTACGGTCCAAGTGATCGAACTCACCAAGGTTTAATTTTGTGGGAATCGCGGTCCACAGTGAGATGGCGCATCCTAATCCATTCTCAAAACGAATGCCTCACAATGAGCCTGACTTTCCAATAGTCACATAACTGATTACTGGTTGGAAGCAGCAAGTAGAGTTTGCTCTGTGTAGCTGCATCTAATGTCACTCAGGGACAAAGACCCGTTATGTTGTGTTGCGCTCAATATATTTTGTGTCCGCAAAGTGTTTGTCCAGGAACTTCTTAAATTCCGACACCGACTTTGCCTCAACTACGTGCTGCGGCAGGCCGTTCCATACATTCAGCATTCTCCGTTCGAAACAGAGTTGGTGAGCGACCCGCTTCCAATCCGGTACGACAAGCCTGTACCGGTGTCCTCGTGTGCTGCTTGGCGTGCGCAGATGAAGCAGCGGTCCCAACATGGGGTAATCTCCCAGATGTAATATCCGGTGCGTCATGATGAGGTCAACACGCATTCGACGATAAACTAGGGTGTACAGCCCTAGTTTCTTACACCGGTCATCGTACGGCAGACCTCGTAATTTGGGAACCAGCCTAGTGGCTACATGCTGCACTCGCTCAATCTTTTCTACCTCACCCCACGTGATAGGACAATAAGCGGGAGAGCCATACTCTAGCATTGGTCGTATTATTGAGACGAAGAAGCATGGCAATCTCTTCGGACCAAGTGCTGAAGCTGCGCCTGATCGCCCAAAGAATACGAAGGCTGTTTTGGTAAAGCTTATTCGTGTTATCCATGGACTTTAGGTCGCGCACGAAAGGCGCGAGATGCAATGGTTGACCAGCCACCATGTAGGTTCGACTGTGCTCACACTTACCCAGCCTCATGAATTGCGACTTGACCGGGTTGATCGGAAGGTTGACCTTTGCAGACCACTTAGAGAGGCGGTCGACGTCCTGCTGATGCAGGTCACAATCATTGGGTGTGCGGATTACTCTTCACACCTTCAAGTCATCTGCGAACAACGCACAAGGTGACTGGAGAAGCTGAGACACATCGTTTACATAGATGTGAAACAAAATCGGTCCCAGTACAGTGCCTTGGGGCAGGCCACTGCTCGATGGATACCAGTCTGTTAAATGATTGTCCACCTGGATCCTCCACTTTCGATCAACAAGGAAATTCCTGATCCATTGGTGCGGCGAGCCACCTACACCGCACATCCTCAGCCTGTCGAGGAGCACTGCATGATTTACCTTTTCAAAAGCCTTACTGAAGTCAATGTAAATGACGTCGATCGAGTTGCCTTCATTCAGCACTTGTAACCATTCGTGCCTCGTAAACAGTAGGTTGGTGATACACGAGCGACGTTTCACGAAACTATGCTGTGCAGACGTCAAGAGGCTTTTCGACTCGAGAAGCTGCAGAAAGCTCTTCTTTACTATCTTCCCGAGCGTCTTTGCCAAAACAGCGGTCAGGCAGATCGGCCGGTAGTTATCCACTTTGCTTGGGTTACCACCTTTCGGTTTTGGCTTTACGACTGAGCATTTCCAGTCGTCCGGTAATATTCCATTGGATAGTGACCGTTGAATGTGTCAGTGACAGAAGGCGGGATGTGAAAAGTCAGAAGCACATAAACTAAGAGACAACAGATGGGGAGATAGGGAATACTCACTCACTGCCTTTGATCGAGGCGATCAAGAGAAGAGTTTGCAGTGGCAACAGCTGGTTACACAATTCGGTTGAGTTAGCATGACTACAATGTACTCTGAAGATCGTCTGGTTGCCTTACTCCTCATTTCTAGCAAGCAACCTGTTGATTTTCTGCTGAAAATCCAATGTAGCCAAAGTGGTTTGCGAAAAATCCATTTTGTTTTGCAAAGGGTCCAAATAAAGGTGAAAATGGTATATATATATGTATATATATATATATTTGTATATATATATATATATATATATATATATATATATATATATATATATATATATATATATATAGGCGGGATAGCCTATGGTGCGCTGAGGCTGGTGGTGACTAGATCCTGACAGATGGTCTACCCACTGCTGCTACTGTTGTGCCATTTGCTCATGTCCTGGGCGCCTCCTCGTGGCAACCGCTGGGTGGGATTTGGGTTTCGCCCTTCTCCCTGCTAAGATCCAGGAGACCAATCCGCATGAGTCGGTGAACTGACCATTTGCTAGACCCGCTGCCTTTCGGGTGTTCATTTGATCGAAGGCTTTGGCTGAGGACCCGAGTCGTTCTCCTGTCAGAATTGGGCGCCCCGGCAGTATTCTAGTCCATCCTATTCGGAGGTTAGGAAGTGGTCGATGGCCCACTTCCGGTAAAACCTAGCCATGGGAGACAACAGGTCTACGGGTTATAAGCTCACAGCTCGATTGGCGTAGAGCACGAGTGCCACGCATTGTCTCTGATGGTGGGAGGACACCTCCAGGTGTTCAATGGTTTGCTACTGCCCGCCTCAAGCCAGGCAGCCCCTGGTCAAATTTGTGCAAACCCGCCAAAACCCACCTGCGTCTGGCCGTGGTCGCAGGTGTATCCTACTACGGTTGCAAGACATATATAAAACGTTCCAGAACCTCAAAGGTTGCTTGTGACGGCCGTCAAGCAGATCCCAATCTGTCTCTGCAATCACATTCCCGAGTTGGATCTGCTCCCAACTGCCTTTGTAGGTCAGGCTATTGAGCCAAAGGCTCCGGGCGGAGTCGCTCAAGCAAACCTCCGAAGCACAACGACCACCTCGCGTGCGATTGCCCACCAATGCAATCGTATGCCTGCGCGTAAAGCACTCAGCATCGGGTGCTGGAACGTGCGCACACTACTGGACCGGAACTCCAGCGAGCGCCCGGAGCGACGCACTGCACTGGTCGCGATGGAGCTGGCGCGCTACATCGATATTGCGGCGCTCAGTGAAACTCGGCTCGCTAAGCAAGGTAAGTTGCATGAAGCAGGTGCTGGCTACACATTCTACTGGGTGGGGAACGCCGCCTCAGCACCACGTGAACATGGGGTCGGATTTGCAATATCCGATCGTCTCCATGGCCAGCTGATGGGTGAACCAACGGGCATCAGCGCGCGACTGATGACTGTTCGCCAACGACTCGGAAGAGGCAAGTTTGCTACTTTTATTAACACGTACGGTCCGACCATGTTGTAATCGGCAAAACGCTTCGAAAGCTTGAGCGTAACACACAGCCACCGGTTGTTCGAGTTCAACAACTGGACGGATCAATTATCCCCGAGATGAGCCAAAATTCAATGCCGGTGTAACTGAGGTGCTATTAAATAACAACAATTATTGTCAAAGGGGGAACAAACCTCAAACGGTTTCTTTACACAAAAGCAGTAATATCGGTGGATTTCACAGAAGACCGATCCCAAGCCAAACGAAGACAAGAACAGGAGCGAACGAGCGGCCAAGCCGTAACGAAAGTAACCACCTCGAGACAAGGCAAGAACACACAATGACTGTCCGAATGTTCACACACACAGGCTAGGCAGTCCGAAAGCTCAGAGATGGAAACGATTGGCTGGGTAAATACACCAATAGCGTGAATTGAAAGAATGGCCCGATATGAACAGACAGGCAGGTTGTAACCGCTGGTTGGATAAGTGTCTGCCTCGCGCAGCCCAATCGACCGGGCTGTGAACAGACTGCAAGAGGTGTGAACAAACCAAGTGAGCAAAACAGCGTTTACGAATCACGGAGGGTAGGCTGAATGCGCAAAGTCAAAGGTCTGATCAATGTTCATAGGGTGAGTAGAACAGTCAACCTGGGTTTTGACATATGTCAAGGGAAACAATTTGTATAGGGAGCAATTTGGATTTGGGATTCCGGCGATAAAATAAACTGGTCTTGACGATACACATGTGTTATCCTGATGACACGCGTGATCAGTTCTACACGCAGCTATCCTCCGTGATACGGTCTGTGCCGAGGAGCGACCGACTATTTCTGCTGGGTGATTTCAACGCGCGCTTTGGGCGTGATGCATCAGCGTGGACAGATGTTATCGGTGCGCATGGCATTGGCTCAGCGAATGCGAACGGTGACAGGCTGTGTTCACTGTGTGCCACTCACGGCCTGACGATCACGAACACTCGGTTTGCACTGAGTGCGAGTGATATAGCAACTTGGACGCACCCACGGAGTGGTCACGATCACCTGCTCGAGTATGTCATCGTACGTCAGCGTGATATGCATGAAGGTTGCATGACACGTGTACTGCGTGGAGCTGAGTGTGGCACTGATCACAAGTTGATGCGGACCAAACTGCACATATATTTTCGTAAATCGATGTATTGCACTCCCGCCGTGGATCGGCGTAAATTCAACATTCTCTCCCTCGGTACTGTGGCGAAACTTACTGAGCTGGAGAAGGCGATGGCTGCACGCCTGTGTGATGTGGACTGCATAGCCACAGTGGGCGACCTGTGGCACCACATTCGCGACCAGGTGACAGCTGCTGCCGAAGAGACCATCGGGTGCGCAAACTATAAGCGACCTGATTGGTTTGATGACAACAATGCGACCATTGGCGCATTGGTGTCGGAGAAGAATGCGGCGTTTGCTGCACATGTTGCAGACCCCAGTGACTTGGGAAAGAGTGGTCAGTTTGGCAAACTTCGACGGCGACTGACCCGAGAGCTCCGTCGCATTAAGAATGCATGGTGGACGGAGAAGGCGAAGCAGATGGAATGCTACGCCGAACGCTGCCAACACAAGAAATTCTTTGACTCCTTGAAGGCGGTGTATGGTCCGAGATTGGAGCCTCTGAGGACACTGATCGATGGTAGTTCAGGCGCTACCTGCACACAGACTGCAGACATAATGCAGATCTGGCGAAAACACTTTGACTGTCTCTTGAACAACCGTTCAGAGATCGACTGGCCTACATTGAACGGCCTCAAGCAGTACGATGTGAAGGCGAATCTAGCGGACACGCCGACACTGGATGAGACGCAGAGAGCACTTGCTCAGCTGCGAAACGGTAAGTGTGCCGGGGCCGACGGGATCCCGCCTGAAGTATTGAAACACGGCGGACCCGCGTTGTTGACTGCGCTGCACCAATTGGTGCAACGCGTATGGATTGTGGAGGAGGTGCTTCCTGAGCTGAAGGATGCCCTTGTGTTAGCACTGTACAAGGGCAAAGGTAGCAAGCAATGTTGCACGAATTATCGTGACATCACCTTGCTGAGTATTGTGGGCAAGGTGATTGCTCGAATCCTGCTCAACCGCCTCGTCAGTCAGGTTGTGGAACCTAACGTGGCGGAAGAGCAATGTGGATTCCGTTCTGGTCGCAGCACCATAGATATGATGTTTGCGGCTCGTCAGTTGCAGGAGAAGTGCAAAGAATGACACCAGCCATTGTACTCACTTTTTGTTGATTTCACTAATTCATTTGATACGGTGAACCGTGAGGCATTGTGGCTGGTGTTGGATAAGTTTGGTTGCCCGCGCAATTTTGTAAGTTTGAATGTCTGCACAGTGGTATGCGAGCGAGGGTGCAGCTGAGTGGAGAGACCTCGGATGACTTTGCAGTTGTCTCTGGTGTGAAGCAAGGCTGTGTCTTATCTCCTGCCCTGTTTAATATATATCTTTATGCAATGTTATCTTGTGCTTTTGATGCCGCTTGTGCTTACGGTGTTCGTGTGGAGCGCCGTATTGATCGTGGGTTGCTGAACATCCATCGTTTCGGTACGAGATCTCTAGTCTGTGAGACAACTATCCGTATGTTACTGTTTTCTAACGACTGTGCGTTGTTTTCACACAGCGCGGATGAGTTGCAGCACATGACTAGTGCTCTGGCTTCGACAGCGACAAAATTTGGGTTCACCATCAACACAAGCAAAACTGTCTGTCTCTTTCAGCCTTCACCGGAGGTGCAATCTTCAATATTGCCGCGAATCAGCATTGGTGCTGAAGTATTAGAAACCACCTACCGCTTTTGCTACCTTGGGAATGTGATTTCGACTGATCAGCAGCTACACAGTGAGCTTCGTGTCCGCGTGTCGAAGGCAGCGGCGGCATTCGGGAAGCTAGAGTACCGAGTGTGGAACAACCATCAGCTTACCATTGGCACGAAGCTGATGGTGTACAAATCCACGGTGCTGTCCGTTCTTCTATACGGCAGTGAAACGTGGACGATGTACCGTCGGGATGTGCGATATTCAAATCGGTTCCATCAGCAGTGTCTGCGACGGATTTTGCGCATCAGTTGGGGCGACAGAGTTGCTGACACGGAAGTGTTGCGTCGAAGTGGGATGTATGCAGTGGACTGCATACTTTTACTGAGACACCTGAGGTGGATCGGTCATGTGAGTCGTATGGATTCGACGCGGATAGCGAAGCAGCTATTACATGTTCAGCTGAGTATTGGGAGGCGGCACGTGGGGAAACCAAAGTTACGATACTAGGATATGATTAAAGTGAGCCACTCCCGTTCTAATCTTGATTGTAGATCATGGGAATTGAAGGCGGTTGATCAGCGTGCATGGCGCGATCTGATCACGAAGGCAGTTGCCGAGGTGCAGGAGAAAGCCCTCATGCATGCAGAGAATCAGCGGCAAGCACCAATGGGTTGTTCTGCATCGACATCGAGCGCATGGTGCTGTAGCACATGCGGTCGCGAGTGCCTTAGTCAGGCAGGCTTAGTGAGCCATGAGCGAGGCCACTCGGGACTACTACCGAAGCGACGAGGGGTTCTGCAGAGAAGGTAGGCAGAACCGGCGCAGCGCTTGTAAGTACGCTGCATTCGATTTACTAACCGCGTGCTTGCATGCTAAGTCTCTTTATTTCAGGTGGTGGGTTTTCAGTTTTGCCTAAATGCTTTTCTTTCTCATATAAATGTCTACCTGTACTCTATTCCATTAACTTGCACACTTCGCTTAAGCCAATTGTATTCGATTTCCGTAGCATTTTTGTGTTCGTGGCATTCCGTAAAGTATACTTTCTGACCTCGTGAACTAATCTAGGGTTCGTTTGTAAACAAATTATTTCATATGCTCATTAACTTAAGGTTTATGTCACCGTTTCCTTATGCATTAATCGAGTTATTTTCTTTGTCTCTCTCTCTCTCTCTCAAATGATTGGCTGTTGTTTGATATCCCCGGTGTGGCTGCGCTTGATGTGCATGTTGACAAAGTGCCTCCCTGCCTATTACCCGCTCCCTCGTCCATACTGGCTCCAGGAGACAGTTTGTCGTTGCTGGAGTGGACGGGGTGCATGGTCCTTGTGGCCGTGTTACGGTCGGAGAGTGGTTCCATGCACTCAGTATGGAGCGGACTACTGTCCAGCCACCGCCTTGTGTGCGATTGATTCCCCACATACAGGGTGCTTGTGTTTGTTTGTGAAGGAGTGTGGGCCGGCTCCGTTGATGAAACGTGCTTCCCATCCGGATGCCTCCCGGTCTTATTCCTTCGGGTTTACATTGGATATGGGTTGTGTGGTTGGAGCTGTGGGTGGTGCAGCGCAAGCCACCCATGGTCCCTCTGTAGGCGCAGGAGTCCTGTGGTTGGCCACAGTGACAGGCAAATCCGAAACCGGATGCCGCCAACCATATTATAGTATATGTGTGTAAGCCATCATGTTGGGCGACTTTGTTACTATTACTGTGAATTTGTGAGTTTGTTCGTGATATTCGCCAATATAAAAAGGGATCAGATGAAATCTTTAAAGTGGTTGACGTTGGCATAATGGATAGGATCCTCCGGTAAGGCAATGACTTTATTTAATGGCAGACATTTGTGGCTTTTTATAGGGAGAGCGTTTGCCAGGCTGTTACGCATTACTTACTGGAACACTTCCGCCGAACTATTAGTTGGAGCGGGTTTACCCCGAACCACCCAGCTGGCACCGCGGGAAGATTGTTCGGCCATCCAGCCTTGAGGTTAATGGGATAGTGGTATTTGTTGTTGCAGTTGTCCGTCAGTTCCTGCCTATAGCAGCTGATTGGCATGTCTTACCCAAATTCCTGTGTCCACCTGAATACTTTAGATCACATTACCACGTTTGTATAGCACACGACCTATAGCCTATCCGTGATAGTAGATGCGATAATTTCTCGCCAGAACTTGTTGGCCAACATGAAAGGCTCGCTTTCGAGCACCGTGTCGAATGTTGACGTTCCATCTGAAAGTCGCGGGACAATAATTGTTCCTTTTTGGGTCTAAGGGCACACGGATTTTCCTTTGAGACAGCCGTGGATAGTGCGTTCGGTGTCTGCGGATTTGGAGTTGTGAGATAATTCGGAAGAAATGTGTCAAGAATCTCCGCCAAGGTACCTTCTCCCTTCATTTTTAGCAAGACTCTTTTGGGTGTACCCACGAAGCGTTCTCCTTTGTCCGTTTGATTGTGGGTGGAAAGATGCAGATCTTACATGTACGATTGCCTTTGTGGGACTGAAGCCAACAAATTTAGAGGAAGTGAACTGAGTAATATTGTCCGAAACCAACGTATGAGGAAATACCTGTCGAAGAGCAGAGACAGAGGCTGCTGTGGTAGTTTTCACCATTGGAATCACCTCAGGCCATTTACTGTGGGCATCGACAACGATGAGAAAATGATGACCGTCAATTGGACCCGCAAACTCGATGTGTGCACTGGATCATGGTTCTGCAGGTATTGGTCAGGATTGCAATTCCGTCTTCATCGGCTGTTTAGAGACACTGGCACATCGGGGACACTTCTTTGTTATGTACTCGATCTGGGAATCCATATAGGGCCAATGCACATAGCCTCGTACCGGCGATTTCCTGCAATTCATTCCTGGATGGCCAGTATGAAATTGTCGGAGGACTCTCTCTTGAAAGATGGTAGGAATGACAACGCGATCGGAGAACAGTAGACAATTTTTGACAACTGATAGTGCTTTTCTCCGTTGGTAGAATTGTTGAAGCTCCGGCGTCGTAACTCTCTTAGGCCAGCCATTGAGGTGGAAATTGACCACTTGATGTATGGTAGAATCATGACAAGTCGATTCCTACACCATTTCGATCGTTACTGGTAAGACACCGAAAATGTTGGACACAACTTGATTTACTTGGGGTTCTACGGATATTTGAGCAACTACCAAATCCTCTGGTTCCGGACGCAGTGTACCAATTAAACGAACTAACGCATCCGCCTGACCAATGATGTGTGTAGATTGCTATTTGACGGCGAAATCGTAACAAAGTAGAACCGTTACCCAGCGTTGGAGACGACAAGCCGTGCAGACCGGAATGCTTTTCTTTGGTCCAAAGATTGCAAACAAGGAGTTGTGGTCCGTGAACAGCGTGAATTTTCGTCCATATAGCATTTTATGATAACGCTTGACTGCAAACACTATAGCCAAAAGCTTCTTTCTCGATCTGCCCATAGTTGCGTTCCGCTGGGGTGTGTGATCTGACTGCATGTGCCACAGCTTTCTCCGAATCATTGGGTAAATGTGAGATATGACCGCTCCGATTCCCTAGTCTGACGCATCAGTAACAACCACCATTTCCAGTCCTGGATTGAAATGCGTTAGCAATGGGTCAGAACACAATATAGACCTGACATCATCAAATGCGGATTGACATTCAGGGAACCATACCGATTTGCGATCCTTCACCAGAAGTTCATTTAGCGGTACTCGTAGCCGATGCATTTCGAGCACAAAAGGGTTGTAATGACTGATCAACCCCAAGAATGATTTGAGCTTCGCGACATTGTCAGGAGGAGGCATCTGTTTGATGGCACTAATGTTGGAAGGATCCGGACGACGACCATCCTTGTCGATGGTAAAGCCAAGATACTTTATATACTTGATTTCGGTATTGCACTTTTCTGTTTTCAAGTAAAAACTGTCATTAACGCGGTTGAGAACTGCTTCCATTCTTTCCATCACCTCTCGATGGGTAGACAATTTTATTATGATGTCCACATAAGCCTCGACCCCTGATAACGCAGCTAACATCGTATGCACAATTCATTGAAAAATCGCGGGAACCGATTTGACACCAAACGGCATGTGGTTAAACTGAATTAGGCCGCGGTGCGTACTGATTATCAGCAACTCCTTTGAAGCGTCATCAACTTCAACTTTAAGATAAGCATCTGATAAATCTAGCTTTGCAAAATAAACGCCACCACTAAGCTTAGCAAATAAATTTTCTGGGACTGGCAAAGGATACTGGTACATTTTTAAAGCAGCATTCAATCCCGTAGATTATTCAGTACAGATACGAACGGTTCCATTAGTCTTCTTGCCGATAGTAATAGGTGCTGCCCATGCTGAATAGTTCACAGGTTGGATGACACAGGCTCGCTCCAAACGATCAGGTTTCGCACCAACAATCGGAAGCTCAGCGCGTGGTATCGATCTTTTGGCTCGGAATACCGGCTTCGCACCGTCCTTGAGAATAAGGCTTGCTTTGGTCTTTGTGCACCTTCCCAAGTCGTTGCGAAACAGACTGGAATTTTGTCGGTAGCTGCTCGGTCAGTTTATTGTTTGACTCATCCACTTCCGAAGAGGACCTCGTATGTCCGAGCTGGAGATTATTGTAGACTTGACTCAGGGGAGTGTCGAACAGGTGGAACTTCTAGACCCAGTCAAGTCCAAGCAGATTCAAATGTGACAGCTCCGTAATGTACGCGATGCTGTTTGCCTGAGCAGCGCCAAAAACCATTTCACACTGCAGCTCACCAACGAGATTAAGTTGACCCTCTGAAGCATTAAATGCAATATGTGTCGCTCGGTTATTTGAAGGAGCACCAATATACTGCCAGGTTTTGCCTAAGATAATTAGGATGTCAAAGGCTGTATCCAGCTGAAGACGTACTTGTTACCTGTTCAGGTGAACTTTGATGTACTTTCTGCGAACTACATGTTCATCGGAGTAGGCCGCTTGAACCGCACTATAGCTGCTCTATCTTTTGAGATCATTCGAATTCGGTCGCAGATGTCTAGCACGCTTGAACAGCAGTCTGGATCGTCAGTGCGTTTCCTTATGGCCCCGTTTATGACACTGGCGACAAACATGTTACAGGAACGGACATGCTCGAACAAAATGCCACTCACCACATCTCCAACAGGCAGTCGGGACTCTCTCTGGGCTTTTCATGGCCGCTTTCGCTTGGAAGCGGTTTCTTTGAAGTGGTTTTCAATACAATAAGACGGGGTTGTCTGTTGTCTTTCCAATCTAAGCTTGTCATGCTTGAGGTTCAGTAATCTTTGGCATTCAGTAGTGATGGTCTAGAGAGTCATTTGCGGGTCTTTTGCCTGGTGTGAATCTCTGCATCCCATGGTGAATGTCAGCCGCTGCTAAAAATCGGGCTTTTGGACTGATCTACCGTGATGGTTTTGGTGTCAAATTTTTCGCACCCGCGACTGACGATGCCAGCGTAACAGTCATAGTCATCAGCGTCAATCTTGGTGATCTTCAGGCATTGATATCGCTTGTTAAAGATGGGTGACTGCTCTTCAAATATTTGGCCCAAACATTTATCCGTCTTATCAAAAGTGCAGTCTGGAGTGTTTTTTTTGGCAGGTCCGCGGCTGTCACCCATGGCGAAGTGGCACTAACTGCTGGCATCCGGAAGTCATGGGGGCGGAACCCGGCACGGGTCCGCTGGAAGGCGCACCACCGATGAGACCCAGAATGTCGAAACACCGGTGTCTAATGATTTTCCAGACTAGCCTAAGCCCACTGACTGAGAGTAGACCGTGATGAACTATGCCTAATCATACTAAATCCCCACTACTCATTAGTAAAATTGACACCCGGAGTGTTCTGCTGTTCACAGTTTCCTTAACAGCAGTCGGACTTTTTAATCGTCCCCATGGTCTCTAACTTCAGCGCAGAACACCTTATAAATAACTGAATAAATAAATGGTGTATTTTTCGACATTGCGAGACACTGACCGGTTATTTGGTCTGCTCATATTGTACAAAATAATCACACAGTGACGAAAAATGTCTAAGTATTACAGTGTTTCATCTGGTGCTGGGAGTTTGCTATCAATTAAAAGTAGTTCAAGAAAGAGCTGCTAGTATGAATAATTGCAAGAATTTTCATCGGTTCAAGTGAAGGAATACGGTCATCCATGGAACCGTCCTCTGGTGACTTACTTCCATACTGGGTAGTACCTCGAGAGGTTTCATCTGCACTTACACGTCTCATCTGGCCATGTGCTGTTGGGCTTTAAAGCATGTAAGCCTCACTATTTTGACTCGTTTAATTTATTTTTTATTGTTTTTTTGGCTGCAAATATATGCAAAAGGCTCTCATCACATTGGCAATTGTTTTTGTTGCCACTATTCCAAGCAAATAGGCCATCAATAAGTTGACTTTTTTGCCCCTATCCTGTACAATTTTACTGCTTTCACGTTTGCTCTATATTTTTCGACAGCTGTATATTTCGAGGTAATGCAGACACACAGCCCATTCTCGCATGTAGCTATTTTGAATCCAGTACTTTTAAAATGCGCCAGTGATTATGTGACGATTCGCCTTACGCGGGTGTAATAGGTAGGTAGGAAACTTCCGTTTGTCACCTCAGGAGCTCAGCCCAGGAGTGATAAAGAAGAAAAGCAAATTGGAAAATAACTAGAGCTGGGAAGAAAGAACAGTAACGATAAAGGAGCGACAGATGGGGGTTCAATTTAAGATGTACATAGGGATCATAGAAAACAAATAAACATGAAAAATATTCCTTCCAAGGAAAGTTCTCAGAAGAATAGTGCAATGGCTGCAACAGGTAGATGCTCAAAAAGGAGAGCTTGGCTGCGCAAGTACATTCTACATTGCGCTGACGGGTGATGTGGATACCCAATTTGTTTCCCCTATAGAAGAACAGAGGACAGTTAGTAGAGTAAGATACGTGAGAAGCGTTAGGATAATAAAACTTTGACTGAGTTCAATCTAGACCATCGTCATAGGAGTGCTGAGGTGGCGGACAGGAGAGCATAAACTCCAAGCGGTAAGATTGAGTCTAACGGAGTGACTAATACATTGTGTGATCCATCTTTTAAACATTCTATGCTCTTTGAAAACATAGCTCCTTGGTCGCTATCTGTCGAATAAACAGTTTAGCCATGTTCGGCAATAGTAGGAATTGACTAAGTTCAGTTTTGCATTGAACAGCAATCGGACTAGCTCTTGCTGAGTGCGGCAGTCGGTTCCAGATAGCTGAGTATTGAACTACGAAGAAGTTTGCGCGAAGTTGCAACGTGAATCTTTGTGGAAAGAGAATAAATTCTCGGTTGCTTAAATTGTATTCATTGACCTCCCTAAACTTCAACTGTGTGCTTGAACTGAAGCTGAGGTTGTATCAGTTTGTACAAGAGAACTAAGTTCGTCTTCAGTCTTCGTAACCATAGAGGATCGATGCTCAGTGATTTACATCTATCGTGTCATGTTGCTAGCGACGACTCACCTTATAAGGCTTTTACTGAATGACCGCTGCAGACGTTCCAGTGATAAGGGATCACTCTTGCGTATGTGACTGTATATTATCGGGCAATACTTCAAAAGTGCTCGTGCACAAATCAAATAAAGAGCTAGTTTGGCTTTGAGTAATACTACTGAGTTGTTGATTAAGCTTAAAGCACAGCTTGCCTTCGATAACTGTTGTTGAGCGTGAATTGAGAACTCTAGTAGTTCATTGTAGTTTAAACCTAAATCACGAACGGACTGAGTGATAGAGATTGGTTCCTCATTTAAAGTTAAAGTTCCTGGTGGGATGCTATATCTATGACAGAGTACGCGAGATTCGTACCCGGAGAATTTAATTAACCATTCACTTGACCAAAGTTCAAGGGAATTCAGATCCACTTGAATAGTTTTGATGCTTATCTGCAGATGTTCTGGAGGCAATGTGTAGACGATTTTCATGTCATCCGCAGATAGAAACGGTTTACCAGATTTGATTTTATCGAAGACATTGATATAGATGAGGAACGGAGTGGGACCCCGTATGTTACCATGCAGTACTCCACTCGTTATTGCGCCTGGTTGTGATCCCAAGTTATTTAGCAAAATAGTCTGAATGCGACCCTCTAAGAAGGAGGTAAACTAAGCCCGGAGTGAATCACGGACTCCGAATGACCTAAGCTTCAATAAAAATCACTTATGCGGAACATAATCATAGGCTTTGTGCGTATCAAGAAATATGACCCGTACCGACATTTTGGCATTTACAGTCGACTTAATGTTATCTAGAAAGTCTAACTGGCAGGTGTTATATGAGTGTTTACTCATACATCCATGTTGTTGGTCACTTAGGAGTCTGTATGTTATAAGATAGTCAACGAGATACTTTCTGATTACTCTTTCAAATACTCTAGAAATGATGAAATTGTGATTAATGGGTTGATAGTTTCGCACGTCGTTTCGTGCACCGCCTTTGTGTTGTGGAATAATGATAGAATGTTTCCATTGAGGTGAAAAATGGCTATATGTTTGAGAAAGTCTGAACATTTTAAGTAAACATGGGGATGTCTTCGCTGCCATGCATGAGTAAAATTGGGGGAATGCCGTCCGGTCCCGCAAAGGTAGAGGGTCTAACTGATTTTAGGGCGGATCTAACCTCTGGGATATTTATACTTATCTCCGAGAGCATGCGGTCAGTGTAATTCGTCTGGTTGATATCTACAAGCTCGGGTTCGTTAATAATTGAGAAGCAAAATATTCACTGAACGCCTCACACATGCAAATTGGGTCTGTGATATTTACATCTTTGTGTCGGATTGAGATGGGTGTTCAGTCGGTACGTCTAGAATTCCTTGACTGTAGCAGTTGTGTTAGCGCGGATGTGTTACGGCAATTGGAAATTGCCAGACACTCTTCAGCTATATGTCGCAGCCTGTTTTATGTAACGTCTTATTGCAAAGACTTTATACGTATGCTCATAACCAGTCTTGTTATACCTAGCTCGCAGTTTGCGTGGCTTGCGACATACTCTTGGTGAAAATTTGCAGGTGATTCTGTTTGCTAAAACTAGCATTCGTTTCAATGGCGCGAGTATGTTTATACATGTTTAAAAAATTTGTCAGAAACTCTGACACAGACTCTTCGACATTTCTAGTCAAGGAAAAATTATCCCAGTTGAGAGACCGGAGAAGTCTAGAGAATTGAGACCAATCGACAGATCGGATGGGACGATATTATATTGTAGAGTTTCCATGGTTCCAGGTAGAGGTAATACAGCACTTAACAGTGTTACGATCACTGCCCGGGAATTTACCGCGAATTTACCCATTAACACAGGAGAGTTTAGGAGTGGATACTAGATCCACGCTGTTGTTCATACGTGTGCCCAACCTGTTATACGGATACTTGCTAAGAAATCTGCGTATTTTTGAGGACCTGAGAGTGAAGCTCACGACACTTCTGACATTTTGAGATCCCCATCAATAATCTTCCCTGTGGAGTAATGTGTTGCTGCGAACTGGAAGGCCTTCCTAAGTATAACAACTGCGGAGTCGTTTCAAGGTGGTGGGTTATAGACGCAGTTCACCAAGAAGTCTAGATTGTTAAAAATGTCCTTATCCAAATGGAGTCATCAACTGAGCACAGATGAGAGTCAGTCAATTCCTCCACCCAGAGGTCTTGTCGAACGTCAATAGAACAGCCCGCACCCCTACCCGTTAGACGACTTTTTCGAATTAGTTCATAGCACGGTAGTTGAATAAGCGTATTTGTTGTTTCGTCACTACACCAAGTTTCAGTAATGAGCAGCAGATGAGGGTAACCAAGTGCAGTCATGGTTTAAGCATATGTATTTTGTTAAGAAGAGGGCGAGCGTTGATATGAAAGAGTAGAAGTCCAGTTCGTGGTCCAGGAGATTTTAATATGTTCCTGAGAAGTTGCTGTATTTCACACTGAACGGCGGATGTGGATGAATTTAATTGCACCACCTGGAGGCTAGAAGTGCTTTTGGGTGGTCTAGCCACTTCAGGAACAGTTGGGTTGTCGTTTGGTCGCGAACCATCGCCGTAAACCTTTTGACTAGAGTGGTGGTCGCGACCGGATACCATAAAATATAATTGTGGTTAGCCGGATGTACCCCATTGGAACCCTCAGAGTTTGTGTTATCTATGTAGTGTACCGGAAAACACGCAGTTTCAGTATTTTGCAACATTGTATTTTACGGTTGTTTTAACATTCAAAACCTTCACTTGTTTTACTGACTGCACATCCGTTTTCACAAAGCGTTTTGGTGAGTACCTTGCTGCACCGTTTCTCGCTCTGTTTGATTCGCTTCCTATTTTTGTAGCCTGCACAATATACGTTGGGTTCAGTCGCCTCCAACTTCTATACTGTCCCGTATTTGGCACGGCTCTTACGTGTCATTGATTACCGACTAGTATCCCAGGCTCCACCCAACAATTCGTGACCCCTGTCAGGAACACGCTGTCCGCCATTTTGAGTTTTCATTCTGGTGAGCTCGTTCCAGTGATTTTATGATTCATTACTCGCTATCGTTTTGTTTTCTCACCTGCCGCATATATTTATTCATTTCTCACGATGAATAGTCCAGATGATAAACCATCTACGTACGTGGTTAGTGCCGTAGAGCTAGTCTTCCCACTTTTTGGGAGAATGACCCGTTGTTATGGTTTGCGCATTTAGAATCCACTTTTTACAATTGTAAAATTTCATCTGATAATGCTAAATATCATCAACTTATGTCCCGGCTTCCGCAAAGTGTATCCTCCTAAGTGAGAGACATCATAGCTTGTCCGCCTTCCGATGCGAAATATGCGACTTTAAAGCAGGCGATTATTCAGCGAATCACGCCCTCTGACAAGGTCCGACTGCAGCAACTGTTTAGGGATCTGCAGCTAGGGGACAGGATGCCTTCAGCCTTGTTGCGACAGATGCAACAGCTCCTAGGCACATCCAGCATGGACGCAGATATTCTCCGCGAAATGTGGATGCAACGTCTTCCGGAAAACACACAGGCCATCCTTGCCGTGGCAAGCGCCCTGCCTCTCGCAGCAGTTGCAGAACTAGCAGACCGTGTCATCGAACGACATCAGCCAACGAACGAATCTAGGACATTCACTCGACTTAGCCCCGTCGCAGCCCCAGCGACATACGCGACTAGTGAGCCGTCGGCAATCGACGCTTTATCATCGCAAATAGCGTCACTACAACGCCAAGTCGAGAAACTCTCCCTAGATCGTAAGCAGCGCAGCCGCTCTAGCTCATCACCTCGTCGCACGAAGCCTAACAATTCAGGCTTTTGCTTTTACCACTCGCGTTTTGGTAACAAAGCCCGTAAGTGCGAGCAACCATGCAGTTTCTCCGCCGCCAAGCAGGGAAACTTCCAGGCCGGCCCGTAATGGCGACTAACGGTGTCGGCAAAGCCCAAAGTCGTCTCATCTACATTAGGGATTATGACTCCGAGACCCAGTTCTTAGTTGATACCGGGGCGGAAGTCAGCGTCATTCCCCCTATGCCAGGTGAGCCTACCACTTCTCTGTCGACAAGCCTCAGTGCCGCCAATGGCACGCCAATAGCCACCTACGGTCATCGGTCGCTTACCCTGGACCTAGGTCTTCGGCGCACGTTCCGCTGGGTATTCACCGTCGCTGCAGTCCCCTTTGCCATCATCGGCATTGACTTTCTCAGGCATTTCGACCTCTTGGTCGATGCGAAACGCCAGATGATAGTCGACACTGCAACGAAACTCAGTGTACGTGGCATCACCGCCGATATCGCATCTATAACACCGGTCTACGCCTTTCCCCAGACCTCGCCAGACTACGCCAACCTCTTTTCTCAGTATTCCAAGCTCGTTCAGCCAATGAACGCAGCTTTGCCCGTGGCATCCCAAGTCACGCACCACATACGGACGAATGGCCCACCTGTGTCATGCCGTCCACGCCGACTATCGCCCGAGAAACTAAAGGTAGCTAGGGCGGAGTTTGAGCACATGCTTGAACTTGGAATAATCCGCCCTTCCGACAGCCCTTGGTCCTCGCCCCTGCAGATGGTCCCCAAGAAATCTGGTGACTGGCGCCCTTGCGGTGATTACCGCGCACTCAATCGGCTAACCGTCCCAGATAGGTATCCCATCCCACACATGCAGGACCTTACCGCATGCCTCACAGGTAAGACGATCTTCAGCAAGATCGATCTGGTTCGCGCCTATCACCAGATACCTGTAGAAGAAAATGACATTCCTAAAACAGCCGTTATCACTCCTTTCGGCTTGTTTGAATTTTTAAGAATGCCATTTGGACTGTGCAACGCCGCACAAACCTTCCAACGCTTCATCCACGATGTCACTCGTGGCCTAGACTTCGCTTATTCCTACCTCGATGATATTTTAGTAGCCAGTTCATCGGAACAAGAGCACCTCGAGCATCTTCGAACTCTCTTCCAGCGCTTGACCCAACACGGTGTCACAGTCAACCCGACTAAATGCGAACTCGGCAAATCAACGGTAGAATTCCTAGGCCACCTCGTTTCATCGTCTGGTATCGAAGTCCTTCCTGATAAGATCCAGGCAATCAAGGACTTCCCAGCTCCGACTTCGTTCAAGCACCTCCGTCGATTTTGTGGTTTGGTCAACTACTATCGACGCTTCATTCCGCGCTGCGCTCAGCTCATGCAGCCTCTGACCGACCTACTCAGAGGGAATGAACGTAAGTTCGCTTTCCCTGACACAGCACAGGCAGCCTTCGCCGAGCTCAAGGATGCTATCTCCAACATAGCCCTCCTCGCTCATTCCGAATCGACTGCGCCCCTTTCTATTACGACTGATGCCTCAGACGTCGCGGTAGGAGCCGTCCTCCAACAACACGTTGGTGGGCAATGGCAACCCCTTGGGTTCTTCTCCAAGCGCCTGCAGCCAGCGGAATCCCGCTACAGCACGTTTGGCAGAGAACTGCTCGCCATTTACCTAGCCATTCGTCACTTCCGGCACACACTCGAAGGCCGCGCTTTCACGGTCTACACTGACCACAAGCCCCTTATCTTCGCCTTCAACTCTGCTTGCGACAAATACTCACCACGGGAAACAAGACACCTAGACTTTGTCACGCAGTTCACTGCTGACATACGTCATGTCTCAGGTGTCGACAATCCCGTCGCCGACGCTCTCTCACGCGTCAACCTCACTCTGCAGTCTTTGCCTACCGTCGACCTTGCCGCCATGGCATCGGCTCAGGCTCAAGACGAAGACATACAGCGCACTCTGCAGTCCACTTCGCTGCATGTGCAACCTGTTCCTCTCCAAACCACGAAGGAACCATTCTCTGTGACACTTCCACAGGTTGTCCTAGACCCCTCGTGCCCGTCTCCTTCAGACGCACAGTCTTTGACGCACTGCACTCACTATCACATCCCGGTATCCGTGCATCTTTGAAACTGGTCACCGAACGTTTCGTTTGGCCACGCGTAAACAAAGATGTTCGTACCTGGGCTCGCGCCTGCCTTCAATGCCAGCGCTCCAAAATACATCGTCACACCCGCAGTCCTCTTGGTTCATTTCCTGCCCCGGACTCTCGGTTCTCGCATGTACACTTAGACCTGGTAGGTCCATTGCCTCCTTCACGCGGATTCGTATACATTCTTACATGTGTCGACCGCTTCACCAGATGGCCAGAAGCCATTCCCGTAACAGACTGCACAGCTGAGACTGTTATCCGGGCCTTCTTAGACCGGTGGGTCTCGCACTACGGATGCCCATCCACCATTACAACTGACCGAGGAACGCCTTTCGAATCTTCACAATTCGATACGTTCTGCAACTTTTTAGGCTGTCGCCGCATTCATACCACAGCGTATCACCCAGCAGCCAACGGGTTAGTTGAACGCTTCCATAGACAGCTTAAAGCCTCGCTCTGCGCCTCCTCCGACCCTAGCTGGAGCGAAAACGTTTCGCTCGTACTCTTAGGCATTCGCAGCAGCATCAAAGCTGACTTGCAATGTGCACCAGCAGAGCTGGTTTACGGCACAACGCTAAAGTTGCCAGGAGAATTCGTTTCACCTCCCGCATCGTCGGGTATGCCTCCGCCTAACTTTGCGTCCTCCCTAGCTCAACGCATGCGTTCACTACGCCCGACTCCGCCCCGTGAGCAGACTAGAGATGTGCAAATGCACAGCGGACTCTCTACCTGCACTCACGTCTTCCTCCGCACCGACGCAGTGCGGCGCCCTCTCCAGCCTCCCTACACTGGCCCTTTCAGAGTTCTGCAACGGACTCCGAAACATTTCACTTTAGACCAGAATGGTCACCGAACAACGGTGTCCATCGACCGCCTCAAAGTGGCTTTCTTTGACGAACCACTTGCAACCCATCCTGATGCTATCGCACAAGCACCCGCACCTGCGGTGACTTCCCGAGCACTGGATATCCCGAAACCCTCCGTTCCCCTTGACCCTCAACCTACCCCGCCTCAACCCCAGGCAACCGACCGACGCGGTAGACAGGTCAAACGTCCGGTCCGTTTTTCAGATTTTGTAAACGTTTGCTATTTCCATTAACACGCCATTTTCGTCTTTAGTGGTTATCGTGCGTCTTGTTCACAAACGTTTTGCAAAATCGACAAAAGAACCCAAAACATTTTGAAAACCTAAAAAGCGTATTTGCTTTTATCATGCATGCCATGTTCCCTCTCCGGCGTCAAGCCACTTCCCCGACCCTTGCCCACCCCCTCTGAGTTCTACCTTCCAGAAACTCAACCGCCGGAACTGCCAAGGCAACCCTCGAGTGACTCGCCAACCGGCTCAACGCAACCCCCGAGTGACTCGCCAGCCGACCCAAGGCCCCTTCCTGACCCAAGGAACAGTCAGTCGCCCTCGGCCGCAGACAGCCACGAACGGGTTGGTCCCCAAACGCCTGGCTAGGCGTTGCCGACGAGGACGCCGGATTTCTTCGTGGGACGAGGACCGTGGACTGAAGTGCGGTGGGGGAGTGACACCTCCCAAGCGCACCGTCGGGTCTGCAGCAAAGGGAAGGTCCTGTCGGCCTTTTTTCTGGACTAGCCAGTTTTTTTGCAGTCCGACCAGCCCGCCCCGACGGCCCACCGATGATGCACTCTGGTCCACACGATCATCATAAATAATAACTAACAAAAGCCTGGACCCAGCGAACTCTGCTACACACCCCACTTTGGAAGCCCTTGCTCAAGCCCATGCAACTATTCGCACCCATCCTCACCTTCCGTTTTCCCCCACTAACAGCTCCATCGAAGGCTTCCATCCTTCAGCCTTCTAGGGGAGGCCCTTGTAGTGTACCGGAAAACACGCTGTTTCAGTATTTTGCAACATTGGATTTTACGGTTGTTTTAACCTTCAAAACGTCCACTTGTTTTACTGACTGCACATCCGTTTTCACAAAGCGTTTTGGTGAGTACCTTGCTGCACCGTTTCTCGCTCTGGTTGATTCGCTTCCTATTTTTGTAGCCTGCACAATATACGTTGGGTTCTGTCGCCTCCAACTTCTATACTGTCCCGTATTTGGCACGGCTCTTACGTGTCATTGATTACCGACTAATATCTTAGGCTCCACCTAACACCTACACCTGGCAGCTTGGCGACAGGCGGTGCATCTGGATACAAAGTGTGGCACGTTTGTGAACGCCACTCTTTTTTAGATGATGATGTATTGGAGTCCATTGAGTTGACGTATATTGTGCTCTTTGTTTAAGAACTGGTGCTCATCATTTTGATGCTTCAAATGCACTAGTTTCCTACAGGACTTTCCGTTTGCAAATTTCAGAATAGCATGAAGAAGCAGCATTGTAACAGCGTATTCTGAATTCAGATATTCCGTGTCCTCTCATCCACTATCGAAAGCCAATCACTGAAACTACTACAATATAACACACCAAAGTAAAACCGGTTGTTTTCAAACCTTTCTGAAATCATGAGTTCTCGATCGGTTCTAAGTATTTTCGAAGATATTGCGTACAAAATCGTTCGGTTTAAATGAAGCTAATCGATAACGCTTCACCAGGGTAAGGCTAGGGTAGTCAGCAATTCTGTCTGTTGATATAAATTGGGCTTCAGTCTATGGATCGCTGAGGCCCCTGCGGACGGGCACTGCTTTGTCGACTAATGATCCTGAATGACTGACGTGAATTTTGGCAAGTAGGGCAACCCAGTATGTGCCGGGCAACAAAGCTAGTGAGCAACTTCGGGCCGTCTGCCACCATGTTATGTGGGACATGCTCTGAAATTCTTGTGGATAGCCTCCTTTCAGTTTGTCCTACATACTTGCCCCCGCAAGTGGAATGAAAAGGTTAAATACAGGAGGCGGTATTTTTAGGGTCTGGTTTGTGCAGGTCGGATTTGCAGAGCAACTTGCTAACGTGTTGCAGTAATACTAGCTCGGACGCATAATAGCATCTCTTTAAACGATGAGACGCAACGGAGTAGATCTTAGGAGCTTTTGCAAAGGTGATACGCACAAGGGCTCGTTTGTAGTTAATCGGACAGAAACCGTTAGAGTTGAGATACTGTCCTGTCTAAGTGGGTTCCGGTACACGGATCCAGTGGTCGTACCATCTGGATTCTGACAGTGAGTTACACAGCGCGTCTCGGCAACACTACGCGCAAATGGGTATCCCAACAGATTCATAGCACGCCACTCCAACCCTAAGGCTATTGAAAAAAGTGCAGCCGTCGTCCCTAAGAAGAAAATATTCATCCAGCTACCATTCAAAGGAGACCAGAATGACAGGCGATTTCCATATCGTCTCCGTCAGTCCATTAAGAGATGTTATTATGCGACCGAGCTGGTATTACTGCACCATCTTAGGAAGTTGCTCTGCAAATAGGACCTGGACAAGCCAGACTCTAAAGTTGCCGCCTCTTGTATTTGCCTTTTTCATTGTACTTGCGGGAGCAGTTATATGGGCCGAACTGAGAGGAGGCTATCCACAAGGATTTCAGAGCATGTCCCACATAACATGGTGGCAGACGGCCCGAAGTTGCTCACTAGCTTTGTTGCCCGGCACATACTGGATTTCCCTACTTGCCAAAATCCACGTCAGTCATTCAGGATCATTAGTCGGCAAAGCAGTGCCCGTCCGCAGGGGCCTTAGTGATCCATAGGCTGAAGTCCAATTTATATCAACAGACAGAATTGCTGACTACCCTAGCCTTACCTTGGTGAGACGTTATCGATTAGTTTCATTTAAACCGAGCGCCTTTCTACCCAGTTTTACTTTGGTGTGTTACATTGTAGTAGTTTCATTGATTGTCTGTCAACAGCTGATGAGAGAGCACGAAATATCTAAATTCAGAATATACCGTTGAAATGCTGCTTCTTCTTGATATGCTGAAAATGCTCTAGTATTGGACAACATTGCATAGAGGACCTGCGAATTAGTCTTTGCGCGCATAACCAAACGTTACTCTTCTTAAGTGCTACTTCTATGATGCTGGTAAATTGGTCTATGCTCACGGAATCCGGAATGTTGTGTGCCAGTAATGTTTGTATACACGATTTTACTCATTTTGATCCTATTGTTGGATCAACACTACCAGCTGGTTCAGTAAGTGCTTTCAGTTGGTTGTAAGATACTGTCTCACCAGGGGCACCTAGGATAGATAATGATGATGTCTTGACAATGTTAGTATGACACGGTGTGGATCGATTGCTGTTGTTATTTGTTGAATCCCCGTTCATGCAAGTATGTGCCAGTAGTCGAGACAACTGTATTGTTCGGATAGCAGCTAGCTTACTAATCATTGTATTTAAAGTAGCTTGCTCTGCTGAACTCAGCCCAACTGGTGCTGGAAAAGCATGGATCCTCTTGGGCACTATAATGACCTTGACCAAGCTCGGTTGTATGCCCGATGTAGCGCAAAGAGCATCCGCTGCGCCAAGGATGTTTACAGTCTGGAATGTTGAAGACTAGAACACTGTGGACGATATTTTGTTAGGGAATTCTCGTGCCACCCATTTGGGTGATAGTTCTCATGTGCGTGCTTCATATGCTCCTACATTCAGGAGTGATGAAGCTAGTATGGTGGCGACTTTTGCATAGTTTGTCTTGGGAGTGCGGTACCGACTCACCATTTGACCAGAATTCGGCAGGTGATGATTGGTGGGGCGCTTCGATTGGTGGTTGAGTTGTTATTTTTTTAGGTGAGTCTAACCGACTATCACCATAAATAGACTCGTGAGCATTCGACGAATGCCTGTAAATATCTAAATCAATTGCACCACTGAGTGAACACATTTTACTGTGTTTCCCTCCAGTGGCCATCTTAGGACTCAGTTGACTGGACTGTGTAGTCTTTCCTCCGAAAGTTGTACTCGCCACTGCCGACGGATCTTCAAGAATACTTACTTTACTAGATGGAGGTGGGTAAGTGGTATCAACGTTGGGTAGTAAGTCATTGACATTATCAGAGTCAATGTTATCGTCGAATCAATGTGCGGTTTCTGACAACTCAGCCACAGTAGCTGTTGAACAAGCAAAAGGGCTGTTGAATGGCGTTTCTCGGTGCATAGGAGAAACTGTCTTTGCCAGAGTTCTCTTTGTAGTGGGATTTTATCTCCGGAAATTTTTCGGGGCTTAAACATAGTTTTGGCAGTAATTTGGTCACCTTTTCCGATAAAATCGGTGGCAGTCAGAGCATCTGCAAAGTGAAACAGTATGGGACAAGGTAAAACGCACGACACATTAGTCCTACCGCTAGCTCGAAGTAAAATATTCTGTATGGAACTTATGACAATTTTGTCGGAAATATTAAAGACTACCGCATTTTTTGAGCACCGCACCCTATTGAAGGCTTCTGTGGCTATCGTATCGACAAATGCCCCTACAGGAATTAGGTGTTCTGCACTTGTGCTACTTGATGTCTGCAGTAGATTAGTCAAAGGCTTAATTTTGTTCAAGGCCAGGTGTAAACCGTCAATGGTTTCTCTTTTGGTTTTTAAGTCATCCAGTTCGTTACGAATGATTTGCAAATTTTCGCTGGCACCGATGACAAGATCAAGGGAGCCAGCATGATTTTGTTTGCGGCTAGTCGTCTCTTTGCTCTTAGGTGGTTTAGCATTAACTGTAGCTTTGCTTGAACTTCGCGCTTTTACAGCACTAACGGATGAAGTAGTAGCAGTGACATCCGTGAGGTTTACGGTGGTTTCTGGTTTTACTTGCGACTTAATTTATGAGCTTCTCGTACTCGCAGCGCTAGCAAGCATTTCTAAATAGGGCACTCAGTGGGGTGTTAACATGGTACACATACAGTTATAAAGGTCTGAGACTGGATAAAATGATTTAAGGTTCCAAATACTACCAGCGATACTCAAGAATGGCGTTACAGAAACCAGACTACAAACCAACCGTATTGTTTTAGGTCTGCCTTCAGGTATCGGAATTCGCCAAGGGTGCAGGTAATCCGCCGTTGCTTCGCAGGCGGTCGGCGTGTTCGTTAGTCTCGTTCGTTCGTCCAGGAACAGAAGTATGATTGCGTATCCTGAATCAGTAGAATTCGAAACATGGTTTAGATAATGTAATTGTCAGGTTATGCATGATTGTTTGTCCAAGAATCGCTGCTAGGACCTGTTTATTAATTCCTGATAATCGGTGCATTTTATCACACCATTCTTAACCGGTTTCTCTAATATTCTGGCTAATACTGAGGTGTGATGGATTGGCCGGTAATTGTACTTGTTTGGATCCACCCTTGTGGCGGGGATGATGAGCGATGCTTTCCACTGGTCTGGAAAGTAGCTTGATTCCAACGAAAGGGTAAACATGTTCAGCAATAGCAACGGCATGTCAGGCCCTCCCAGTTTTAAACCTGCAGGTGGGATACTATCGGAATTCAGATGGGAAGACTGTCTAATGGAATTCACTACGTCTTGAACGGTATTGCTATATAATTCCATTTTGCACTGGACGTTGGTTTGCACTCCAATGCATACATTTAACGGGACCGTCTCTAGGCTCATGTAGGTAACGAAAATTATCTAAACGCTTCACAGATGTCAGTTGGATCATGAATGGACTGTTCGTCTGCATGGAACAGTCCACCGATCAAGGGGGATTGGTTCTGCGACGCAGGATTTTAACAAGTTCTTTCGTTTTACATGTTCGTAAAGCTATCTGTTCTTCATATATCCTCTTCGTCAACTGTATGTTCTTGACGCTGTCATTTATGTGCAACTGTAACAACAAGGTGAAATTCCCCTTCTTTCTTTATCCAGCAATTAGTCTTCTGTGTTTCCGGCTGACTGAACGCACGGTTGCGTCTTTTTGGACACCTGTAATCCTCTGGTCTTGGGGAGTAAGGACAGCAGTGGCCTGTTGGACCCGATGGTAGAAATAGTCAACGGCAGTGCACACATTGTTAGAGGGGAAGGATGCGTCCCAATCGGATGATCGGACTAATTATTGGAACTGCTTCCAGTTTACCCTATAGGTTGCATATTGTGGAATAAAGGTCTGTTTGGTGGCCAGTTTAACGCAGAAAGTGAATCGTACCATCTTGTGGTCGCTATCATGGAGTTTGTCTAATACCTCTGTGCACTTGTGACCCCAGAGTGAATATCAGATTGAGTATACTGACTGCTCTTGTTGCTTCAGTAACCCATTGTATCCACTCACCAATTCTGAGAGAGGAATGGAAAGATGTATGTGTAGACGATGATGGTTGGGAGGCAAGCTAATCTTTGGTAGGTTAAAAGCACCAGCACTTCTATCTATGTGGCATCTCAGCAGCAAATTCGAACACTTTAGTGGTTATGGTAACACTCGCAGTTGGCGGGTTATAAAAAACATCCGAGTAAAATGTGAGAACCGGTTCCTGAGACGGACAACCAAAGAGATTCGATCATATTTGTTAGCTGTGGATGATCAAGAAGTTCTGCTGCAAATTTACATTGTAGGTATATCATGCATCCACCTACTTTGTCTGTTCCGCGATCTTTTCGGAAGAATTGATAATTAGGAATCGTTAAGGTAAAATCTTATGTATCAAAGGGGCACCACGTTTTGATAACGAGGATTGTTTGTGGGTCATTGATATGTGCAGGCATGCTTAGGAAGTACAATTTGATGTTAGTAGGTCTGGCATTAAGTAGAATTCCAGATTACGGACTATTGGGTGTGAGATCGTCGTGTTGCGGTTCGTTGTTCAACGCGTTGTTTTAATCAGGAACCCAGTAGATATCAGTGGGAGTAGTTGGGTCGTGTCTCTTAGCAGGCATGGTGATGTAGGTAATGTGTCCTTTGTGAATGCCGATATTGATGTAGTTAGGGAGGTGATTGAGGGAGCAAGTCTAATTTGCGGTTAGCGTTGCAGTTCTCTAGCCGATTCATCTGTAGAAATTGCAGGAACAGTGGGAACAGCTAGTTGGCTTCTGCCGGGTATGTAATGAGTGGGAATGACCGCGGCTCTATGTCCTCCTGTACTGAAAAGGGGTCGTATTGAGGGGTGTTGGAAAAGGCTGTACACAGATGAGACGGTATGGGAGGTGGCCTTGTCTTCGTGACATAGTTCATTCTGTCCTCATTACTGCGCCTGATTTTATGGCATGGGAACGGATTATAGAGAGTGGTATCCAGAAGAATTTTCTTTCTGGTTTTGTCGGCTCAGGATGTCACTTAGTATTGTGTTTGTGCGATGCGCGTTGGTAGATCTTATCAGTTTCTACCGTGTTCTTCAAAGGTTTAACTCTTTTGTTAAAACCGGTGAGTGGCTGTGTGTTTTCTACATTATTTGTTTGACTGCCCATGGGGTCCTTTGGGTGCTGAGTTCAGCTTGCGACACTGCTGTAGGGCCTTTGCTAATCAGCTCTTCCCAATGTTTTGGCGTTAATCCGTCACTTATGAACGGTGAATTCAATTCAGTTGGTTCACAGGTGTCAAGATTGAGAGGGTAGTAATTGGTAGGAGTTTGTTTAGATGACATTGCAGTATTGTCAGGAACGGTGGCGACCGAGGTCCTTATCATATGAGGTGAGCTGTCGAGATCCACTTGGAAGTGCTCAGTTGCCACACTAGAGAAGTTATTTTTTGAGCCTTGGTCTGAGAACACTTAACCCAAATAGCCGTTTGAGCTGATGTTTGTGACGAAAGATCATTAAGGGACCTTTGTATAGGTGTGCGATCTCATTTAATTAATAGGTCATTGAACACGGTTCTCTGGGCTATGGTGAGCTCATTACACAACGATCGGTTTACGGTTTCCTCTGTTAAAAAATTAAGAACGATCGGGAAGTCGTGCCTCGATGTTTTCTTTCTCCGATGAAGGCATTTGCATCCGATTGTGGACATGTTGCAAGCCCTAAGTACTGCAGTTTTAACTTTACCCAAACTAAGTTTATCAGGAATGTAAAAAACGATCAAATTTTTTATTGTACGCATTCGTTCATGTGCCTCAAACGTACTTGAGGCGATTAACTGTCCTGCCTTTTCCATTTGGACTGAATCAAGTCTTTCCCATGGGTTACTGAGATAGCCTAATGAAGCCAGGTGATACCTAAGTCGTTCTCATTTCTGAGAGTTGGGATTTCAGAGAGTTAACCTTATCACTGAGTACAGAAAGGAGAGTAGCAATAGGATCAGGACTGACTCGCATTTTGTTCGGAGCCTCAGTTTTCCTTGGCTTTGTTCTGGATGTGTATGAAACACTACTTTTTGCTTCTCTAGTAAAGCCGGGCCTTCTGGGACTGCACTGCTGAGAAGGCTAGATGAAGTGGCTATAGAAGATTGATGAAAAAAGACTCAATCAAGGTCTTAGCTTCTTAAGCTGGCGGGAAATGGCAATGCAAAAGTAAGCGAATGCTATACAAACCAACCAGTTTTTAGTTTTATGCCATCGGTTCAGTAGGAGTTTGTTCCGGCTAATTTTAGTTCAGTTAAATCTAGACTGTTGCACTTCACGAGGCTGGTTGCTGATTTCAGTTCCGCTTGCTATCACATAGCTGCACCAAACAGATTAGATTACCATCGAACGAATCCAAGATGGCGGACACGGACGGCAGTTAGACCAGCTAAAGTGATTTCAGAAATTTGCCGGGGAATATCCCCAAATTTGCACAAGTTGAAAAATGCACCAAAGGAAAATTATTGGTGTACAATTTGCGCGGAAAGAACACGTATGACACACTAGTCCGAAAGCAAAGGTAGATCCAGCAGTGTACTTCAAAACTCCGCTACGTCTTTTGGTACAGCTAGCTTAGCGTACTTTGATATATGTCCACTGGTTAGCGCAGTGTATGGGTAGAATTTGGACTGCTAAGTTTGGTGGATAAACGGCCGTCTTTTTTCTGTCTGCACGGTCTCTGTTCATGGAGCGACTGAAGCAGAGCCTTGCATATGGGGCATTTCGTGCTAGGTGTTGACACTGGTTGGCCAGCACCTCTTCATCTTGCGCGTCGATTAGATCTAGCTTACTTGGATGCGGGTATTTGTGTAACCACGTTGCTAGTCTTGTTCCTGTGAGCATTGAACCAAGGAGCGTGCAATGCTTCCTTACGTTGTCCACGACTTCTATCACAGGGATTTCTGCTGATATATTCAAAGTCACCAGCGTTCGTAGGGCAGCTGGTGGTTGAACACTTGGTTGTTAGGCAACAGTACGTAGAACATGACGGTACCTGGGTTTGGGATTGGTTGCTTTACGTTTGGGAGGCTTGACGTGTGTTAAAGTTGGTGCCACGCCACCTTGAAAGCTGCTTGCTGTACTTGTGCATGGTGTTTCTGGGTGGTATCAGACGATTTTTCTACGGAGCAGTGCGGTAGTTCTTGTGGCATCTATTTGATCGGTATCGGCTACCGATCGCTTTATTTTCGATGGCAGGTCTAGTGGAGTTCTACCTTCAATATTTTTAAGCGACATGTCAATTGTCAACTGGTTGATCGCCTGTATGTTACCATGGTTTGTCTAACTTTTTTGGGCACGTGGTCTGTATTAAGTTCTTCAGGTGCGTCTACTTCAGCAGAATGCTTATGCGCGAAGGCGATACTGTTTGTTGAGGGACCGAGACGTGTGAGTAGGGTCGTAAATTCCGGCTCTTGGGAGTTTGGTTGCAGGCTAATCAATGATTAATTTAGCTCATTCGCGCTCATACCGATTCCAGTGAAGGCAAACTGAGGACTGTTTTCTTTGACCTGCATGCTTGGGTTGTCCGGCTGATGGTTAAATTTGGTGTTTTTGTGGAGTGTCGAGTAGTAGTCCGTTAAGCAAGAAGACTTGGCTGCGATCACGATGTGTTAAGATTATGCATGGATATTTATAGCGTATATACACTACTCATGAGAGCCCTTTCTTTTAGCACAGCACACTTTGACTCAGGTGCGTACAGTCTATTCGTGGCTTGACAAACCAATCCGCATCTCACTGTTACGCGCTCTTTCGCAAGACTGCTTTGTCCTGTGGATTTGGGAAATGCAGGCGCCTGATTGATCTCCTGCACACTCAGTGGATGTTTATTTTCAGTCGGCTGGTTGTTCTCGCATAGCTCGATGTGGGCGCGTGCAGACCACTCGCTGCTCGGCCACTTCCGATGGCATGCTCGCTTTCCTTCGGGCTAAGTTGCATCTGTTCGGTGCTCCGCGAAATGCTGCATGGCGTTCGATTCGCCATCTGTTTACCGGTATCATAGCGTCTCCACTCACTATTGGTTTCAGCCACCATCACATGGTGCATCATTCTAGAACCAGATGATGCTGATATACCTTTTTGGTCTTCTGTTTGTGGCGGTGTTCTGTTAGCTACAACTTGTACTTTTTTGGAAGTAGTGTTGCTGGCTAGGTGATCGCTACTTGTTAGCGGCTGCATAACCGTGAAATTTAATGTGAATTGGTCAGTTGCTACGTTGGGTGTTTTTTCTTGCTCTTGCACACGCGCAGTGCACGTTGGTCCGGTCTCTTGCCTTCAACAGGGTTCTTTGTACTGATTCGATGGGTACTTTTTCTAAGTCGTTATACATAACTGCGTTGTCGGAACGACGCACTCTACTCAGCAGTTCAGCTGTGACAAAGTGCGAAGACGGCAGTTTCTTTAATATGGTCTAGTGTTTGGTTATTTAGTTTTGTGTTAGGCCGGTCAGGGGTTCAAGTTTCTCGATAACATTCTCTAACGGAGCGAAGGATGACACTTTAAGTTTTAGTTCCTTTATTTCGCCTTGCATGGAGTTGAACTGAGCAATTATTTCAGTCAACTTTTCATTCAGCACTACTGAACATTTCTTTAAAACAACCGGTGGTTTGCCTTTCGGCGCTTTTGGGATCGCCTCTGGCTTACGCTGCAAGTTGTTACGGTGTGTTTCTACATGCCATTGAACTGGAAAGCTGTAGCTTAAATATCAACTATAGCTCAATATTCTGAAAATATGAGGCTCATCGAAATTTGACACTGCAAGTCAAGGTCAATTGACCGTTTAGCCTTATCGACAGCTTTCTCCTAGCTTGCTCTGGCTGGCAGCATGTTTTGAGTGCTTGTCCTGTTTCGGCGGAATCCTTACTGCAGTGACATTATGCTGTCATCACTACCAAGATATTTTATTAGCGACCCTGTGATAACGCCTTGTCTCTATATGAAAAGCATCGAGAGGAGAGTTATGGTACGCCAGTACAAAAGCTCTGCGCAACTGAATTCTTGTAAGGATAGCTTCAATTATTTCAAATCATGTTATTCTTCACTGTATCAAGGATCCGTTCAAAGGGCTAACATAACAGCTCAACTGTGTTCATGGTGAATGTTTTAGGACAGTTGTGCACGCTTGATTGCAGTAACCTTTTCATACTATGCGGTGCTTCAAAGAAGGCATAACTTGACCCTAGCATCGTAATCTGTTCCAAAGGTTTGCGTAGTGAACATTTACTCTAGGAACTACGGAGGAACTAGTGCCGAAACGCCTTAGCCGTCTCCCGCTCAGGTAGCATTGTTCCATTTGCTGCACCTGGGATTCTGATTTCGCGCTGCACGTTGCGGAGATTGCTGACGTGTCCATAGAACGCTATAGGATTATTATTTGTTTAAATCACTCAACGTCTGCAATCTAGAGAAGAGTGAAGTGGAGTGTAGGCTCGCAGGCCTCGATGATCGGGAAGTGATGGAGCTGACAAGGTATCTCCCTCCTGCTCTCTACTACCCATTGAACCAAACTACCCTGCTTATTACGACCCGCATTAGGCTCAGTTTAGTTACATTATTGGCGAAATTGACAAGCATTTGTTGGGCCCACACGCCTCGATGACAAGGGCCTTGTAATCCGATATTGATCTTATTGTAGTTAAGTCGTTAGGCCAGCAGCTAAGCTTCTATTTCTGAATCCACAGGCCTCCATGACAGGTGCTTTGCAAAGATTTGCTGCAGCTAGACTCAGGCAGATAGCCACCATATATCCAAGAAAGCGCTAGGCCGCCGTTTCGTTCTATTGTGGCTCGTTAGTAGCGTCCACCCGCCGAATCCTGCCGGATTTGAACCCATGATTTATGCCACTGAACCATGGGTGACGGCAGCGGACCGCCAAGACCTAAGTGCGATGTAGCGCGGCTCATCCTCCGCCGTCATGCGTGTTATGAACGTGCCGAGGACAGGGCTGATCCCCTGAGCTACAAATTCCTTTGCAAGCCGCCACTAATCGAGGTGGCTCGCAAGCTGCTAAGACGGTTAATGATTAGTATTGGGTATTGTGGGGATTTATTTAATATTAGGTGCCAATCATGGCGGTTCGCTTCCGTCACCCATGGCTCAATGGCATCTGTCTCTGTTTCGAAAAAGTAAATAAATAAATTGTATATTTCTCGATAGGTTTGAGACGCAGATCAAATGGGTTTTCTTGCCATTATGTACAGCATACTCAGCTGGCAGCAAATTTTTTGGATTTCACAATATAGTCCCAAGATAACCTTTGCTTTGCTCTATTATTTTAATAGAAATGTGAAAAGTATAGCACAGGAACAAATGAAGACATAACGGATAGTTCAAGTGAAGTAATACGACTATCCGTGGAAATGTCTCCTGGGGACCTGCTCCCATGCAGGGTAGTCCCTCGGTGCGTTTCATCCGCACTTCCACGCCTCATTTGGCCATGTGCTGATGTGGAATTAAGGCAGCTAAGCCGTTATTATGTTGGCCAGCATTTTTTGGCCGCTCTTATAAACAATAACCTATCATCATGAAGATTCTACTTTTTTATGGCCGCTGTTACATGTAATAGGCAGTCAACATTTGGGCTCGCTTTTTGAGTCCAGCACCTATTTTCGCGAGTGTCTATGTGGCAATTCGCCTTGCGTTGGAGTAATTATTTATCGTGCAAGCTTCAATCATCACCTCAGGAGATCGGCCCAGTCGTGACCATCCACGGAAAGGAAAGAAACATAATGAAGTAGAATGAAAACTAGCTTGTGTAAGTGTTCTATGCTTCTCTAGAATGTGATGTGTAGCGCTCCAAAAGATAACTATTATCTTTTGTGTACAGTTTAATTGATGACCGATTGTACATTCTACTTTCTTGTTTTTATCTTCTTTACATTACGGTCATGTTGACCTACATCCGGCTCTTCACTTGCTCGTCCTGTAATTTACCGCACTAATGCTTCGCTCCTTTCTCGCTTCACCCGTCCACTTCTTTTGTAGCCTATCGAATATAGTCCACTGTGTCCGACTCCAATCGCCTTCTGCTATCCACGCTTGCTTACGCGCATCGTCTCGGACTAGTGTTTACTAGTCCTCACACACAAACTCTATACACGTTAGCCAGGAATGTGAAACACCGCAGATACCGTGCTGCAATACCTAAAAGATAAGAGGGAATAAAATGCAACAGGTGCAAGACAGCTGAACTACCGGTAACGGATGGGCATCGTTCCGGTGAGCTATCTGCCGGCTACTATGCCGCAGAAAGAAATAGTTTACTATGCAAAATTATAAAATCCTAAATAATGAGATCGTGGTTGCAGGGATGGGGTGGAACAAAGGAACTCACAGCACGAACGCCACTGAGGTCGGCTCCTAGCCATATCAACTAGTGTATCCAGCCAAACGTGTTCGCCTTTCGGACCCCAACCAGGGAGCCCAGACGCTCCAACTGAAGCCAGCTTCGAATTGAGGGTATACAATCCTCTCGATCAAGTCATCGATTGGCCACCTCGCTTCTTCCATCCACACGCCGACATGCAAACAACGCACGTCGCGGGAGTCGGTGGGGCGGCATGCGTAACACGTGACCGAGCCATCGAAGCCTGGTGCTGAGTGGTTCATTCCCTTTTCCTGTGCCGTAAACAAGGCGTCGAACACGCTCGTTACTCACGCGGTATACCCTCCAGATGTGAGCTAACTTGCGAAGGCATCGGTGGTCGAATGTAACTAGCCTCTTTATGTCCGCTGATCTAAGGGGCCAGGTTTCACAACCGTACAGTAATGTCGAACGTACCGATGCATTGTACACTTTGCCCTTCAGGGCGAGAGTGATGCCGTGCCAGTACCATAAGTGGCGAAGGTTAGCAAAAGCGCCTAGAGCTATTGCTATGCGATTCGTGATCTCATCTTCAATCCCACGGGCGCTGATACAACTACCCACGTAGTTGAATTTTTGAACGACTTCTAGCTGATCCCCACCAAGGTTCAACGAAGCAGGTGGTCCTGGCCAATCTTGGAGGAACGCTTTGCATTTCGATGGGGCAAAGCAAAGCCCGAAGCAGTTGACAGCCAGCACTAATCTGTCCAGTGCCGCTTGGCACGTCTGGGAGTTGTCACAAATTTAGGCAATATCGTCAGTTTGCTCCCAGACAAAAAGTCTTTCTCCTGGGAGCCGGTCCACGCCTACTAAGTCGTGTCCTGTGAGCGTGATTTCCATGACTTCGTCAATAGCGAAGTTGAAGAGGAAAGTTGACAGCGAGCATCCTTGTCTCACACCGCTAGAGATATTAAAGGGCGACGACAGCTTGCTGTAATCCCTAACTCTGCCTGAGCTACGCGCGTAGAATGCTCGGATAATATTTACATTTTTCTCAGGTACACATTTTCTGACTAGACAGCCCCAAAGTGCATGTCTACCATCGAAACGAATGCACCTTTGGTATCGAGGAACACGACAACGGTGGGCCGCCAATATATTTGACGGCACTCCGACAACTGACGCAAAGTGAAGAGGTGGTCATTGCACCTACGACCTAGACGCAACCCTGGTTTGCTCTTCACGAATATCGCTTTCACAAGTACAAATCAGTCTGTACTGGATGACAGAGGCAAGCAATTTGGAGCCCATAGAGATCAGACTGATTCCTCTATGATTGCCGTATTCCGATCGTAAGCCTCGCTTGAAAATTGAGACTATGACGGAGTGGCTCCAGTCGGTTGGGACAAATGCCAGCTCCCATAGTCTCACTAGTAACTCGTATAAATCATCCACAAGAGCAGATCCCCCGAATTTGAAAGGGTTGGAGATAGATCATCTGGTCCCGCGGCTTTATTTAACTCCAACAGTCCGATCTCACGTTCGACTTCTGAGCGAGAGGGTGGATTCAACCGAACAGCCCAGGGAGCGGAGCGATCAGTGGTCGGCGAGAAAACTAACAAGTTCGACCTAGTAAATTGTCGTTCAACTTACTCAGCCCAACACTCCAAGCGTTTTGAAAAGTTGTGGATAGGCTGTCCACTCTCGTCACGTATAGTTTCATTAACATCAGGTCTTTTGCTGCCCGTATCATCCGAAATAACTTAAGATGGTTACCAAGGGCAGCGGCCATTTCCATCTCTGATGCACGCTGAGACCACCAGGATCCGCGGTCTCTCTTCAGGCTAGAAGGGAGGTTTGCCCGGAGCTCTTTGCGAGGTTCATTGTGTTCGCTTCCAGTCGGAATATGCCGGCGAGCATCGATAAGTTCCAACGACCACGAAGAGACCCAATGTCCATGTTGGCGATTAGACATACCACATGAGGATTTGCCTGCTGCTAGTAAGGACTGGTGAATATGAGACCAGTGAGCTTCAACTGCATCCAGAGAGCGCTTACTCAGCTCGCAGGACAGCGTACTTTGATAGGCATTCAGGACAGCTGTTTTCGCCAGTTGGCTACTGTAAATGCGCTCACAACATGGTTTTGGGCGTCCGCCAACACGCGTCCGCAGGTCAGCATATGCAAGTGCATGGTCGGCGTCCACACCTGTGCTCCAAATCGAGCGACAGTTCTGGACGTAGCCTTTCCGTCGCTAACTTATCGCAATGTGACCGATTTGCGTCCATAGCTGGTTCGAGGCTGGCGGACTCCAAGTCACCGTTCGGCGGGTCCGTGTCGGAAATTAGTACTCGCAAGAAATAAGCGCGCGCCTTCACACAAATGAAGTCACCGCTCACCGTTATCATTACGGGAGACTACACCATGTTGGCCGCTCAGATGCAGTTCATTAGTGGATAATTTTCCAACTTAAGCGTTCAGATCCCCAGCCAGCACAACAGTGTCCGAGCTTCTTCTGTGGCGCAGGAGCTCGTTCAGTTGGCGGTAGAAATCCTCTTTTACCGAATTATCGTTAGAGTTTGTTGGTGCATATGCAGCGATGACGAATAAACACCTGTTAGTCCCGCGCGACTTCGAACGAGCATGCCAACCGGACCGCACAAATCCGGTTACTGATTGGAATCGAGGGCGCCAGAGCAGCGTCAACCCGGGGACTCAGAGCAATACCAACACTGGCTTGACCGATGCTCGAAGCTGCATCGTCACCGGATAGGCGCAATGAGAAATTGCTGCTGGTATCAGCTAAAAGGGATCGCAGAGTGAGCACAGAGGTCGAGTCTCTCAAGGAGGTCTCTGATAGACTGCAGATATCGATCGAGAGGGTCTCTAGTGTTCGGGCAAGTGATGCCTGTAGACCGATTTGTAGCAATATGCTTACATTGAGGCATGCTAATCTGAAGGATGATCGAGGGCTCCAACTGGATGTCGATGAACTGGGCTTGGCCGCTTGGTTGGACATGGGCTTGTCGACAGGACAGGAATGACGCTCCGCGTTCACATGTGATTTGAAACTAGAAGGTAAAAACCGATCAAAGCAAGATGGGGGAGGGTCAAGAATTGAGGGTTAAAAGCAGGGGGATAAAAGTGAAGCTGAAACGGGACAGTAAGAGAAAATGCATAAGAGGGAGAATAAGAAGATGGGTAGGCTTGAGCAGTAGCATCTAAACTTATATCTACCCTGCATCGATGCAGGAGATAGGGCACCGCTGATTATCCTCTGCGTTGACCAGAGCATCAAGAATCTGTTTGAAGTGAGATTCATTGTATTGCATGGGCAGGATACTGTCAGGTTGCCCAGGCCTAGACAGGAGAACGATTAGGGTTCCCAACCAAAGCCTTTGGTTTATTAACCTGACCGCAAGGCAGCGGGTTTGGCGTTGGGCTACAAGAAGTACGTTTTAAGGAATAAGGAGCCACCTCATTTCCACCCCCAACCTGGCGGACCAGGATTCTGAGTTTGTCTGTCCTTTGACCATTGGCTCTGAAGGTGCAAAAAGAATGCACCACGGTAAGGTCCAGCCTCATAGCGATGGCCGTCGAAAAGCAAGACGATATCGTCCGCAAAATCAAGATTAACTAAACTTAGGAGTTGTTGGGATCTCTCACGTGTTCTTGGGTAATATTTGCACACTTTCGATTGTATCATTTAAAACAGTGTGAGCAGAGTAAACCAGAGTTGAATATTTGGTTGTGTTCTGCGGAACGGTATTTACCCTTTGCTGGAGCTCTTTTGGGTTCGCATCTACTTGCTTCCTGCTACTCGGCATAGTGTTGCTACTTTACACAGTAAGCTAGTTGACGTTTTGTACTTTTCTACTTGTTGGTTTTGCACCCTAGTCGGACGGCTGAGTGCGGCCGATTCGCTTCTTGGTCACACACTGCGAAGCAGTATTTAGTAAATGAATTTGTCATTGAACTGCTGAATAACACACAATTCTTAAAGCTGTTTTGCAAACGCCACGGATATAACATGCAGAACATACCTTCCACTTGCTTCCAATAAGAACAACAAATAGGGTGTTACGCGGTTGCAGCTACTCAATTCACCAGTAGTTTTTTACTTAAGGACACAAATCAAAGAAAATAAGCAGGAAAGTTATGTACAACCGAGAACATTGTGGCGTCCGTTGGAATCTCTACCTCGTTATAATTTTCATAAACAAGGTTCTTAGAATTGCAGTTCAGAACAGAGGGACATTATGTATGCTATAAAATAACCAATCCAATGGGTCATTAACTATTGTCACAAGCGTTACCAGCCAGGAATCTGTGACCTGGGGCGGATGTATCCTCTGGCATGCCAAAAGTCCTGGTTTCGAATAGCACTCCTGCTGTCTTTCCCTGATGAAGCTAATTAAGCACGGGGAGGGCTGTTAAGTTTACATTTGCAGAGGATATAGCTAAAAGCTTTTGCTTCAGGTGCAATGTTAAAAAACTAATCGATTAGCGAATTCTGCTTATTAAATCCTGTCGCATATTGAGTTTACATGTGATAATTCAGTCACATAACGAGTTTTTTATGAGCCTCAATTAATACAAATGCTACTACTTCCTCCAGTGAAGTGTAACTGATATACATGAAGCTCCAGAAAAAAAACGTATACCGTCAGTATCGGTCATATGCTACCAACCTTCGGATTAGGCCGAAATAGGTGACAGTGGGACCGGCACTGATGTCATTTATCTCGACTTTTCTAAAGCCTTCGACCGCTTAGATAATAGAGTCATTCTCTAAGTGCTGCAATGGTACTGAATTGGGAATCTGGTCCTTGGATGAATTGGCGATTTCCTCCATCAGCGACTGCTTTTATGTTCGGGTTAGGGGTTCATTGTCTGATCGTATCGACGTGGACTGCAGTGTCCCATATGGATCGATGCTAGCGCCGCGCCCGATTTTCGTTTTAATTAACGATCCTGCGTGTGGCATTATGTCGAATTTCCTGAATTTTGCCGATGACTTCAAGATATGGTGGACGGTCGTTTGTCACGACCATCACGACGTGATGCAAAGATACTTCGACCGTGCCTTTGAATGGTCAAAGGCCACCAATTTCCGCTAAAGGGGGACATGTGCAAAAATATACATGCACGCCACAAGCCCACTGTCGCATACAAGCTTGGAGACCACATGCTGTAAGTCGCCTCACAGGAGCGGGATCTTGGGGTTGTGATAAAAGACTAACTCGGCTGTTCGGCGAAAAATTTGTAGGCGTCCAAAACCGCTAACTAAGACGTTGGTCACTTACCGGAGCTCCTTCGGGTGGTGCGACACCAGTCGCAGAATCCCAATGCTTATGTGAGGCCCCATGCGAGGTACGCGATTCATGCCTGACAACCCTTGTTAAAATGCGAGCTGGTTGCGCTGGATACCGCACAGCGATGGCTGACCAAGAATATGAAGGTATTGCTCCACCTGCCATACCATCTGCGACTGAAAACTTTTGGAATGTACATCGGCATTTATCGCCGTCTACCGGGTGACTACATTCTGGTGCACCAAAACTTAAACAGTCTTGGTCACGCTTGCCGCTCCCTTTGGTGACTTGGGCGCAACACAAATTTGATGGGTCATTAGCTGCAACTGGCTACGCAATACAGTCGCCTGAAATGCCGTCAGAACTAATTTCTCCTCTAATTTGTCACCCCTGGAATGCCTTTTCAACTTTTGTCCCTGCACCCATCTTATCTGTCTCGACGATGCATTTCTTCACCTGCATTACCTGATTTGATTTCGGTTCACATAGTGACAACAAGATGCAGACAAAGATTGTGCTTCCCAGCGGCCACGAAATCGGTGTAACCGGTTACCTATGCGTTTGTAACCGTATACACGTGCGTTAAGAAACATAACTTGACTTACCGTTGAGTTACATTTTATACTACGGATACCGCTGTGAGTTCACCGGTGTGAACCAAAATTTGCTGACAATATCTCCTGCATTTTAAATATTCACCATGATCATACTGGAAGTCCTATTAATCTTCAATTGTTTTTCACGTAATTAAAGCATTTTCATCTGACCCCGCTCGTACACCAGCTGGCTACAGTCCAGAAATATATATTTATGTTTATTTTTATTATATTTTTATTAGTGTAATTACTGTGTTATTGTTCCGTTAATCGTTGCACTGCGATTCAAACATCAGTAAGATTGTTTTACTTTCAAATACTCTAGCAGTTTGATTATTGCTATGTTGATTTGTCCATAAAGAGATTATGAATATTGTGTATTATAATAACTTTTGGTCAGAATTAATGGCGCCCAACTGTGTGGATGTAGATCATGCCGCTACAGCAGTGTATTCACTTTCATTAAACCCTGTGGAATATGGGCAGCCCAGCGCCATTGCTACTGCTGTAACGCGCAAGCACGGAAGAACTCCAAGGGTTGAGAACGAAGTTCTATTACACAACACGTAGCCTAGTTAACCAATGTCATCTTGTTCTCCTCCGATAATTGAGCAAGAAAGGCGCTCTGAAAGGCAAACGGGAGAGAGTGCCGTTAATGCAACGATTCCACTTTGGACGTGCGCCAAAACAGTTTCGATTCTTCTCTACACCACACCCCCTCTAATCAGGCAGCGTCCCCGTTGCCACACCATAGCCTCCTTGAGCCGGCACCTCCAGTTCAACTGCTACTTCCACAGGCGTTTCGTTCGGCCCCCAGACAGATTGGTCAGTTTTACTCCGGAATGGCTTAAGTCGATTGAAATGTACTATCATGGGTTGACTGGCAGGGTTGTTGGAATCTTTGATAACACATGTCACATCCGATATCACCCGCTGTATTATGTACGGCCCTGTCCACTCATGGTGTAGCTTAACCGGGACTCCTGCCGTTGGTACCTGGTGCAAGTAAACTTGGTCGCCAGCCTTCAAAGGAGCGCCGAAAACTTTCTTGTCGTAATAATCTTCCTGTCGTTGATGGGCGTTTGCAAGATGAACACGTGTCGCTTGATGTGTTTGATGAAGCGAATTAAAGAGTTTGCTAACATACTTTGTCACCGATGAATGTGGCTGTTTCGGACTGGGTAGTCGAATGTCAGACGGTAATCGGACTTCTCTTCCAGTCCACATAAAAATTGTTGCTTGGCCAGTAGAAGCGTGCACTGTGCTCCGATATGCCAGCAAGCATTTTGGTAACATATCGTCCCACCCACTTACATTTTGATCCACAAAGGCCTTCAGTAGCGATTTCAGCGACCGATTTATGCGCTCAACTTGTCCGTTGCCTTGCGGGTGGTAAGCCGTCGTTCGCGTCTTGTCTATACCGAACACACGATAAAGTTCCTGCACCAACAAACTCTCGAAACATGAGCCCCTATCAGAGTGTAGCTGTCCCGGTGCTCCCCAGTGACACCTGTCCAGATCCAATCGACACTTCAACCGGCGCAACAGATCCATCCCAACAATAACAGCAAACGGAATTTTCTCCGCAATATTAAACTCCTAGATGAAGCTCTGTTTCGCGACGTCAACTTGTGCGGTTAGGGATCCTCGAACGGACAATTCTCCATTGGCGGCAGTTAGACGGCAGCGACAAGGCGCGCATACGCGTTTTGCTAGCTGGTTAGTCGAGTTAGCTCTGATTAGACTCTTACATGCACCTGTGTCGATGAGACCTATTAACGGAACACCTGCGATCTGTAATTCCATTGCTAACGCTGATTCTATGGTCGATGCACAAACAATGGCTGGTATAAAGTGCGAATGCAACCGGTGCCACTCACCTGGGCGTCCGTGATTTTAGCGAGATAGTCCGCGGTTCGGTATTTGTCAGCGGGGCCACCGAGAACCCGATTGCGTTGGTCGCCGTGAGCCGGACTAGCTTTGATGATGGTCGGGATGCCCCGTAAACCGTTCCGTTGGCGCACGTCTGGGGCGTCCGGTTCCCCTCAACGCGAAGCACCCGGAAGTCGGCGTAGCCATCGCTCTGTCGACTTGCCCCAGTTGTTCTCCAGTCCGTTTGGCTGCATCCAACTGCTCCGGGGGGTGAAGAAGGAATTCACGCTTAATGGAGGGTGTTTGAATTCCTTCTAGGAGTTGCTCCAGTATTCGCGTGTCACGCTCGCACGATGACTCTTGCTCTTATGCGATGTCGGCCATCTTTCGGAGTTCGCGCACATACGTCCCAATGCTCTCTCCGGGCCATTGGTATCGCGAGTGGGATTCTCTGCGTAGGGGAGCAAGTAAAGCAGGAGGGTCCAGTAGGCAGAGAACGTCTCGGTCGTGAGTTATTTTTCCAGAATTTTGCTATCAGCAACGATATCAAAAGCCTCACCTGACAGCAGGCCGGCGAGCACGCCTGCATGTTGGTTGACTGGAAAATGACGTAAAACTTGACTTGCTTCTCCCATCTAGAGTACGTCATCCCGGGAGTGTAACGTTCTGGAGGAGGGATTGCATGCATGCAGACTGACGAATTCGAGCCTGTTGATAATTTCTCCAAAGTACGGGACAAAGCATCCAGTGAAGTGGAAAGTCTGCTCGTGGGGTCAACGACATCAGAATGCCTTTCGTCATCAGACTTTTCGGTCGTTTTCGGCATGATCTTCCTTAGACTAATAATGGTAGATTCCTGGTTCTTGTGACTTGGCAGGATCGCCACTTTTGTAACGCGCAAGCACGGAAGAACTCCAAGGGTTGAGAACGAAGTTCTATTACACAACACGTAGCCTAGTTAACCAATGTTGTCGTGTTCTTTTTCTCCTCAGGTAATTGAGCAGGAAAGGCGCTCTGAAAGGCAAACGGGAGAGAGTGCCGTTAATGCAACTATTCAACTTTGGACGCGCGCCAAAGCAGTTTCGATTCTTCTTTACATTGTTGGCGGCCTTGTTTAACTACTGTTTCCGAATCAGTAGCTTAAGTTAAACATGCTTAGAACTGCGTATTTCAGTAGGCGCTTGGTTTCGACATGCATCGTTTGATTATTCTCTTCAGGTACACGATTAATCGTAATCTTTCAGTATGTATTGTATTTCACCAAATGATGAGTCACCGATAAACAGCTCAGTTTGCATTGCAGTACTTTCGATACTTACGAGCGCTACGCAAAAGCTACCGTCAGAACCTCGATACCCGTACCTCAGTACACATAGATTGCCAACCCAACAACTACATTACACTTCATGGCGTGAAAGCCGTATGCAGATATCCTCGTCACAAAGTGTCCTCTACTATCAAACTGAATTGACAACCTGAGATAAATTATTCTCTAAGGTTTGTGGTTTCAAGTGCGGTCGTCTTGATAAAGTCTCTTAAATGCTCCTGAATTTGACGCATTTATGAAAGATGATAAGTATATTAACAAAAGTGGGCTAGAACGATCATCTACGCTAGTGGAGGATCCGTTCGAAATGTCGGCCGCCGTTTTTCTTACATTGCCGAAAACGTTTGATGCATTTGGCGAGCATCTTCTCCAATATATCCCTCGTGATCACGCGACATTCTTTCACAAGATTTTCTTTTAATTGGTCCAATGTACACAGACTTGTATTGTACACTCGCCGCTTCAGATAGCCCATAGGTAAACATCCATGGGGTTCAAATCCGGTGAGCGTGCAGGGCACTCCATTGGTCCACCGCGACCGATCCAATGGTGACCAAATTTGTCGGTGAGGTAAGCTCGCACCGTTTTAGCAGAATGTGCAGGTGCACCATCCTGCTGCCACCAAATGGTATTGCATGCCTCTTAGACCTCCAGCTGTGGAAGCACAAATTTCTGCAGCATTCGTGAAACATGCCCATAGACATAGCAACACACAGCTCAGCGAAGAAATTTTTTCTGATATATCTCATCAAGCTAGTACATATATAAAACTGGTTAAAATCGTGATAGACGAAAATCGTAAGTCTAGAGTTGGTCAAGTCCAAACAGCTTGCTTTTGTAATCGATCCTTTGTACTCAGTTATAGGAGCCAGGCTCACACATACACACATGTTTACAAAACAACACCACGGTTCAGCTGTCCGATGACGTGAAAATGTCACTTTCGGTCAAGGAGAATCACAACACAATTATGGCCAGGGTAAATAGAGCTCTTTTACTCGCATCCTCTGCTTGCATTATTCGGGTTGCATCAGCCGGATCGACATAGCCTCGGCATTCTTATGTAGGCGCCTTTTAACTCTTTTGGGTAATGTTTCGGCACAACGCATAAAACTTTAAAAGCCTCTGTCGTCACGAGTTGATGTCCGCTCTGGACTAAATGTTCCAAAACAGCACTGTTGATCCTTTTGACTGCGTGCTTTCATAACGCTGCTGGGCAATGTTCTGCTATGCGATTCGCCAATCCGAAGCCGGGATTTTTGATCGGGGGGGGTATGTTTAACCGTTAATACCTCTCTTATTAGGCTACGGGGATCCGACGTTGACGATGGGCACGTCGGTCAACAGTTCAAACTTAGGGATTGCGTCCGCTGTAAGTGTAGTTCACGTCGTCAATCTACAAAATATTTATGATAAATACTTCCCCAGATGCAAATTGGGGTACGTTCTTGTCTAGGTTACGAGAAAATGATGAGCGGCTTTCTGAATATTTACAAACGTTTCACAGGTCACAGGGAATAATCGGCCAAATATCAACCTGCTCCAGTTTCAAAATCCATTAATCCCCGAACCATTGATACATCTATGCATAACGCCGTGTAAGAAATCATTTAATCCAAGATAAATCAAAATGGTATAATGCTCTATTGTACGAGCTCATTCCGATTCTGCGATGCAACTGACACAGATGCATAAGCATGCTATCTATGGCGCTTACATATTTGACGCAGTGGTTAGCAGCGATAGATAACGGAGCATTGGAACAATGGTTTATAACGGGTATAAAAGCAAATGCTTTCAGTTTGTCACCTATATATGGCAGCACGGCGTTGTACCTTACGCGTGAGTTAAGCATGTGCCCAACACAGAACCAGATGAAGTCTGGTGTGCAGTATCGTTTTCTTTAACTGCACTTAAGTTTGCGCCATTCGGAAGGGGTTTTATACTGAGATTACTGCATATTACTCTAAATTTAATAGTTTCGAGCGCGATTTCGTATCGCCAATAAATTTTATCTCTGACTGCGTCGGCGGTACAAATCGCGATTACCTGGCTGCTGTGTTGAGTGGAAATTGCAGTTGTTGTAAAGAAACAAATAAAAATATTTGCATGAAGCTAGCAGCTTTACTTGAACAGAGCCTAGACGATTCTCTCTTATATTTGAGTGCGCCCGAATCGAAGAAGAAATCACGGAAAGGAATTGGTCCGGAGTGCAAAACCTATACTTCCGTAGAAGATACCAATTGCACTCCATCATTCTTTTCGCACACTCCTTCTGGTAGTTTATCTTTCTATCCACAGTTCATATTCTTGATTGCATATGCGTCAACTTTCTGCGGAAGGCAACACTGAGCTCAAAGCAAAACGGCAACCAAGCTTAAATGAATTGTATTTCTGCATAACTTAATAATATTTGACCGATTCATGATCGACACCCGGATCCGTTTCTTCCGTGATCGCTTCCAGAACATCCACCGGTAAATCCATACGATCCTTTGAATGATGTGCAAAATCCTCACCTTCCAGCCCACCCGCATTCGTTGCCTGAACGTTCGTTTCTCCAGCAAAATCCACCGGATCGACTGCTTGGTCTGCCATGACGTTGATCAGATATGACCTTTAAAATTTCGGTGGACAAAATTGAAAGTCGAAAATTTATCAGATACATTCCAAGTTTACTTTCTGAGACCGGATACGAAGAACAGATGGAAGTCAATCAGAGACAAGTATTGTAAAACCAGGTGGCTTTGGTTAGTATGTAATGATTGTGTGAATAACTTTGGGGCAGAACAAAGCGTTGGATGAAGAGCAATCAGTGTCAGAATGAATTGTTCGTGCTTCTTAAAACGTAGTACCGCTAAGTATGTAATGCACGCTTCCGAGACACGTAATCCCAGCAAGCAGACGTCGTCTGAACAGCAGGAGGTTTATCAATCAATTGAGAAGGTACAAGGTTCACGGAAACGGGCAGCGAAACTAGGGTTGTGTGTCAGATGATTGGGTAGCTGGTGTGAGTGGTAACCAAGCCGCGCACGGCTGAAGTAAACGGATCGAAGTCATTCGCGTACATGACATCCCCTCATCTCTTGAAATGTTTATACCCCTGGCACGAACCGGTCAACGGGTTTATGCGTACGCTGAGATCTGCGAAGCGTTGGTGCATATGACGATTGTACAGAATCTTGCGGGGTTGTTTCTGTTTCCGGCTGAACGGATGCTGGTTCGCCCAGACGTTCATCTGCTGTTGTCCCAACAAAAAGTAAGCGTATGTGGTCTGAGTGTCGCCGTACTATCCGACCATTTAATTCAAGATCTGCTTGGGTACAGTCACTTTTAATTACAGTTGCCGGTTGCCACAGTGCTCATGAAGAAGTCGTGTGTATACGGGATCACCCGGCTGCCAACTAGAGTCCTGGTCATCTTACGATGCGTCAGCCTTGTCTTGTTTCCTCTCCATTTGTGCTCTATGATTGGGAAACAGAAGATCCAGTCTGGTACGGAGTGTTCGGCCAAACATCATCTCCGCAGGTGATTTACCAGTGGTTTCCGAGGGCGTTATCCTGTATGCAAACAGCAAGCGATCTAACCTCGTCTGAACAGTTCCCGGTGCTTGATTTGAGAGACCTCTTTTAATTGTCTGCACCGCCCTTTCCGCTAGCCCATTAGAAGCACGGTGATATGGGGCTGTACGGACATGCTGGACACCATTGCTATTCATGAAAATTTCAAATTCTTTACTAGTGAAACATGGCCATTGTCTGTGCAGTTTCTCCGGTATCCCAAATATTGCAAAGGATGACCGCATTTTGGAGATAGTTGTCTCTGTAGTAGGGTGGGTAACGGGATGAACATCTATCCATTTCGAATGAGCATCAATTAGCAGCAGGCAAAATACACCATTAATGGGTCCAAAGTAATCCGCATGGATGCACTACTATGTCTTTTCAGGCCAACGCCAATGGTGTACCGGACCGGGAGGTTTATTTGACTGATACTGCTGACACAAACCACATGTTTTTTTCATAGTTCTCTATCTCTGTATCTAGGCCAGGCCACCAACAATAACCGCGCGCCAGGGCTTTCATTCGGGCTACGCCTGGATGTGCGTTGTGGAGTTCGTTTATGATGAACGGCTGTACATTTAGCTGTGGAATCAGGCGGGATCCCCAAAATAAGCATCCATCGTGAAGGCTCAATTCATTTTTCCGTTGTGTGTAAGATTTAAGATCGACGGGAACTGTAGTAGGCCAGCCGGTTTTTTTGTAAACCGCACTATAGAAGATAGCGTTGGGTCTTGATCGGTACACTGACGTATGGTGTCACCTGTCAATGGAGTGGTGTCGAGATGTTGCATTAGATCTGCAAGCTCTACTGGTTCCTCCAGTATATCGTCTGGGGTCGCATGTGGTAACCCGCTTAATACATCCGCTGTATGATTGTTCAACCCAGGGATATACGAGATTCGATATTTATATGCACTTACTATTAATGCCCAACGTTGCATTCTCGGTGAAAACATCTGCTCGATTCCCTTTGACTCGCTCAGCAAGGATATCAGTGGTTTGTGCTCGGTTTCTATTTCGAAATAGTTGCCCCAAATGTACTGATGAAACCTCTTGACACCAAATATAACTGATAGGGCTTCTTTATTCAGCTGGGAGTGGTTCTTTTCGGCGGGTTGTAAAATTTGTGAAGCAAATGCAATCGGGTGAATGACACCATTGGACAGTTTGTGGCATAGAACTGCTCCGACTCCCTATGGAGAGGCGTCACACTGTAAGATTAACGGTTTTTCACTATCGTAATAGACCAAAACAGGTGCGGAAGCAAGACACTTGTTTGCACAAGTAAAAGCAGATTGATGCTCACTGTTCCACATCCACGGGATGTTTTTGTGTAACTGTTCGTTTAATGGAGCAAGAATGGTCGAGGCATCAGGTAGGAAACGACGATAGTGGGACAACATTCCTAGGAATGATCGTAGTTCATCGCTATTCTTGGGCTGAGGTGCCTGCACAATAGGCGCTATTTTATCTTGCAGGACATGCAAACCGATTTTGTCCAGTTTGTAAGCAAGGTAACAAACAGAATCGGATAAGAACTCACATTTGGACTTTTTAAATTTCAATCCACACTCTTCCAGACGCAGAAGAACAGTTCGCAATGTGTTTAGGTGATCAGCGTCACTGCGACCAGTAACAGGGATATCGTCCAAGTATGCACAGGTGAACAGTATATTTTTAACTATATTATCCACGATCCATTGGAAAATGCTGGGTGCTGAATTTATTCCAAACGGGAGACGCGTGTACTGGAATAGTCCCAGGTGGGTAGTTATTGTGGTCAGTTCCTGTGACTCATCATCAAGTTCGACCTGAGAGTAAGCGTGACTGAGATCTAGCTTTGAAAACTTTTGGCGGCCGGCTAAAGTCGCGTACAAGTCTTCAATACGTGGTAGGGGATATTTTTCCACTTTCGACGCTTGCTTAACTGTCAATTTGTAGTCTCCACAAATACGTACGGAGCAGTCAGGTTTGAGTACAGGTACAATCGGTGTGCCCCAATCTGAATGTTGCACCGGGACTATGACTCCTTCTGATTGCAGACGTTGTATCTTTGCCTCAACTTTAAGGCGCATTGCATAAGGTTATGATCTACCTTTGTAAAACTTTGGTTCGTCACCCTCTCAGAGTTTAATAGAAGCCTTGAAATGACGCATTTTACCCAGTTCGTTTTCTAACAACGATGAGAACTCGTTCAATAATCCATTCAAGCTGCCGTCTTCAACAGTGAGTTGGTTGAGTTGCATGGTCTCTGGAAAGAACTGTATCCAGTCTCGACCCATGAGATTCGGTTTGTTCCCAGGTACAACGATTAAGCGTAGGGTGAATTCTCGCTCTCCATGCCTGGCTTTAACGAAACATCTGCCCAACACCTGAATTGGATCACCTGTGTGCGTCTGTAATCTCGAGTTGCACGGTAGCAAAGGTGGTAGCTATTTCATTGAACCGCATTTTACAATGGTGACCGCCGCCCCGGTATCTAGCTCCATGTCTATCGGTTCGTCCTCTATCGTCAAGCGTATTGTGTAAGGGGGACAGTTTTTGTATGTCAAACTGTTCAAGTACACGGAGTTAAGCTCACTGTTCAAATTTTCTAGGACCTTATCTTCCCGTAGCTCTATCTTGCTTTGACGATTTGATGAGGCGATGTTCGTGGGGCGGGAACTTTCCGATCTGCAGACACGTGCTAGATGACCTATCTTGCCGCATTTTCGACAGATACTTTCTTTGTGCCGGCAATCGGAAGCGTGAGAATGCCGCAAACCGCAACGATAACACCCAAATTGTTTTCGATGTTCACTGGTGTCTGATGTTCAGACCGCGTGCACATCGTGAACTGCCAGCCGACCAGTGAACTCACGTAATTGGTGTGTAATGTTCTCTCGCTAGCGAACGATGAGACAAACGTTTTCCCACGTGGTAGCCGACTAATCCAAGGACAACAACTTCTCTCTAGGACTTTCGTCCGACGCTCCCGCAATCAAACATTGAATTTTCATTTGCTCTCCAATTTTTCCAGGTGGAATATCATTATACTTACAATCAGGAATAGATTGTTGAATATGTGCAATAATATCATTGACGCTTTCGTTCGGCTTTTGGGCAAGTTTTGAAAAGCAGTATCTAGCAGTGTCAACATTTTGTTTCAGTCCCCATAACGTGGTATAAGTATCCAAAACAGAACTGAGGATGGCATAGTTTTTCAGTTGTAGGGCATCATAGTGCCCTTGATCTTCATCGCCAAGCACTTACCTGAATAGTGTGATTTTGTGAGCCTCAGAAGGGCAAACGGTCAGATTCAGTACAGGAAGTAATTCCACGTAGTTAGTAAATGATTTTCTCCATCTTATCCAGTTCGATAAGGTCGGTTTTTCCTCAGCAGATGACCAAAATATAGGCGGTGTATCAACATATGGTTCGTCACTTTCGTCGCCACTAAAACGTAGTACCACTAAGCATGTAAAGCACGCTTTCGAGGCACGTAATCCCAGCAAGCAGAAGACGTCTGAACAGCAGGAGGTTTCTTAATCAATTGAGAACGTACAAGGTTCACGGGAACGCGCAGCGAGACCGAGGGTGTGTGTCAGATGATTGGCTAGCTGCTGTGAGTGGTAACCAATCCGCGCACGGCTGAAGTAAACGGATCGAAGTCGTTCGCGTACGTGACACTTCTGATGATCGCTTTTCAAGAAACTGCACCTGCACTCTCAGGATATTGCTAAGAGAACGACATGATGAGGAATTATACTGTACAGATGCTTATTCAGTGCTTTCGGCTAGAGAATCAGGTATGCATTAGGCAACACAACGCAATACATTTGACAGAGTTGAAAGCACGAATATGTGTCTTCCATCTACATGCTATCTTTCTACGCCGGGTTTAGGGCTAATCTGTCTAAGAATAATTGTGCGCATCCAAACTTTACATACCTCACACAGTTGGTCGAAGAAGCGTGTACGATTCAGTGAGTGGGACCTACTTTTATATAGTTGCTTCACATAACACGCATAAACAACCACATTCTGCACGAGTGAATGGGCATTCAGGATGAATAACCCGACTGTTCCACTGCGCTAATTGCATTCAGTGCCATGGGTCATCGCGTGTATACAATAAATTTATATTCTACTCTCCTAGTAAACACTCTGCTTAGCTGGTTTTGGGACGCATCAGCGTCCTGCCACATGATCACCTTATGTGACCCGGTTATATTTGGACAAAAAATCAAGCACCATAAAGGATTCTGGACTGACAGTTTGAATTATTGCATATTGCATGAGATATACTGTGTGGTTTATTTGATGATAACATCCAAAATATCGTATGGTTATGCGAATGGTGTGATGAATGTTGATAAGATGGGTCAAATTTATCTGGAGTTAAGGCAAGAGTTATTCCTGTAGACAAACCATCACCGCACTCCGCAGCAGACAGCAGTATTTTGTTCTAGCATTGAACGATAAACTTATCAACAACTAAACGAATGGTTTTCATATTTTTAAAGATTTTATCCCCAGTTTCTCATCAATAGCTCTCATCCAGACACTTACTTCTTTGAGGCGGGTAATGGCTAATATCCTCCTGTGGTCTCATTACTCACTATGGTGCTTTTCGCATAAACCGCATTCGATACCAAGCCATTAATTGGCGAAGGATCGCACATGGAATTTGGCTCAAATTACCTGAGTGCTTTTAAGCGAATGAAGTACCCGTTGGCGACAAACCTTGTGTTGACCCACTCTGAACCATCTGAATCAACCGTTATCGCAGTGGATGCAACAAACCATAGGGTCAGTGCATTGCGCTTCAATGAGAAGCAAGTTAGATCTCAGAAAGCAATCACTCATGCCGTCCGGACGCTAACGAGAGCCGGTCGAACCACGAGCCTGATTGAAATGGATGTTTTGGCCGCAAACTCGGCGATGAATATCTTTTCCAAATGATCATCGACGTCCAACAGTAAGCACAAGATGACACTATTTTTGCGTCAATTCAGGATGTATCTATTAGCAATGTCCTGGCGAGTTACGTAGTAAAATACACAACCGTCACGTAAGAAGATGTAGATAATACGCACCGCGATCAGTACCAGAAGAAAGCCGTATTCTTCATTTAACCAGGCTGGCCACATTTGTGCTGTGCAGGAAAAATTCGCCAGTACTACCAACGGCGTATATCCCTCTCAGTGTAGAGCGGCCGCCTTCAATTCTGGGAGCGTTCGGTTTTTACAATTTTGTACAAGTATTGCTTTTACTAATATTTCGCGCAGGACATTCCAACGCTAACCGAATCACGGAGCTATGTGATTTGTTTAATCACCTAGAGGCAGCTAACTAATTTGCCCAAATATTACAAGTGTTCCTTTGCTTTGAGAAAACTAACGCAATTCGAATTTTATTCGTGCGCAACAACGACAAAGTCGTGGCCACGTCGGGTGCAGGTCGAGTTTGCAGGACATACCAGTGCACAATGCATTATCAGTGTAATAGGATAAAACAACGATTCCCGAAGTGTTCCCTATGAATAGCACCAAATCCATCGCCACAACTGTATGATCATGGTAGATCTTCGGAACGATCTGATGCAGGGCTACACCTCTGTAAGTCAAGGGAACAACAGTTTGGTTTGGCGTACCCACTGTGGGGTTGGATTGCGACACGCATTACCTGTCCGGATCTCGGTTCACTTTGACCTAGACCTTGGCATCGATTCCGAATTAAACAGAACGAAGCCCTCTTCAATCAAATATTCCGATTATTGCAGAATGTGTGACAACTGATATGATTACTTTCTACCGTTTCATCCGCAACCGAAAAGTCTGACTGCGAAAGTTGTAGACACATTGGAGGGCGGTCCTCTAGAGTGAAACCGGACGGGGTTTTAGAGGGTCGCCTGTACCGGGAGCCCAGAGAGCGATTCGAGAAGACGCATCGAGTTGCAGGGAAACTTTTATTGGTACAGTAAAAGATTCCCTGTTACCTAGCTATAAAAGAACGACACCGTGTACGCTCTAGCTAGGGGAATGGAGCAAACACAGCACACAGGGCAGTTGCGAGTTGCAACCGAAGCGAGCGCCAAGCAAAAATGGAGATGAGCAAGTAAAGCATTCAAACTCAGCAAGCAGTTCAACAAACCACACCGGTTGCATAGGTGTACAATTATAGAATTTTGGTTAGAATTTTACACAGACAAACCGGGGAATCTCCAGACTGCTACATAGCCCTCTCCCAGAAGGGACTGTGTAAGCAGTCCTTCGATCTACGTGAGGACTGTCCGTCGCGGGCCAGCCTTCTGCGAGACCAGGTTGTGAAACCTGATGCAGCTGCTGGGGGAGAACCATGCAATCGGACCCTAGCGGTCTCCCACCGGTGTCCTCCCTACGGTGTCGAAACGGCAAAAAAACTTTGTGGGGGGACAGTTAGTAAAGTTCACGTAGGCGGTTGAACAGGAAGTTCGTTCCACTTGCAATTGACGTGCGGGGATCCAGCGGAAAGTGAAACCGAGGTGCAACCAACCGACGGTGTATATGGAAAGCAAAATGAAAAAGCAGTATAAATGCATAGCAATACACAAAAGAGTGCAAAGCGAAAAACGTGCAAAGCTGTTTTTGGGGTTTCAAAAGGTTTTGCTCTTTTTTGGTAGTTTCAAAACGTTTTGGTCTTTTTTGTGGATTTTCAAAAACGTTTGGTAAGAGCAGAATATTACGAAGGCACGTTCTACGTAAAATAGTGAGTGCTAACAAAGTCTGAAAAACGAACTGGAGGCTTGAGCCTCCTACCGCGTCGATTGATAGTAGGGCGAGTAGGAGTGCTGTCGGTTGCGGTTGTAGGTTCTGCTGGAGCGGGCTGACTCGTCTGAGGTTGTGGTGCGAGCTGTGATGGCACAGGCTGTGAAGGCGCTTGTTGCACCGAAGAGTCAGACCTGTCGAGGAATGCTGGCTTGAGTCGATCTATGTTGATCGTCTCAGTCTTACCATTGTAGTCAATGGTAAACGTCTTGTCGCTTCTGCGTACGACACGGTACGGACCAGAATAAGGGGGTTGAAGTGGTCGACGTACGCTGTCAGTGCAAACGAACACGTGCGTGCAAGTGGTTAAGCGTTCGTCCACGTTGGTACGCAAGCTCTGTGCTCTGGGTTGCACAGGCTGAAGCTGTCGCATGTGATGAGATAGGCGAGCTGCGTAGTCGCCATAGTCGAAAGTTGTTGGCGCTTTTGGTGAGACGAGTTCACCAGGTAAGCGTTGTGTGCATCCAAAGACTAGCGACGATGGAGTGGCGTGCAAATCCGCTTTAATCGTGTTTCTTATGCCTAAGAGAACGAGCGGAAGTGCTTCGTGCCAGGATGTGCTAGATTGGGCACAGAGTGAGGCTTTGAGTTGCCGGTGGAACCTTTCTACCATCCCGTTAGCTGCAGGATGGTATGCGGTGATTCGATTATGTTGGCAACCAAGAACGTCGAGCAGTTTGCTGAAGGATCCGTCAAAGTGTGATCCTCTGTCAGTGATGACTATGCTTGGGCAACCGAATTGAGCTACCCAGCGTTCTAAGAAAGCTTGCGCAACTGTCTCAGATGAGCAGTTGACTAACGGAATCGCCTCTGGCCAACGAGTGAATCGGTCGACACAGATGAGTAGGTACACGTAGCCTTTGCATGGAGGCAAAGGTCCGACCAGGTCGACATGGACGTGTGCAAAACGAGCGTCAGGAGCGGGAAAGACGCCAAGTGGGCTTTTGGTGTGTCTGTAGACCTTGGCGCGCTGACACTCTAAGCATGCGCGTGCCCAAAGGCGGACATCGCGATTGACGTTGGGCCATATGAAGCGTTCCGTTACGAGCTTCTGCGAAGCACGTATGCCGGGATGAGGCAAGTTGTGTAAAGCGTTGAAAACTAGTCGACGCATTGAGGTAGGAACTACGGGTCGGGGAGAAGTTTGTGAGACGTCACAAAGAATGGTCCCCTCAGATGAAGCTAGTGGGACTTCGCGTAGTTTCAACGAGGTGTTGCGTCGTAGCTTGTCTATGTCGAGATCAGCTTGTTGAGCAGCAGCCATAGCGGCTAGGTCAATGTTGGTGCCAGGCGATAAGCTGATCTGCTGAATGCGTGAAAGCGCATCCGCGACGGGATTGAGAGCACCTGAGACATGTCGTACGTCTGTCGTAAACTGAGAAACGTAGTCTAGGTGTCTAGTTTCCCGCGGAGAATACTTGTCCGTTGCGCCATTGATTGCGTAGATCAATGGCTTGTGGTCAGTGAAGACTGTGAAATGTCGACCTTCGAGATAGTGACGGAAATGTCGGATACCTAGGTAGATAGCTAACAGTTCCCTACCGAAGGTGCTGTAACGCGATTCGGCAGGTTGTAAGCGCTTTGAGAAGAAACCTAGAGGTATCCATCGATGGTCGATGAGTTGCTGAAGAACTGCACCGACGGCAGTGTCGGATGCGTCAGTCGTCAGGGAGAGTGGTGCAGACGTGTCTGGATGGGCGAGAAGCGCTATGTTGGAGATAGCGTCTTTAAGCTTCTCGAAAGACAGTCTAGCATCGTCTGCAAAGTGAAAAGACCGTTGTTTACCGCGGAGCAAGTCAGTCATTGGTTGGACAATGCTCGCGCAGTTAGGGATAAAGCGTCGATAATAGTTAACCAGGCCAAGGAATCGGCGTAACTGCTTGAAGGAACTGGGAGCAGGATAGTCCTTCAGTGCCTGGATTTGGTCTGGCAGAGCTTCAATACCAGAGGCGGATATGCGGTGGCCAAGAAAGTCTATGGAACTTTGGCCAAGCTCGCATTTATCGGGGTTGACGGTAACCCCATGCTGCGTCAAGCGTTGGAAGAGTGCGTCGAGGTGGTGAAGATGCTCTTCATCAGAAGAGCTCGCGATGAGGATGTCATCTAGATAAGGATAAACGCCTTCGAGTCCTCGCGTTACCTCATGAATGAAACGCTGAAAAGTTGGGGCAGCGTTGCTAAGGCCGAAAGGCATTCTGAGGTACTCGAATAGGCCGAATGGCGTGATTACTGCGGTTTTAGCAATGTCGTCTGGCGCCACAGGTATCTGATGGTAGGCGCGAACTAAGTCGACTTTGCTGAAGATAGACTTGCCAGCTAGAGCTGAGGTCAAGTCGCGCATGTGCGGAATAGGGTATTTATCCGGGACGGTAACTTTGTTAAGCACCCTGTATTCACCACAAGGGCGCCATTCACCGGATTTCTTAGGCACCATGTGTAATGGTGATGCCCCTGGACTTTTGGACGGGCGGATGATTCCCAGTTCGAGCATTTGCTCGAATTCCGCCTTAGCAGCTTTGAGCTTGTCCGGGGCTAGTCTGCGAGGGCGGGCCGAAACAGGTGGGCCCTTAGTGCAAATGTGATGCGTGACATTTGACGTCACAGGAGGCAAGTCGTTCATGACGCGAACGAGTTTAGGGTGCTTGCTGAAAAGTTCTAGAAAAGGTTGTGAAGCTTGAGGTAGGACCAGAATGGGAGTGATAGCAGCCACGTTGGCGCTAGTCCCGATAACACTGAGCTGTGTCCTAGAGTCCATATGCTTCTTCCTTTTGGCGTCGACGATTAGGTCGAAGCGTTGAAGAAAGTCTATGCCTATGATGGCGAAGTGCACGGCAGCGATTATGAAAGGCCAGCGAAAGGTTCGCCGGAGGCCTAAATTGAGCATTAGCAGCTTTTCGCCGAAAGTTGCGATTGGTGTGCCATTGGCGGCACGCAGCTTGGTCGGCGATGGTGAGACGACCTCATTTGGGCTACGGGGTATAACGCTAACTTCGGCACCAGTGTCGACTAGAAACTCGGTGCCGGAAGTTAAATCCCTGGCACGGATGAGGCGACTTTGGTGTTGGCCAGTAGCGTCCGTCGCCGTTATGGACAGGCCGCGAAGTTTTCCCTGCTTCTCGGCGAAGTTGCAAGGCTTGACACATTTACGAGCTGCGGTAACAAAACGCTGATGGTACCAACAGCAAGCCTGCCTGTTGTTAGACTGAGAACGTTTGAAGGGCGATTTTGATCGGCTATGACGACGACGGTCCATAGTAAGCTGTTGCACCTGGCGACTAAGTGTAGCAACTTGTGTTTGGAGGGCTTCTATAGTTGACTGTAATCCAGTGATAGAAGTGCCCTGGGACGCGACGGCATGGACCTTGCTGGCGTCGGCTTGTGACTGTGATCGCTCAATCACTCGATCCGCCAAGTCTGCTAGTTGAGTGAGCGAAACGGAGCTCACTGTAGCGAGCATCGCTTGCGTGTTTTCCGGTAACCGTTGTAGCCATAGTTCGCGAAGTAACGTCTCATCCATGGTTGAGGAACCAAGGAGTTGCTGCATCTCTCGTAGCAGGGTTGAGGGCAGTTTGTCGCCCAGCTGTAGATCCCTGAAAAGCTGCTGCAGGCGAACTTTCTCAGAGGGCATAACACGCTTAATCGTGGCCTCCTTGAGGGCCTCATAGCGGTTATCGGTCTTAGAAATGATAATGTCACGATCCTGCATTGATGTCTCCTTGAAGAGATAGGACAGGAGCTTGCTGTACTTCGCATAATCGGAAGTGATTCTGTGGCTATGAAACTGGACCTCCAGATGAGCGAACCACAAAAGGGATCCATGTCCCAAAAAGGTGGAACAGAGAGAGATACAACACTAAGTAGATACTCTACCTTATGGTCTACAGATTCCATGGTTTAAAAAATGACGCAAAAATAGGCTACCGTATGCAAAAATAAACCGGAAAATATGAAAAATAAATGGAACGAGCTCACCGGAGAAAAGTTCGAAATATCCGGCGCGATGGTTGATCCGGATTCGGGGTCACCATTTTAGTGGGGTTGCCTATTCCGGGAGCCCAGAGAGCGATTCCAGAAGACGGATTGAGTTGCAGGGAAACTTATTGGTACAGTAAAAGATTCCCTGTTAGCTAGCTATAAAATGAACGACACCGTGGACGCTCTAGCTAGGGGAACGGATCAAGCACAGCACACAGGGCAGTTGCGCGTTGCAACCGAAGCGAGCGCCAAGCAAAAATGGCGATGAGCAAGTAAAGCATTCGAACTCAGCAATCAGTTCAACAAACCACACCGGTTGCCTAAGTGTACAATTATAGAATTTTGGTTAGAATTTTACACAAGCGAACCGGGTAATCTCCAGGCTGCTACATAGCCCT
>OX104059.1:53842702-53932787 GCA_944474145.2 Dicrocoelium dendriticum
GCGCATCGCCTTTCCCTTATTTGAGCGAAGAAGGGTTAGAGGAGCTGTGATTTTCACGTCTTCCGGAGCTATTGCCGATAACCCTGTCCATGTTTCTAGAGACGCACCCAAAAGCACCAGCTACTAACTTAGCTTTTGCCCTCAACCGTCTTCCGCAGCGGGCGCCAAGTAGCTCCGGTGACGTATTCTCTTCTAGTAAACCCGAGCCTCATATTTGCTCCAAGTCCTTAGGCAGATCTGACCCTAAAGACGAAAAAATTGCGCCACTTCTCAGTAGGAAAGTAACAGTGATGGCTTCGGAGCAGTGCGTGCCACGGTCAGAGGCTGACCCTGTTTTGGCTACCGTTCATTGCGGCTCGTCTGTTCCTGAAGTGAATACGTCTCGTTTGGCACGAAAGCGCGATATTTTCACCGCAAGTTCTTAATCCCACAATGCCTGACCGGTCGAAGAATTATCTTGGTATCGCCGCTATATGGTAGAATAGCTAGACGTTGTCGGGCTCCCTGAATGAAACAGGATTTCGTCGTCTCTGGGAAAGCAAATAGCCCGAATACTAGCACTACCAATGTATCCGTCAATAATCAAACAAATCGCCTGTTTTACGTTAAGGATCGACGTTTCTCCATCATGTTCCTCATCAACACGGTAGCGAAAGTCAACCTCACCTCTGCGTACTCAAAATACAAGCACTGCAAGCCCACGTATAACCTGGTTGCAGCCAGCAGTATTCTGCTGGCTTCATTAGGTCAGCGCATGATGCACCTGGACCTTAACTTCCGCCGTGATTTTCTGTTGATTTTCCTGGTTGCATCTCTACCTTCTGCCATTATCGATATCAACTTCCTCCAACTTTTTGTGTTGCTTGTGGGCGCTGGTAGCCACAGACGTTCAGGTGAACGTGCTAAACTAATGTTGAAGGCGTTTTTATGGACGCCCTGATCAGCAGCCCCATTTTCCGATTCGCCGACGATTATGCGAGCCTACTGCCTTAAATACCCGCAACTGCTACCACAAATTTCAGAGCTTCCGCCAATCACGACCGCGGTAGCTCATCACCTTGGCACGCGCAGTCCGCCAAGGTTTGCTAGACCAAGACAACTCACCTCCGGATAGTTACGTGCGGCAAGAGCTGAATTCGATTACAAGCTTCAGCTCGGTGTCATCAGACCATCCGACTGCCCATGGGCGTCACCTCTCCACATGGTTCTAAGGAAGACCATGGGGGTTGGCGATTATCGATCTCTAAATAACGTAACCACACTTGATCTCTATCACCTCCCACATATCGTAAATCCCGCCGGCAGTCTGACCCATAAAAATGTTTCCATTGAAGGTGATTTGGTGCGTGCTTACAACCAAATTCCCGTAGCTGAAGCAGACATCGATAATACTGTGGTGACGATGCCATTTGGTTCACGTTTCTGTGCGTGCCTTGTTGTCTAACGTATATCGCGCCAACTTTTCAGCACTTCGTCGACGGTCCGTCGCGATCTAGTCTTCGCTTTTGCTTTGCTGAAAAGCTGCTTAATTACGAGCGCTTTACTAGAAGGAAGCTTGTGCCACGATTGTACGCTTTTTCGTTTATCACTACACGGGGTGATGATCAACGCAGGCAAGGGTTCGTTTGGCGTCCGTTCGGTCAGTTTTCTCGGCCACCATCCCTCCCCTGCAGGCGTTATGCCACTACACGATAAAAATTAAAGCCATCATCGATTAGCCTGAGCTTCAAAGTTTCAAACAGCCGACAAGCTTTGACGACCTCGTCAACCTTTATCTCCGTTTCGTACCTAGTTGCACATTGGTTACGCAGCCCCTCACGAATGTTCTCCAAGGAAACTACAAAAATTCGGTTTTATCGCAACAGCAATCGCCGCCTTCCATTCTTTGAAAGTAACGCCTGCCAATGTAGCTTCTATAGCTCAACACGACTCGGCATCCTTTCTGTCGCTCAGTACTGACGCTTCTGACGTGGCAGTTATGACGTTCTTATAACAAACTGTAAATGACGCTTGGTGGCCGTTGTCATTTTTCTCCAAACGCGTGCAACCTGCTAAATCTCGTCACAGTAATTTAAGCAGAAAACTATTAACCGTTTATTTATCCGCAGGTCACCTCCGGCATGTCTTAGAACGCCGCTCCTTTGCCGTCTTCACCGACCACAAACTCTTACGTGCTCAGCTCGACTACCGACCGATACTCTCCTAGAGTATCGCGCCACCTAGACTATATAGCTCAGTTTACGATCGATGTACGACATGTCTCATGTGTGCACAACCCTGTCGCAGTCGCACTTTCCAGGATTCAAACGCCTTCCGCTAACGCAAGCAACCTATCGACTTGGCAGCCATGGCCGCAGCGCAACTAAATGAACCTGAGTTTTCTGTCACTGGATCAACGACCCCTACCACTGACATCAACAGACGGCGCTATACGTTGCGATATACCCCTGGATACTCTGCGTCCAGTCGTCCTACTCGTTTCGGAGGACTGGGCTCGACAACTTGCACGGCTTGTCTTCCCCAGGGGTTCGTGCCTCGGTTCAACTCGTGACAGCACGGTTCGCTTGGCGCAATATTATTCGTTACGTACGTACTTGGGCAGCTGCTTGCCTTCTGTGTCAACGCGTGAAGGTGCATTAGCACACGCAAAGCCCCCTAGACACCTTTCTGACACGAGGCGCACCTTTTCACCACGTGCAGGTCGACCTTGTAGGCCATCTGCCGCCTTCGAAATGTTCGGTATACCTATAGACTTGCATCGACGGACTCACTAGGTGGCCGGAGGCTACTCCGGTTCCGAAGTGCTCTTTGGAAACAGTAACACAGGCATCTTCTGAGCGCTGAGTATCTAAGTGCAATGTTCCCGGCGTCGTAAACGCCGCTCGTGGATCATATTTCTTTTCAACATTTGACTCGTTGCTTAAGAGTTTAGGCTGTCGCCACGTCCATACGACGGTGCAGCATCTGGCCGCTAATGTCATGGTGGTGGGTTAGCACCGCCAGTTTAAGGCAGCGCTACGTACGCACGCAGAACGTTCATGGTGTGAAACACTTCCTCCCGTCCTCCTAGGCTTAAGAAACACGGCTAAAACCGACTTAGACACAATGCCAGCGCAGCTAGTCCAAGATGGCACGTTGCGTTTGCCTGAGCAACTGGTCTCACCGCCTCCGTGCTCTTCCTTCTTTGACTACGGCGGTTGCAGGGACTGATGGGCTCACCAGATGCATGAGCTAGGTCAGCCCGCTCCTTTATCGCAGAAGACACCAGGGTACATACCCGAGCAGCTGTCTATGTGTGCACATATGCTTCTCCGCGCGGACGGCGGTAGGCAGCCTTTTCATTAGTCACACATAGGACCCTTCAAAGGGCTGCATAGTACGAATAAGACCTAGCATATCAACAGAGATGCCGAGGCGAAGTCGTCATTACTGATCGTTCAAAATTAGCTTTCATCGACGAGGTCGCCGGGCCGATGGATACTTCCAACCCCTCGTGTGACCCTAAGAATAATTGCGCTACGTTACAAACACGTAGCGTTTCTGCAACATGTACCTAATAGCTTCACAGGCGCAGTAGCGAGCCTGTCGCCGCCCACGATCACTCGCCGTGGTCGGAAGATATGTAAACCCATCGCATTTCCGTTTATGTACAGTGCAACGACTGCTAGGTTCCTAAATATTCGCACCTTTTTGTCAACAAACGTTTTAACCGCACAAAATTTAAGAACGTCAGAAACACCTTTTTAAACAAATTATTCGTTTGTATTTTCTGGCGTGTTTTCAGTTTTCTGGTTTCTACATGCCCTGGCTTCCCCTCCGATCGACGGACCCCCGCGAGCAACGTCTTCGAGGATCGCCGCAGCCAACGAGGAACAGGACGCGGATGCGGATCGTTTCTCTGAATGATGTGGGTCTTGCTGGCGCAGCGCGGGCTGTGTCCAGAAGAGGCCACTCCTAAGCGCACTGTTTGGCAGCAGCGGAGATTAATGTCCTATTGGCCTTTCGCTGGGCGAGCCAGTATTTTACAGCCCGCCAAGTTCGTTCCAGCTGCTCGCCGGAATACACCCTGCCCTGCAGTCAATAAATAATAAATAACAGACCGCACAGCGGACTCGCATTTCCGACGAAACACTATTTGACGCGAACGCATACACACCCCTCACTCGGCCCGCTTTTTCTGAACAAACTTCGATTCACCAGGCACTTTGACTTCGAAGGCTTCTTCTGTTCCGTTTTCTAGGTAGGTAGCTCTGTAACGCCCCAAGAGGTATATATTAGCGTTGTGTACAATTTCATTAATTACCAATTGTAAAGTATACTTTCTTGTTTTAATCTCGTTTATCTTACGGTCGTGTCGGTCTACATTCGGTTCTTCACTTGATCGTCCCATAACTTGCCGCGCTTACGTTTCGCTCCCGTCACGCTACATCTGTCCGCGTCTCCTAGCCCATCGAGTATAGTCCACTGTGTCCGACTTCAGTTACTGCTGATATCGGCGCTTGATTAAGCGTATCGTCTCGGACTAGTATTTACTGATCCTACAGGTATTATCTGTCAGCTGTATATGGCCGTTTGTACTGGCAATGGAAGAAGGTAAATAAAGAAAGAAATAACTGTCTTTGGCATTGCGTTCGAAGTACCAATAAGCAGTACATTTGCTGAAGAGCTTTCCGGGCCTTTAATTGGGTGAAACCAATAAGAAAAGCAGATGTAATCAAAATGGATTTCGCAGGGGTATACAGAGCTGCAAAGCAACCCTCACGTGTGACCTCTAACAAGAAATAGAAGATACTTAACGGCGTAGAATAACTGCAGCCAAGAAGATAGGAAAATGTTGGCTGTTTTCTTGGTAAGTACAAATGTAACGTTTGGCGGCATCTTAGCGTTACTTACTGAAGTGGCTTGATACCTCCTTTACCCATAGGTTCGAATCAGGCAGTATTAAGCGGGTGCGCTCTACTGATGTGTTCCAATGAGAAAAAATGGCCACTTAGCGCTTTGCTGTATATGTGGTGGCTATATGCTTCTACCTTGTTGCGACGCATCGTTGCAAAAGCCAACCGAATCCCCTTCCTATTCACTAACTGCTGTTTGCCCATGCAGGCTGGCTAGTCGAACAACGTCGTGGTGTCAACTGCGTGGATCAGGCTTGACCCATTCCTGTAAACCGTTCGGCGGCAGTTTTCCAGACGCTTTGGGTTCTCGCCTGGCACGTGTTTTCACTATAAAAAGCCACGAATGTCTGTTTACCGACACTGTGACGTGGCGGCTGGGACGCGCAACTAAATAAAGTCACCCTTTTCTTATCAGAACAAGCGCTTCAAGTCCACATACAACGGATTCTTTTTGCACTGATGACACGATTAAAGTGCAGGAATGCATTTACAAATCCCATAAACACAGTTACACCCGCCTACATGCACACATACATATATTCATATGTCAGTATATGTGACACACCTATTGTTCATTGCAGTTTAACCGCTCACGTTTGTAGGTTTACCATGAGCATATCTGTGCATTGCGCGATGAACAGGGTGCTACAGTTTAAATACCCACGTAGCCCATGTGCCAACCTTATTCAAGAGGCATTCCGTGTCGGAACTGCTGCAAGTTTTTCCATGCGTGGTGCATCCGAGTTAAATCTATTCAGGTCACGCTGATAAACAAACCGTGTTCTCTATGGTTTTGCAGGAATGCGCAGCCATCCCACTGATAAAATCTTGCTTCTCTTATCCCAGAACTACGACCAGCTACTAGCCAAGTTTGGTGCAATGTTGGCCCCCAAAATCACTACAGTTTGGGTACACATGACGGACGGTGTAACCTAAGCCTCCCCACTAATTGCTGCTCCTATCCTGTGGAAAAAGGGCTGGTATCACCATAAGCAAAATGAGACCAATAGCCCAGAATTTCAACTGCTGTTCCAATACCAAACGTGTCTCAAATTTGACTAAGGCGGTTCTCAGTTCGATCTAAGCAACTACGCGTAATACTGCTCCAAATTTCGACGGAGTTCACGAGAAAAGCAAGCCGGTACCGGAAAACTTTGAGTTACGGTTGCTTCCAAGAAGAGCAGTTATTTAAAATTTACGGCACCTTTATCAGGATCGGAGACGGAGGAGCGAAGCGAAGTCCCCCTGGTCCAATCACCATTGGTTTCCTGCGGTACACCCAAATTAGTTCAAGCACTAGCTGCGACATGTAGAAAAGTGTAAAGAAACATCTGCCTCAACTGAGCGTATTGGGTTCCAATGTCTAAGAAGCAAAGTCGAAATCAGTAAGAGGCAGGCAGTGGTATTTAGACGGAAGCGGCTGTTGTTGGGGTCGGCATTGACCACAGCTATCCGAACTACTCGAAAGCTTTCTGCAGCCTGGATCGCCGCATCCTACTCCACAAGCTACATATCTAAGGAATCGGAGATGTTGTACTTGGTTGGCCTGGCAACCTTCTGCACCAACGGAAGCTTCAAATGCGTGTTAGGGGGTCACTCTAATGCGCCTGAGGTGAAATTCGGTTTTCCACAGTGCTTGGTGCTGGGACTGCGCCTGCTCCTGGTGTTTAGCAATGATCAAACAAATCTGTTTCCCTCAGCTTTGCTGCTTTCCGCAGATGAGGTCAAGATATGGTGGGCCATTAAAACAATGAATATCATGATGTGCTCCGACATGACCTAGATTGCATTCATGAATGGTCAACGAGAAACTTGCTTAAATTAAACACAGCTAATTGCGTGCTGATCCATCTGCGTCTTCATCCGGGGTGCTTTTGTAAACTCCGGGAGTACAATTTGTAGGAGGCCTATCAGCAGCGTGGCCTAGTTATACGGTCCAGGAAGGTCTCGGATGCTCAAAACAAGCAGACAAGACGTCGCGAACTGGCAGTCGACACTTTGGTCAGCTTCGCCGAGCGTTCAGTCGGTTTGACCCTCACTCGTCCCCCAAATGCTTATCACCCACTTGCGGCCGCAATAGAATACGCTATCCAGTCGTGGCCGCCGTGGCAGAAACCGGACCTCCTTGCCATCGAGATACCTAAAATAAAGGCAAATAAGACCGAAATTTCTAAGAACTTGCAGCCATCGATATCGGCTTTTGCGGGAGGTCCCATAATATTTTTCCAGATTCTAAAGAATCCAAACCACATTTGACTTCTGCAGCTTGTCAGCCTCTAAAATGGAAGATAAGCTATAACCGGTTTAAATGCCATAGAAATTTCTTCTTCCTCCCCGTTTGTCAGCCTTGTAAAGCTCTCCCGTTATTTCGTCTCTGTCCTCAAGTTGCCGATATTTAAAAACGCATGGAAAATGCTTTGGCAAGTTCGCATAGTATTTTTCCTAATTTATTCAGGGCGCTTCAAAACACAATCCAATAATATCTTGCCAAATCCCCAACCAAGCGGCTTATGGAGTTATACCCTTAATGCACAAACATGTCCGCTATTATACACAAGATCATGGTGCATCCACTAAAACGCTTCTCAATTTAGCATAAATTTGGTTGTACTAAGAGGTAATGGGGATTTGGTATGATTAGGTTTCCTTCAACACGGCCTGCTTTCAGTCAAAAGGCCTAAGCTAGTCTGGATAAGCACCAGGCACTGATGTTTCGACCTTCTGGGTCTCGTCCGTGGTGTGCCTTCTAGCGGACCTATGCCGGGTTCCGCCCCATGGCTTCAGGATGTCATCAACTTGTGCCACTTCGCCATGGGTGACAGTGACGGACCTGCATGACTGACAGTTAACTATGACATAACCTGCTGCATCTTTAACTGCCATGCCAGTTACAACCTTCGTATAAGACAGCAGCACAACACAAGTGGTCAAGTCAGAGCTTTCAGTACCTGAATGATAGCCAATTATCTCGTTATTTTGGGATACTGGACATTGTCAGACCGAGTGATCACAAAACACGTTGCTTCACCCAGGGCTATGCGAAAAGAATTGAAGGCACCGGGTCAGTGTTGCAGACCGCTTCTCTGGATATGGTGAGTGAGCCAAGATTTCAATACGTTTCATCGTGGGGACACTTTTTTACTTGTTTCAACCTCTTGTTTGTTTTCAGTCCGGTGATGACGTCAGCGCCAGTTGGATCGCTGCAAATGGAGATCAAAAGTCTTTATTGACTCTAGCTCACAAGTTGTGTCTGGGTTTTTTGCTCTCCAGAGAAGTGGCTAACTTTCTCTGCTTTCCTCCTGTTTTTGGTGAGCCACCTTTTCGGTGTTTTGTTTTTACCCAGAGAAAGCCATTCAGTCACTTTGGGGCTGTTCATGGGTCTTTGAATTCGTCAACCAAGCTTACCGCAAGATGCTTGACCATAATGTACTAAATATCTGAACTCTTTCAGCTGAATTTTCTGAAGGTGCCCCTAAGTTTTCCACTGCGTTATAATGCTGAATCGCTTGCTCTGTTTAGACAGGGTTATCTGCATTTCTGACTATCGCATCATAACTGTCGTCGTCTTCATTGCTACCTCAATTGACTGCAACTAGCTGGCTCTTTTTGCCAAACACCCGTAACCTACGAGTGCGTAATCCTCGTGGCAACTGCTTGGTCGATTGCAACACACTTCTTATTGGCTGTCCACGTTAGAACACATGATCGATGCTTTGTACAAGCGTCTGTTGAAATATCGGTTTTGTTTCCATTTGACTGACTTCTCGCGTCTACACTACACCGGCTACGAGCCGCCGTTTCGTTTGCACTACTTTTGATTGTTCTATACGCGATAATCTGAAGCAATGAGATCATCAGACTGACGCGGATGTGCGCACTAGAAAACCTACTTAGCCTAAGAAGACTCTTAGGAAGGAGGCGGCTACAACACAGAATCACAAACAGATGGTTATCGTGTAAAGAACAATCGGAATCGGAGAGACAACCACTTCCTTATGATTCTCAACATCCTGCATACTTATCATTCCATTTCCACAAATGACTCATTCTCCTACACACTTTGCTGTGACCGTTCGATAAAGAGAACATAAGTAAAGAAATGGTAACTTCCTCAGCGGTGCGAGGCACAGTCCAACTATGTGGTCTGATCAAAACAGCAAACATCCCACTGAGGCCAGTCACCCGCCGTGTCCTGTAATTTCTCGGGCCAAGTGTACAGCAATTTGCGTGATCCTCAATCAAGAGATAGGCACTTACCAGTCGACTTCGTCTCCTGTAATCTCCTAGCCCCTAACTTGATGTCGAAAAACATCTGACAATTAACCATTGGAAATCATGCTTCGTTGCACAGACAAGACAACTTATCCTGCCCAACTTGTCTATAGAACGAACTGGCCTGGTCATCTCTGTCCAGAATTTGCCTGCACTCGCCGTCATTTGACCATTCCGGTGAGATCCGACACCAGCCTTACTCCGTAATCGCCGTTGGTCATTGAATTACTTGTTCTTGGTGACGTGTGTGAACGTCATCTACGCATACCTGTTTTAGTATTATTTTCCGGGTGGCTGTCTTCCTACCTTAGGGAGCGCTTACTTTTCACTTATCGATCTTTTGCTAGAGTCCACACTGCTACTGGCCATTACTCGGGTAATTCTGATGTGTTACATTAGGTGTTCCGTGACGATCTTGGATTTGTATTGCATCATCTGCTGAAAGTACGATGTTTACAATCGCCAAATCGTGCCGGTTGACTCCTTTCACGCATAATCCCTCGGTCCATCTGACTAGCAACAACCCAGTTACTGATGTGCGGTACACTCAGTCATCAATACTTGTATCACCACGGTTGCAATACTCAGTGCTTGGGAGGAAAATGAGGTGAAATTTAAGTAGAGTATGGAAAGGGAGCTGGGGTAAGGTATTCATGATTTATACCATGAGCCGAATGCGTGAGCGCCTTGCAGCATGCTCTCCGCATGTCTGACAACGTTCCCAATCACTGATGCGTGCTATTCTGGGGCAACCTACACAGAGACAGCGTTCCAGACTGGCTAAGTTTATTGGCTAGTTTCTGTATCCCTTAATGCCCCATCATGAACTGGCCACCTCGTGGCGTCGCCCAGTTCGGTGGGCATACGGAGAACATTACTTAGCCAGTTTAAGCGGCTTTTATTTGGTACTATGGCGCATCTTTCAATTACCCACTGCTGAACTTCAGTAGTTCTGACCACCAGATATGGGAATCTTTTCATTGATCTCCTAACGCCGTTGTAACGCAGTGTCCATATCTATACAATAACACACCCCATGCTGAGGCTGATGTTGCATTCTTGATGCTTCTTCACCGCAGTTGGGCTAAACCAACTTACACTTAAATTAGGTCTTTTTAAGCTGGATAAATTTCATTCCGCTTTATTTGGTTTGTTCTGCCTCCCTGAATAATGTTCTATTAACTGGCCACGTTGCTTACAATAATTGCGCTTATCTTCGGTAATTTGGTTGCGTTTGTAGCATTTTAAGTAACTTGTGGACATTTCTTACTTATCACGGATTTGTTGCTAACCAAATTACTTCATATGGTAATTTAGCGAAGAGTTATGCCACCGTATCTGTATGCATTATTGGATTTATTTTATTTCCGCTTGTCGTTTAAAGTGAATGGCTTTTGTTTGATATCCCTGGTATGGTTGCGCTTGATGTGTATGTTGACAAGGTGCCTACCTGTCTATTACCCACTACATCGTTCATACTGGCTCCAGGAGACAGTTGGTCGTTGCTGGAGGGGACGGGGTGCACGGTTCTTGTGGCCGTGCTAGGCTCAAAGAGCGGTACCATGCACACAGTGTGGAGCGGACTACGGTCCAGCCACCGCCTTGTGTGCGCTTGATTCCCCAAATACAGCGTGCTTGTGTTTGCCTGTGAAGGAGTGTGGGCCGGCTCCGTTGATGAAACGTGGTTCCCATCCGCATGCCTCCCGTTCTTATTCCTTCGGGTTTACACTGGATATGGGGTATGTGGTTGGAGCTGTGGGTGGTGCAGCGCAAGCCATCCATGGTCCCTCTGTAGGCGCAGGCGTCCTGTGGCTTGCCACAGTGACAGGCAAATCCGAAACCGGATGCCGCCAACCATAAGACAGCAGCTATCCTCATGCACTAGAACTTTCGCAGTAATTTCCATCCCATGGGAATTGTTAACCATTGTCTTTTACACGTACTACACCATTGTTCCATTGTCTAAAGCTTATTCAGGCTGCATCAATAGGGTTACTGCCCAGACCTATACTAACAACTACTCTGGTCCCGAGTACTGACGCTTGGTGAGCAGCTCATAGATCCTACTGCATTTAGCTCACTTCTGCCACTAACGGCTTTTATTCCTGGCGCCACGGACCATTGTAGACGAACGCCAACGAAAAATAATACAAAAGACTATGCGAAATTTGCACCAATTCCAAGTTTTAAACGCATTTGGAGCATTTTGGCGCTCCTGATTGACTACGTGAACGATATTGAGGGATGGCGTTTTGCGCATACACACAGACACAATGCGCATAGATGGTACCCACGGTTGGTATACTTATTTGCGCGGTAGCTATGTTGTGCATATGCAGATCGTCCGATTGAGCGCTCGCAACTCAACGACCACGAATGCAATGGCTACGGAAGAGTAACGTCGTTTTGTTAGAGAGGATCACAGCTCCGTCACACTAACGTGCCAACTCGCTGCATGTAACCGCGAATGCACACGAATAAAGCAACGAAGGACGGTGCTCAACTGAGACACTGGAAATCCACCTGCTGGCCCGCAAATCTACCAGCAGTAGATCTTGTTCTAATGCCGCGCACCTATTCATGGAAATGCGCTGAAAACCCTTACTTTTGGCATGTCCGAAGACAAGTGATAGTCCATAGTTTTCAGCAGGTGAGATCATACCCATTTGAGAGGCATATGCATACTCCTTATGAGTGGTTTTATTAATTAAGACCAACACCAACAGTATTGCTTACTGCCTGTACGCAAATCCCTGGACACAAAAGCCTGTTAAAAGCGCAGCGGGGGTCGCAGCAATACAACGTGCAGCAACACATACTCCCCAACTGTAGAAACTCAAACTTTATATCCAGGAGTTGGAGTATGTTGAATCTATACAGTTTGGCTTATCTGCTCGGTGTCCCTAGCAGGGAGTTCTGGAGTACGAACAGGCTGCTCCAGCGGTAGAACAGGTACACAACCCGTTGGGCTACATGCGTGGTTAAAGCCATAACGAAAGGTGAGGGACCATTCGTTGGTGGTCATGCAAGGAACTTTGGGAGCATACGTCAGTTAGCTTGTTATATCCTCTAGCAGTGGACCCATCTTCCAATGGCTGATCCGTCTAAGACTCCTGCATACGCCCTTACTGGTGTGCATTGTTCTGTCGAGAATAAACTATGTGTACTTACACCTGATGACAGCGCCGGGGCAGCGTGGACGTTCCACCGTAGCGTAACCCAAACCCACGGAACAGTATTCGTCCGTTGACAAATGAAGTAAAGTTCCAGGGCATTTTGACTAATGTCTAGCTTTAAAGCGTCTTCTCTTCCAATCATACAATTACGCTAGTGTTGTGCTATTCGGCTTTCTAATTTGTATATTTGAGTGGATCACCAATAAAAATAACGTTGTCTGTTTCCGTGTTTCGATGTTGCGGTAAGTAACTGCATCTGCTTATTGGCGAGTTCATTGTATTGGATTACATAGCGACAGCCGGAGGTAGTGTTGTTAAAATCTTCTGTTTGAGTGGCGGATGCGTTTTGACGGCTAGCAGTGCACGATACTCTCAGAAGGCAGACACACAAAGTCCTACTTTGTCTGTCTTAAAACAATACTATGTGACCCTTTCGTCTGACCAACTGCTCCGTTAGCCGCCCTATTGCTGACAACTGTATTACAAAGTTTGTGTCGCCTAAACGCACTAAAACAACAGACTCATCTGCATCGACTTCCTCGCAGAGTTAAGCTCTTGGCACCCGATATTGCCGCAGCTACAACGGACGGGTTCGCCGGACGAAGGCAAAAGAGGAGGTTGTGCGGGTCTGTAGCGCCCAGCAGCGGACAGCATGGTAAACGGCAAACCTGAATAACGTGCTGGCATGAGAGCTGTAGCTTCTTAGAAGAGCACATTTGCAAGTAGGAACGCATAACATTGATAAAAAGATACTAGTCTGGGACGGTACTCAATGACCAACCGTCTTACCCATATGTGATGCTCCTTAATAAGGCTACGGGGAAACGGCTTTATACATAGTAATTACAACGCAGACGAATCTGTTAGAATGAATAGGTGCGCAATTATACCATTTGCCCAAACAAGGTTAACTTGTGCACTCCGCGCCGCTAACCCCTCGCAAAACCTCTAAATAGCTGCGCTGCACTCAGCTGCTGCGTCAACGTACAAGTCTGACAGTGTTGCTCAATTTCAATCGACTGGTGATAATATGCACCTGTCAGCACCTTACCGGCGTAACCTTCCTTGTAAGGAAGCGCGTATTGGTAAGATAGCACAAAGCTTCTGCGCTGATGGCGGAGATGGTAATGAAGAAGCAACAAACTAGCAGTCACAGACTGTTTGTACTACGTTTCCCATCCCATGTAACAAGCGCTTCTCACTGCAGATTGGTACTTTACTCACACAGCTGCATCGTCTCTCCGAGTCAGGCGGATTTCAAAAAGTAGGTTTCGTTTCACACTACGGTCGTTCTAAATTTGAGGGAATTGTACACTTCTAAGTTTCAGGAAATTTATGGCTCGCTAAATACCGTGTTCCCAAATTCATCTCAATATGTTTACTTCTCCTGGCAATCCGTGCAAGTCATCGGTTTCACTTTAGCCTTCTACTTCTTGCTTCCCACTTTTTTGCACTTTTTGCTCCTTTTGTGAATTGGCCCGTAATCGTCATCACGCTTTGGTCTCACATATTTTGAAGCACAGCTATCTCCATTAAAAATTAGGCAACGTATGCAGGCGATACTGCACCAGAAAAGCTGTCACATAACGTTAACAAACGTATATATTTATCGGCGTAGTCAAACAGCAGGGATGCGAAACGACTTAACGTGCTTTAAAATCACCTAACACATATTACTGCCTATTTCTGAAAAAAAGTAGTTAGCTGAAGCCCGGTTCAAACTGGAAGTTCGACGGCTAGGTGATACAGGCAGTCCGCCAGGAGATTCCCAGGTGTGGTTGGCTCCGAAATTATGGCTAATAAATACCTGAGTGATGTAGTGGCTTATAACATCCCAGGTCACTTAAACCTCACAAAAGCAGAACAAGCTTGATGAAGACATGTGCCTTGAAGCATAGCCACTGTTACGGAGTAACGAAGCCAAACAAAGCAGGGCTCCAGACCGCAGTCAGGCAGGACAAGCAACCGTACGAAGCTGAGGGTGCTAGCCAAAATCACGCGTGTTTTAAAGCATGACGTCAAAGAATTATTGGTTGGTCAACTCATGGCAAAAAAATTATGACACGGTGTGGGTGAGCTAAATGAAGCAACCTTATTGATGCAAGTAACCTTCGCCGGGAACGATTCATAGAAATATATGAAATGGGATGTTTGGTGTATACACCGTGTCCTAATTTGTTTGTTCCACCGTCATTTGAATTGTGTTAGGCGTATTTTCCTCATTTCATTGTTTCTACACCGTACGGATGTAGGTGATAAGAAGGCCGCCTCAGGATGCGAGAATTTAACGCTAGGTCAGCTTGGATGCCAGCAGTTGTGACCACAGGTGGGGGCTGCCACCACGTGCTTGGGAAAGTCGTGTTTACACAGGCTCCCCGGGCTGTAAAACAACATCATGATCCCTGTCCGATGTAGCTGTCTTGTTTCGGTTCAATATACGTCCGACGATTAGGATATAATAGGTGTAGTCAAGTAAGAAGTGTTCTACAGAACACCAGTTTTGCAAGACATTTACCCTTGTCTTCGGTAGGAATTATTCTGTAGAAACATAGCACTCCATCTAGAGGTTGTACGGTCCCTGATACCTGCTATAACAGGCCCCATTTACCGTTTGCATTGCTTTCTAGGCTCATCCATTTGACGCAGAATGAATGCGTTAAATGCTATTGCTCTGCATAAAGAGCATAAACACTTCACCGGTAAACAAGAACAGTTATCTCGACAATAGTATTAGGTATCACGCAAATTGCAAACGATGATCGCATTTTGGTAATGGTTATTCTAGTACTATGTGGAGACACTATATAAACATCGATCCATCACTTAAAAGTATTGCCTTCTAAACAGGAAAAATGTTCGCTTCGAAGGACAAAATAGGCTGCATTGATACTGCAAAGTCCAAAAGAACTTCCATTTCCTTTACCAGTTCGTTTGTTCCTTCTTGATGACAGTGATCTTATACCCATCACTCTCCACTTTTTGGCTAGTAACAGGTATTTCGTGCTTTAGACCAGTACATGCTAAATGAGGATTGTTTTACATTTACTTCAATTGCAGGTACTTTTCTTAAGGTCACACTTTGCTCAGTCTGCGATTAACATTACTGTTACCGCAAGCTGTGTCCGCTACTGTTATGTAAGGCGCAAATGTCCAGCAACCAGGAAGCCGAACGGTGAGCAAAAGAATTACGAAAGAAAGGGTTCCTGAGACGCAGAATAACAATAGGACAACTAACACAACAGCAGGAGCTCAAAGACAACGGAAGTCTATTAGGAAAATATCAATTCATCTAGGAATATATGTTACCCAGAATACCAGAAAAACTGTAGTGGGACAGCAAATATGGTTAACTAGCGTTCTGCTTGGCTAGCATAATTTGCAGGCGGCAACAACTGTTTAAAATTGCAAGAAGACACAAGCTTTTCTTGTAAAGGCTACTACAGTGGCCTACCCAGTCGTGAGCCCATTATTGTGCGTTATTCTGTTCTGCAGTGCTGCCGTTACAAGGTTATATTACAAATGCTTCTCCCTCAACCTTTTGCTGCCCAGCCCGTGGGTATGATCTAAGTTTCTGGCCCGAACAATCAAAATTTACGCACCATGCTTGCGACGTAACTCGTTTTAGCTTGTTCTGTCGTAGCACACGTTGGCTAGTGCAAACTTGCCTAGATAACAGCTATATTGGTGAGTCTCAGTGTTGCGATGAGAGTAAATTTGCTGTTAAACTGGAGGGCCGAAGGGCGAATCAAACTATTATAATATTCTTTGAGAGGTTTGCGGATGGGACTTAGAAAGTTTATTCCTGATATTTTAAAAAGCAAATTCTGACCTCCGATTTTTTACCTACTAAATAAATACCAATTGGTTTAAGTTCTGCACATATTCTCCCGTCAAACCTTGTTCTTAATGCGTCGCTTATGAAGTTATTAAATGCCATGGGGGACGCGTCGTCCGTTGTTCGTCATGTACATCGTTTGGCATCCTCATACTTTTCGGATGGAATCTTGGTGGCACACTCTTGCGTCTGCAAGCCTGATGAGCGCACTGATGTCTTTGATTCCACTTACTGCCTCCCTAAACGCGTGTACCTCGTTATTGAAGAAAATGCAGCCGGGCATTGGACCTTTCTACGCTGCTTCGAACCGAACCTGCTAAAAGCGATTTCGGACCCAACAAGCATAAGCATATAAAACATTGCTCCGTTGAAACCAAACGGTTGATACTTTAGATAATTGCCATGCATAAATACGTGTCCTATGGAAGCGCTTTGGAAGATCTCATGTCATAGCCAAAGCGCATATTAATATCTTAAATGGTGGCCCAAACAGCTGGCCGAATGCATCTAGGGCTTTGTCCCCTTTAGCTGGGGAATCCAGTCTGCTTTACGACCTTGAACCAGTTAAAATTTGGAGCTGATTTACATGCATCGAGAACAATTGGTTTTATGGCCGGAAAGCTTTTTAGCCACCTGCACTTCAAGTGGGCACAATAGGCTGACAGTATTAGCGGGACAGTGGTAACCAACCTTAATCCAACTGGCCGAGTTTATAAAGGAAACTGCTGACTAACCCCAATTTATCCTTTGCTGCACATACGCATAGAATATCAACTGAGCTTGAGGACAGTAGGGCTGTGAGACAACACAGTCATGTAGCCTGTCTCAACGCCGTCACTTAACTGGATTGTACCACTGGCTAGATAAAGGTGCTAGCTTTCGCAAACAGTCACCACAAACGGTTGAAATTTTGCCGTACCAAACATATATGTCAGTTATGTTTCAAGTCAACCCACGATCATCTCAGCTGCCTGTCCAGCAGGAACTGGGTAAGTTCCTGTTAGAGCCAGCATTATCCGAGGCCCCACGTATATCAGAGTGACCGAAAAGGCAAAAAATCTGACGCCCATAACGTTAATTTTGTACTTCACTATATAGTGACATCGGTGGTGTCCTTAGGCGTCTTTCCAATATTAATTTCCGGTTCCAGCGGCACTGCTCAAACCGCAACGTTGCTAGCTAGTGGGTCTTACAGTACATTGGTCGAGTCTACTACATACTCTCAAGTTGCGAGAGACCGCGGCGTCGATCATTCGTATGGTTGCAGGTCAAGTTTCGATGTAGTAAAAGTCGGTGCACCTAAGGGCCTAATTGATGGTAGCGATGGGACTGTTAGATTGAAACCAATCAGCTCCGTCAGTGGTCACCACATACAAGTATTGTAGATGCTGGAATGATCCAGCTACAGGGTCATCAATCTAACAAAAATACAAGAGCTAGAGGGCATGGTGCCGCTTTTGATTGGAACTTATAACTTCTATCTACTTAGGCGTCGGAACAGAGGCGCGGTATACCTCAAACTCCATTACGCCCTCGGAACCCCAGTCGGTTGGATTGTGCTGGGTCTAAACACATTACTAACGTCTGCCGAATAGCATTTAAAGCAGGCCTGTGAGAGTATCCCGATAAGGCTCATTCAGTACTTTATTTCCACGGCGAAACATATTCGATGGGTTTCGGTTATGAGTCCAAGGATTACCCGGAAGATTGTCACCCAACCTTTGTTCAAGCCGGTCCTGACCGTCTTGAATGCAGGGCATACAGCGCCACAAGAACCCCAGGGTCCACCTACTGAGGTCGGGAGCTCGCGATTACTATACCAGTTATTCCTGCTCATTTTTCTCCCAATAACCTGTCCGTCTGTTGAGGAAAAGGGCTTGCCAAATAAGACACCAGATTATTTAAGACGGACGCACATAAGGAATGAAGCCACTGCTGTTCTTCAGGCACTTAGCGTCAGCTTGTTGCTTTAACAGATACTTCAACCATCGGTAATGACGGATCACTTCCAACAGGCGACGTCATTGGTAAAGAGAGCAGTTCCTTGCCTCAGCGAGTGTGGGATAAGGGTGCCCACGTGCAACGAGATAGGAATTAACGTTTTGGAATGCCTGATTCCCGTAACCTACCAAATTACTGTGTCAAATGCTAGTTATCTGACTGTCATTTCTACTTCAGAGTCATTTGAAACTGCATTGGCTGCTTGCATGCGCAACTCCAATTGCTGGCCGAACAACCTCCTCGTGGTGCCAGCTGGGTGGATTGGGTTTACCCCTTCCAGCAAATAGTTCGGCGGCAGTGTTCCAGGACGTGGTGAGTTTTCGCCAGGCAAGCGTTCTCCCTATAAAAAGCCACAAATGTCCGCTTAACAACACTGTGACGTGGCGGTTGTGACTCGCCACCAACTAAAGTCACCCATTGCTTATCCGGACGACCGCTTCAAGTCCCCAGCCATCAAGCACCCATTTAACACTGGCCATACGTTCAAGCATGATCAAAAAGACTGGAATACATTTACCAATTCCACAACCACGGCTAAACGCCCACATACACACTTACATACATATATAAATCAACCTATGCGACAATCCCATTGATCCATTGTACCTTGACTGATCACAGTTTGAACTCTTAAAATGATCATGTCTGTGCATATGTGCCTCGCTTAGTCGAGAATAAACATTTTATTTATTTATTTATTTATTTAAGAATATATCTAGAAAGCTGTGGTCATGTAGCGCTAGGCACCTTAGAGGTATATACATATATATATATAACGATAGTTAACACGTTACGCACATCAAAATATCAGTGGTCAGGATTACCTGCTTGAATGAATGCAAACTGCCAGGACTAGTTTGAAATAGTGACCGCGGTCGGTAAGAACATTAGACTACACACAACAACAGACGACGCTTTACTAAAATTCGATACCTGGAGGATGGCTAGTGATATGGAAATTAAAATGGGAGAGGATGACCGCCAAAGCAGTGCACGTCCAAACGAAATTTGATTTTTTGTACCAGCTCGATTATTATTTCTTGATGGTTCAGTGATCTTATGCTCACCGCTTTCCACCTCCAAGATATATAATTATTTTCGTGGCTTAGACCACTACATACTCAAACGCGTATCTTTTTACATTAACTTTATTTGCATGCATATTCCTCAAGGTCACACTTCGCCCAGTCTGCTATTCACATCACTGTTAAGGTATTCAGTTTCTGCTGCCTTTACATACGTAGTTATGAGCATTTTACTTGCACTATTCGGCTCTTTGGTACTAGGGTTACATGATTATAATACAAAACCCTCTCTCTCGATCGTTTTCTGCCCAGCCCGTGCTTATAGTCTAGGTTTCTAACCCGAACCGTGCCATTTCCGACCATGGCCTGGCAGCGAATTCGCTCCCTTCCACTTGAGTCTAGACCTCTGTTGCATTGATTTTCCTCTTATCCATGGCATTCTCTGTTATTGCGCTCCATCTTTATTCCCACGGCTTACACTCATTGCACCGAACCAAGTTACCCTCGTGTGTATGGTCTCCTCCGCTCCGACCTCGCTCCTGATTACTGACGGCACTCGGACCATTGCTAAGGGTTTTTTGGCTATTATTTCCGTTAGTATGCTCACCATACCTCTTTTCATATGCCTCTGCTCTTTACCTTTTGTTCGCATTTATCTATTAGTGTGACCGTACGTGGGATACCGATTCCCAGTGCATGGCACTTTTGGCCCTCTGTGACTCTTTTCTCTAGATTCTGACGGCTTTTGTATTGTGGAATCATGAGCGCCCTAGCGTAATTACTCTCACGAATTACTCTTCGCACTGCCGTCCGCATTCACCCACTCCTTGCCGATTCTTTGAATTTCCTTTTCCTCATGAAACGATGCTTTACGTACTGCTGCTCCCGCATTCGGTCTCAACCTAGTTCGCCTTAGTTTCACCTAAGGTGCCTCACGCATTCGGACTGTTGTCATCACCATAGGTTTATCTGTTCGTCTCCAAAAATCGTATTATTCGCTCAATCCTGTAAACACGCTTTGTTATATCGGTCTCTTGATCCTGCGCGTGCAGAAGGTTCTTCCTACGTAGTAATTGTAGTCTAAGCCACACCAGCGACGTGATGTATAGAACGCGGTGGCAAATCATGTATACTAAGCAACATTACGTGGGTTTTAATGTATCATAGGCACTGTTGCGCGCCACCAGTCTTTTGATAGTGCTCCTTGATTCATCGCTGCCTTTTTGTTTAAATGTTTCTTTACCGTTGCCCGTTTTTCCCGAGATACCCAGTTACATCGACCAAAACAAGAAGAGTTATTCACTGGGACTAGCCGACTCATTCTCAATAGCCAGCTGGCTTAAACATCTGATCCTTTCTCCGGGAGATAAAGAACCCACTCATCATTCCAAATGGAGCGCTTCCCGCCATGCTGGAGACGCCACTTCACGGGGTCTAAACAAATGGGTTTAGCTCGCCTCGTACTCACAGTATCACAATTCACTCACCTGGAATATCTACATGGCTCCCCCGTTCCACAACGGAAGACAAACAATGCTGGCGTGAATACCTCGGTTAGCTTAGCTCATTCTCACCGGCATTCAAAAAATTGGTTTCTGTGCCATATATTTCCGAAAGAACATTCCGATTCTCCATTCACCTGGGGGTTTTCCGATGTCATTCCACGGACAGTTTTACTTTCGTATAAACGGCTTTCCGATGGCCTTTCATGGCGTTTTAACTGACCATGGAGACAATTGCACACACTTACATTTGAAGGAATTCCGACCCCATTTTGCGGATTTAGAAACCCTTAATCATCCCGCACTGTACAACGCAATGGCATTTTCACCTGGTATGGACGTATTTAGCCACAAGGAAAGACTGCACTCACCATCCTTATGACTAGTCCAGCGCGGATAACTAGACACGGTTTGCGAACCAGACAAGTTTGTAACGGAAAGTGCCAGCCTCTATTAACAATATTTTACTCACCTGCACTCTTTATCATTCGACTCTACGACTCTTTCGCATCATTGCCCGGTTTCAACGAGTACTGCAGGTACACTACCAAGCCAATCTGTTAACCAGCGAAGAATTTTGGCTGCCAACCGACTGCGAATAATAGAGTGCAAACTCGGTCTGTACGATGTATAGCCGGCGAGCACTACTGTTCAACGGAAGCTACGGCAGTGTTCCAGGACGTGGTGCTTTTTCGCCTGGCAAGCGTTCTCCCTATAAATGCCATAAATGTCCTCTTAACAACACTGCAACTTGGCGGATGTGACACGCCGCTGAATAAAGGCACAGTTGAACATTTCACAATGAAGCAGTCCTCAGTTCTACATACAACATGTGTAGCTGATTTTACTATGAAGAATGCTTTGATGGAAGACGGAACATTACGATTTCTTAATGCTCATTGATCGCACCAAAATCTTGTTTGGACTCCTTTGCTCATGGATTATTACATGGCAAAATCACGCCCAACTGGTATCTTGACACAACAGTTTCGACTGATTTTTACGCGCCCCAGCGCCATCATATTTCTTGGTCTGACTATTAGCTGACAAAATGCTCACTTTTATGGACTACTTCTTCCCTGTTATAACTCGTTAACACGAAATATTTTACTATTTCAACGCATCTATGCTTGTATGCATAGTTGCCTCGTTTTACCTAGAATATACAATTTATTAATTTATTTATTTATTAATTTAAACTCAACCGGTGCAACGCAACCCGATTTAGCTTGTTCCGGCGGTACGGCTGCGCTGCCAAAGCTTTTCATTCCAAAGCCGAGAATACAATGGACTAAGTGGTTTATACGATTGTTACCGTTGGCAATGATCACACATCTGCAGGCGTTTTTCATTTTGATATCCAAGACGCGCCGCTAGCTATAACCGCGTGCGCAGGCTTTCATCCTTGCACTACCTGCATGTCCACAGTGAAATCTGTTTATTTTGAAGGGTGAAACCAAACGTGAGCCCCAACATAAGCAAACGCCGTGTATATTCAGTTCACTTTTGTAAAGCCCAAAAGATTGCAAATCGGCCGGTGTTACAATAGGCCAGTTTCCTTTCGTGAAAAGCCCCACAGAGGCTAGGTTGGAATCCTGACAAGCCTTTTGACGGATGAGGTGGTTTCCGGGTGCCGCTACGAATGAACTAACTCCACAGGTACCTCCACTGGCCGTCCGAGAGTCTCGTGCGGTAGCGGACACAGATTATCCTTTGTACAATTGTTGGAGCCTAGCACGTAAGATATTGTGTACTCATACACACTCAGGATAGTGCTCTTCGTTTCATTCTAAGTGCAAATATTTAATCGAATCCCTTGGATTAACTTACTAAGCAGAGCAAGTATTTGTTATTTATCCCTTTCTCAAAGTGACTGCCGCAGATAAGCTAGTGAAATTTCTTGAAGCGAAAGATAAGTGGTAAGGCATTTCGATCCAGTTGGGATTAACTTTATAAACGGCTTCTAATTCACGCGAAGCAAAAGTAGGCAGCTGAATTGCATTAATCTGCATTTGAAGACATAACTACTGTAACTCCGTATATGTGAGCATCACCTAGTATGACCGAAGGCTTTTCTCTATTATAGTGAATTAAACTGCCCCTGATGCTAGACATCTTTTATCATAAATGTAAGCGGGATGCTGGTCATCGTTGCACGACCGCGTGGTGTTTTTACGTAGCAGCGAGTTCAAAGAAGCGATAATAGTTGCTGCCCTCGGTAAAACCAACGTTAGTGTGATAATATTCCTAAGAATGCTTTGTATCCATTATTTCTCTTAGGCTGTGGTGCCTGTATAATTAGGGTTACTTTACCGTGCCAGATATGCTGACCTTCCTTATCAAGTTGGTAGCTAAGCTAACACAGAGATTCAGACGGTACCTCAACGTTAGATTACTGTAGTTCTAAACCATTTGCTTCCAAGCATTCAAACACCGTGTAACGTGCCTTTAAATGTTCAGTATGACTGCAGCTAGATACCGGGGTAACATCCAGATAAGCAAAAGCAAACGGTATATACTTGTCAATGTCAAACACAATCCTCCGGGAGCTGCTGGTTGCGTACTAATTTCGCAAGGGAGACGGAGATACAGAAATAGTCCAAAATATGTAGTTTTTGTGGTTAATTCAGGTGGGTCCTCCTCAAGTTTTACTTTGAGGATTTGCATGATTATCCGCAAGGTTAGAATATTTAGACGACCAGCTAACATGGCCTGCAAGTGTTCCATGCGTTGCAAAGGATGCCTTTCAAGCTTGGAAGCTTGATTAACAGCTAACTTAGGATCTTCATATATACAAACGGTATCGATTGTTTTAACTGCAGGAACAACTGGAGTACCACAATCCGAGTGTTGTAAAGGCATGATTGCGCCTCCTGATTGTACCGGCGGTAGGTCCATTGTAACGTTGGGCCGCATAGCGTACGAGCATTATGGTGCTATGTAAAGCTTGGTATTGATGGTATCCCGATCGTTGACGGAAGCATTAACACCGTCCAGCTTCCCTACCTTATTTTTCAATCAAGAGGAACACTGGTTCAACTGAGTTTTTAGACCGAGGTCCTTGACCCAGCTCTTATTTAGCTGCGTCGTTTCAGGGAAGTTTCGGATCCATTTTCAGCCTAGGAGATTTGGTCTTTCCTAGGTACCAAGATCAAAATTGTGGTTAATTCTCACTCATTCACCTTCCAAAGACCCTATGCAGGTCTCCAGTGTAGGGTCGCAAGTTTGCGTCACAGGCAGGCACTTGATTGTACCACTTTTTATACTAATGGCTGCAGCCCCTGTCTCTACTTCCAAGTCATTCTGTTCAACATTGGTCCTCAAATGAATCGTATATGGATGGCGCCCGTTAGGTGAAAGGGTGTGCAAGTAGACGCAATGTGGATCGTCGGCTGAATATTCGACGACGGATTTTCCGGTAGCGGCAGCCTGTATTGCACCTCGATTGAGCGAATTGAGGAAGTACGGCTGCTTCCATGCTACACACGCGAGCTATGTAGCATATTTCACCACGTTTCTATTAGACGCTTCTTGGTGGTGGCAAGCAGAAGCACAAGCATGTTGCAAACCCTAGCGGTAGCACACGAACTGTCTTCAAGTTTTAGCTGGAGTTTGTGGTTTGGCAACTGCGTGAACAACCTCAATGACTGGATGTCCAGTGCATTCACGTGGCTGGTGCTTGATGTACCCTACTTGGCGAACGAGTAAACATGCCTTCCTCTACTTGGTATCAGGCGCTTTCAGATGCACTTTCGTTCATACTCCCCACGGTTGTGCCCTGGCTTTCATTCCCTTACGATTATCGGTGTGACTTTGTTGTACTTACAAGCAGAAATGGACCGGTGGATGGGTACGATTCGCCTCCAGGTGCTAGTGGCTTGCGTGCTTGCCCTGCAAGTATGCTCAAAACCGGGTATCTAATGCCTTCATCATCCAAAGCCCAAAGATATGGCGTGCCGATGTTTAAGCAACGAAAGCAAAGATTGCCATCTCACCTTGCGCCATTTCAGGCGCTGACAATATTCACACAGCCTGGGACACATTAAAGTTCAAGTTATCTGAGTCGTTGTTGCTCCACATACCGGTTTCTGTGAGGAATAATACTGCAGCCAGGCCACCCTGGTGTGATCCCGCAGCAAAAAAGCTGCTTGAGATGCAAATCAGATGCTGGCGTGCCTGTGTCTGCTCTTCCGGCACGCACCTTCCAAAAGTACCGAGGCGTTCAAAACGCACGCAGGTAGTATCTGCGACGTGCACGGTTACAACATAAAACCGCGCTTGCCCGTACATCCCCGTCCACGCCAAAACGCTCCTTCGCTTACATTAACAGGCGATACAACCTGAGCCCGTCCATCACGGTGTTCTTCGGTCTAGACGGCACCGCCGCCGTCTTAGATCTTGACAAGTCACCCTTACTTGGGGAACAGTACGCAGGTGTAGTTGTCCGCGTGTCGCACCTGCCGAGCATTAGTTTGAAAGTTGGGTTCCTGTAGTCGCTTAACTGGATGAGGTTTCCATATATGGGGCCAAAGTGCCCAAACTTCGACGGGAGCTAAATTCTACTATGGCAGCAGGATTGAAAGCTATCCACCCCAAAAGTTGTATGCGTTGGCGGAAGTACTTTACTGTCCAGTTAGGTGACGGTTTGAGCAGCTATTCTCCACCTGACAAGGAAAAACGCTGTTTATGCCGTTTTTAAAAGGGGTGCCTAATATCTATCTGAGAACTATAGAACTGTTAGCCTAACCAGCGTGTTGATCAGGGACCTTGAAACACTTGTGAGAGGTGCTCTTGCAAGCCATATTAGAGCGTTTGGGTTGCTCAGCTCTCCTCACAGGATTTTCATATAGGATATTTTTGCCTTACAAACGTGTTATTTACCCGCGAACCCTTAGCAGAAGCAGCTGATCAAGGGAAACCTAGTCCTATTGTGTGTCGGCATCTCCAAAGCTTTTTAAGCTGGTTCGCATTCACCTTATTTATTCAGGTAGCCGACTTATGGCATCTCGGGGCCAGTCTTAAATGGGATCACTTGCTTTTTAACCGGAAGTGTGATGTGTTTTTTGTGTGCTCCTGCCTGTCTTCAAATCAATGTGCAGGTATGTATATCACACTTGCCCAGTAAACAATTGATAGTGGCACAACACAGGGCAACAAAAACAAAACGAAGGAGGAAAGAGCCAGCTGCATTGATGGAACATTCCATTTGCTGTGTGTGTTTGAGCTTCCCGTCTGCCCAGGCCGAGGATGAGGGTTGGCTTAGGGGACCACACCAAGCGCATTTGGTGTTACAAGGCCAGACGCGCAAGGCAGCGCGATGATTCAAGTAGACATCTGAGAGCCAGAGTGCTCATTCGCTTTTGTGTTAGGAAGTAGTCCAAAAAGAAGCTGGTGGTCAGCGAGGTTGTACCTCCGCCCTCCGTTTGATACTTTTCCCCAGTTACAGTAGTGTGTGGTCAGTGACCATATAGCCAGTCACATTGGCTTTCATACAGCACCGTACGAGCACTTATGGTATTTAATGAAGAACCACGTGACGAGCTCAGCACTCTTCAAGCTCCGAGACGCTGCCGCTGATCATCCGCAACTGCTTACCTATATGGCTTCCAAGGCAAACGGGACTTATTTGCAGGTAGCTCCACAAAGAAGGCATTCCCCCATCCGCAACCTGGGGACGCCTCCGATAGCGTGCGGCTCCGCCATGGGAAACAAGTGTGTACACAGTGCTGTCCCGCACGGATTGGTCCATAGCTATCTGCTATTTAACTTGTTTGTTAACGACTCGCCCCACGAACTGGGAGTGCCATCTCTAGTTTTCACGGACGAATTCAAAGTTTGGTCCACATCAAATTATTCTAATGGTCCACTGGCCCTGCAGGGCTCTAGGTAGACTACGAAACTGGTCCGGTTTGTAGCATTTGACTATTAATTTCGCTAAATGCTCAGTTTCGCGAGTATGATCAACCTATCCACCGAAGCACTGTTTACGCGGGGAATAAAGTTCTGCAAGGGCCACTACACGCAGACTTGGGCAACTTGACGTCATCTGATGTTAAGTGCAGTGTACATTGGATGGCAGCTGCTCGAAGAGGTTTAGCATGGTGTGGATGATCCGCGGATCATTCGGGATCATGACAACCCAACTGTTCGCTAGATGCTTTGCAGTCTTTGTTAAACCACACTTGGAATATTGCGTACAGGCTTGCCCAGCCTGCCTAGTCCGGGACAAACTAGCAATTGAACATGTTTTGCGGTCGGGGATGAAGATGGTGTCTTAAATATGGAAGCTGTCGTACGCTTAGAGGTTAATCATTTGGACATGCTTTCGATGTGCTACAGACGGTTTCGCGGGACCTGCTCTACGCTTATCGCACAATACCAGGTCATGTCGGCCCTGATGTATCTGGACTGTGTTATCTCAATATGGCGCCACCTCTTCCTGGCCATCCACAGAAGTTGCACAAACCCCGTTGGAACCGGGTTAGGCCTGACTCTCGTTTATCATGCCTTGGTAATGATTTATGGAATGCGCTGCCCCCTAAAGTAGTGATGGTGCCAACGGTGTAAGAATTCGAGCGTAGACTTGATGCCCATGGTCAAAAGGTTAAAAGTGTCCCCATCTCATCTTAAGTTTGCTCTGGTGTGTTGATGCTTTTACCGCTTTAACTTCCCATTTGCATGCCAAAATCGGTACACTCATTGCTCCAGCTTGTTGAGCTTTTCTGTTTCTTCCACTTTTAATTCATTACAATTGCTCGGCACAGCGAGGCTTGCCAAGGCAGGTCATGTGGGCGTCGTTTGGTTGACCTAGAGTGTACCGTGTAGGTTGCTTTGGCCCCTTTTCTGATCGTCCCACAGCTTTTCCACTGGACGCAACGACGCTTTGTTAGGTAAAATAATCACGGGATATTCTTACTATTCCGGTCCCGCTAGAACTTATACTTGAAGCTTTTGGCAAGCTAGTTCGGTTTCTGTACAAAATTTGAAAAGCACTACTCCAAAGTATAAAACGTTCGTTTGTATCTTCACTGCGTGGTATAGTTTTCTGTCTGAAGCACAAGTTTCATAATTTTCCAAAGTTGCATGGTAACGGCACTGGCCTGTACCCCAAGCACTTCTCTGAGCAGCCTTATTTTAATAGACTCCGGAGGTGAAATCCTGAGCGTTAATACGGACTGTAGTTCTGAGTAGTTACTAACTGGTTTCTTCTAATAGGCAGTTTGACAAGGACAGTTTGTAGTTCGCGGAATACCAAGACTTAGCAGGTAAGATAACGATAGTGTACGTTTTACTGGCCACAAATATTACGTAATAACGCTGCTGCGATAGTGCACCCCCAGACCGCAGTCAACCAGGGCAAAGCAATAGTCCGAAGCAGCGTAGACCAGCCAAAACTCACGCACAAGCATCGCATGCCACATGAGTAAGTGCGTGAGGTGAGGAACCGTTGTGTAGTTAATCTGAGGCAAACCAAGATGAACGCGGTGTGGGTGAGCTACACGAATCAATATCATTGATGCACGTAACAATAGTCTCATTAGAGTAAACAAAGGCTAACGCAATTCAGTCTCTTTTGTTGTTTAACTGATACCGACAGTTCGGCCCGTACACTCCTCTCCCACCAATCGCTCTAGGAACGCGCACAACCTTCGTCGAACTATGGTTGGCAACTGCAGGGGACGCCTTGCTACGCAGATAGGAGAAACCGCTTGCAACTCGTGCTTCAAGCGAGGGTTCTCACGAAGTCGTAGACGCTGATGATTTGCAAACTCATTCCTCAGAATGTCCCCACCATGGTTGCTTTGTGTCCTTCGGTTTGTGTGGGTCAAGCGAGGACTAAACTGACAGCGGCATTTGCTAGCCTTTTAGAAAATATACCAGACTTAAGGCTGCAAAGCTCAAGGACGCAGCAGTTGGATTGAAAAATTATATCCTAATTGTTAATCCTACCATTACCTTTTTGCCCACTCTAAAGGGCTTAACTGTTTGTGCAAATCGTCGTGAGATGCTGCAGCCAAAATTCAGATGTAACGGGGACAAATTTTACACGCATCTGGTTGTAAGTGTACAACTGATCAACTCGCTTGCACTCAGCGTGTAGAGCCTACCCCGTTTAGCGTCTACTGAATAAACAATTCAAGCTAAACCAGCTCACGTATTGACGGTACCACATGGTACACCTGCCACGGACAGGTCCTTCACCACCAAGTTAAAAACAACTAAGCAGAAGTCACAGTGTCTTCGCCTTCCGTATGGGACAAAGTGGTGCTTACCGCACTCATGTCCAACGTCTGAAACCATTTTGGCGCAGTCGTTGAAGCGAAAGATGATTGATGTTAAAGGAAATGAAACAAAGTCGGTAAAGATTAATCAACGGTACAAAGGACCCTGCGGAGTTGCGGTCACAAGCAAAATACTTGCTAAAGCATAAGTACTTCTGCGTGTTTGTATAGAAACTTTGAATGTCTACGCAAAGGAACTGTTACCACAGCTGTCCTTTTGAATACTGTGACTAAATCAAAATATCAAACCACAAGTTGTAAGGATCGAACAGGTTTGGCGAAGTCAATAGCGATCAGAGCTAGTCCGATATATCTGCATGACGGCGACGACAGGCACCTAGGCTCAGGTACAATATTGCGCCTTAAACCAAAGTGGCGTCTATGGCACAACTGCCGCACGCAGTATCCGGGCCAAAATCGCGCCTCAATCAAATAAACAACTCCCATCCATCTGGTAAGCGGCATCAGGATAAGGTAACGTGCTGTACAACACTGTTGTTTAACACTCTCGACGCGATCCCGATGACTGGCTGGCCGAACAACCTTAACCCGTGGTGCCAGCTGGGTGGTTCGGGTTTACCCCATACCAGCAAATAGTTAGGCGACAGTGTTGCAGGACGTGGCGGGTTTTCGCCTGGCAAGCGTTCACCCTATAAAAAGCCACATATGTCTGTTTAACAACAATGTGACGTGGCGGTTGTGACTCGCCACTAACTAGAGTCTCCCGTTGCTTATCCGGACAATCGCATCCATTTAGCACCGACGACACCTGCAAAAACATTCAAGAAACACGATAGAAAGTATTTACCAATCCCATAAATAAAGCTAAGCAAGCCTACATGCAAACTTACATACATTCATATATAAATATGTGCAACAATCCAATTGTTCCATTGTACATTAACGGATCACATTTTGTACTCTTAACATGGTCATGTCTGAGCAGGCGTGCCTCGCTTAGTCGAGAATACACAATTTATTTAATTATTTATTTATTTATTTAAGCAAGCAATCCTCGTTTTCAAAGGTTTAGAAGCGAATTGAGCGTGGGTCCCAAAGCAGCACGAATGAATTGGTAAATCTGCAGCTCTTGGTCAAAAGTAGTGTTAGGAACGTAGCATATTTGAACACCGTTGTGATGAATTGTGAGTAAATACGCAATGCAGTCATGATTTGCAGTTGTATTTAAACCGCCAACTCATTACCTCATGAAATCTACCCTAGTTAATTGTGGGAAATATGTATCCTCTGGTTGCGAACCTATCACCTGTGGCTAGCACGTCTTCTGATTATGTTTCAAACGCCCTTCATACACTGCATTATTCCATGCTATAATGCGACTGCAACCGCTAGTAGAAGGATGCCATCGGAACAGACGGTTAGGCTAACCAGCGCACTTTTACCAACGCTACGGCAATGTAGTAAGCACTCCTTGTCGTAACGCTCACCTATCTGCGCTCACCGCTTAGCGCCGCGTCCAATAAAGCCCGGGAAATATCAGAATTAACAAAACTTGGGTAGACAGAGGAGAGGATTTATTATAAGCTTTCATGGGAATAGTTATAAATTAATAGTGCGTCCTCAAACCAACGTACTAGCCGTAAACTTTCGCCAGTTTAGTAGTTGACGTCGTCAGAGTTTCTCCCATGTTGCGTCTCAGCTATTTTAACCGGGCTCACCCAACTAACAGGCGAATGACCGGGTATTTCTTGTGGCTATTCACTGAAAAGTACTCTTCCTTGCACGACCGCAAGCTAGGCACGGCTAACACGATGTCCACGAGTGACAGGGGTTTTGGCTTAACCACGAACGTGGGAGAGTAGTCCCCTGGTTAGCAGACTTGTTCCTATGAACTTTCTTAACGCTGGGTAGGTGCATCCCAATGTCAGGCCGTGTTGCCACACCAACGGCACTTCCCACTCCGAATTGCTCGTATCCACCTAATTTCCGTCCTTAACTTGACCGTAACATTTTGCTCGTTGGTCGTCTTGGAGCCATCTATGGTTGGCCGGCATAGTTTAGCTTATGAGGCCTGTGCAATCGGTTGCCTTCCATTTTGGCGATAATATCCCTTCTACATACAAAGTGTATTTAGCATTATAACCCACTGCATTGTTGCCGGACCTTGCAGTCACTAGAAGTTTCCAGGTCGCAGTCGCAAATGACTAATGTGCCAAAAAGACAATAGTGCGTGCTTGGCGGTAGGCGAGAGAAGTGAAGTACACCTGAGTTTAAAGCAAAGTATTGTCCCAACGTCAGGTTTATAGCAATTGCCTGAAGACAGATTTTACTTGTCAGTCACGGTGCGGGTTTTGACAGGGATTCTAGTTTAAGCCCGAAGAGACAGAAGTGGGGAGTAATATTAATAGAACAGAAGTAGGGAGACGGAAATGGTCAGATGATAAAGGGGACATGCCGGTCTTTAGTTATGAAAGAACAAACAATACCATCAGACCATTCCATGCAAACGAGTCAGTGAGATGAGGTCTTTAGGCAACCAAATGGTACGTCCTTAACCAGTTTGCCGTAACTCGTAAAACAAAAGAGGATTGGTAAGTGTAACGGTAAAAAAGTGGACCGAATGTACTCGGTATGCTGGTGATGAGAAGTCTGTCCTGGAAGGTGAATGGAGGGGGTGGTGCTAGGGAGACCAACTTGTGCTGAGTCCTTGGCCGAGTAGCTGTGTAGTAGCAAGGGATTGGTCAAGCCTGGCTAGATATCCTATGAACAATGTCTATAGGTGGACCAAAGCGAGGAAAAGCACAGCACTGAGGTAAACTACCGAAAGAAATGGACATTTGTAATATATAAGATTTTTATGGCAGGCACGCCAGCACAGGCGGGATCATCTTAAGCGTACAAAGGTTTAGCGAGTAATTTATAATAGCACATCCATGAATGAATGTGAGTGTATGCCTGTGGGTGTAGGTGCATGTGCATAGCTGTACTGCTAAAGTTCATAAATGTGTTACTGCACAGTTGCCTGCGTTGGACCGCGTCGTCAGTGTCAGAAGAGATATTTGAATGCTGTGGATTGATTACGATGGTCCGTATAAGCAAGAGGCAGTGCTTTTAGTTGGTGGTCAGTCCCATCGGCAACATTACAGTATGTTAAACTGACATTTTGGCCCTTTATAGTGTGATCGCTTGCCGGACAAACCCCAATACGTCCTGGAATTTCTCCGCCGAACTATGTTCTGGAAAGGAGTAAAGCAAACCACCAAGTTGGCACCTCAAAGGGGTCGTTCGGCTAGACATCTAGTGGTCCAAGAGTGAATAGGAAAGCTAGGCATTGTAGAATATTGAAGCCATCGGTAGGATAAGACCGTAATAGAGACGCTGGTAAAGTTACTTTAACAGAAAGGAAGAAACTGTCCAGTGAGGATTAAATCCTTTCCTTGCAATGCCGATTAGTTGTCAAACAAAGATAATACTAAGTATGAGGGATATGAAAAACTGTAACGTTAATGCATTTATAAGCTTATGAAGAGAAGAATTTTAACAAGAGGGATTAAAGGATGGTACCGGTGCGGAAGAGCCCATTCATGGCGAGGCCAGCAATGGTTTTAACTGCTTAGTCGATAAGAGAATGGTCAGGCATGAAAATGAATTCGACAAACCTAGACTACACGTGAAGAGAAAATAAAGCTTCAGTATGCGTGTTGAGCAAAATAAGGAATGAGAAATGTTAATATGGCATAATGGCAAAGAAGAGAAGCGCGTCAATAGAGAAGTTGTAAGATAACAGGATGTTAAGCGCACTGGGTTAAGTAGAATAAGGCGTCGATGGTTATAAGCACATGAGAGAACCTGGACAGTAGAGGAAATATATTTCAAATGGGAAAAGGAGACAGGAATATACTTACCGCTTGCGGCAATGATAGTAATGCAACTTCGACAAGGGCTTGAGTTCAGGATTGAGCGTCATAGAGCTATACTAAAATTTTGTTACCATTATTACCATTATTTTTTTCCATATCCACACCAACTATATAAAGAGACTTATAAAGAAATGCTTCCTAATCATTCTTCATATGGTCACAGCCTTCACTTCGAAGTAAAGAGCTTCGTTTCTGAGGACAGCTCAAGCAAGCAGTGAAGGATAGATTTGCGTTTAGTGCAATGACTGCGGTGGATAAGCATATGGCATTTTAATAAACCAGGCCGCTAGTGAACAACAAATTAGAGTAGATGCGGTTTATAGCGAACAACCTTTTAATGAGCGTACGTTAAGCAGTGGAAATAAATGGGTCGTCTATAGGGCATACACCGATGCACATTGGATTATGGAAATAGTCTAGGATTAAGGAACATAATGGGGCAGCAGCAGCTTAAAAGGTTGATTATTCCACCCGGAAGTATAGTGCAGCGACGTCGGTGGACAGGTAGAAATGCAGCAGGGTAAAGCTTTGCGTATTTAGGTGGTCAGATAAAGGGTATGGTAAATAATTATCGTAACTGTCTGAATAGGGGAAGTCGAGTAAGAATGATTTTATGCTGATATCGGTGCGAGAAAGACCGCCTAATGCAGAGGCATTAGTCGTCTTTAAGCTGCGAGAAGGCGGGAGACTGGTCAGGCGTGAAGCCCACAAAACGTGCTTTGAGCTCCATGTATGTCCTCTTGACCAGTGACAACTGAATAAAGCTGCGATACCTTGCGAACGGCTTGCCAAGAATGGTAAACTTTGACCTAATAAAAATCTAACCAGTGACAAATAGAGGGATCCGAGTTCAGTCGTTTGGCAGCAAAGCGTAAGTGGAGTGTGACTAAATCCTAATCGTCTAAATGCATGGTATCAAACCGTAAATTAACAAATAACCAGTTTATTCTCAAATGCGTCGTGGCACACCAAATAAGTCATGATCGCACTTTTACGGGCATGTGTGCCTCCTTAATGGCATGTTGCGTTACATGCAATGGAAAGACGGTGGCAAGTTTTAGAAGTTGCAGAGATGGGATAAGTACCGTTAAGGACAAAATCGCTTTTGACGTGATTTTAGACTGAGTTCCTAGGTTCCTTTAAGTTTACCTACTAATAATAGTGAACTGTACATATGGTCAACTTACCAGTGTCAAATCCTGAGCTATGACTTTATTTTGTTTCGGGTCACATCTGCCACGTCCCAGTGTTGTTAGACGGAAAATGTGTACTTACCCGGCTTAAGTCACCGGGTTGCTTGTCGGCACGTATAAAATCAGCGTTCTTGGCGCACAGAGCACGAGCTGTTTGGAAATAAAACGCTGTGTACTAACCGCTACGCGTGACTATGTTTGGGTCGCCATCTGGCTGCAGCAATTCTAGTGGTAAACGTGCTTCACACTGCAGATATTTTTTGTGACACCTATGGGTACTCTTAATCAATGCGTGGAAGTCGGGCATCTAGTACGAAGATTTCGTTTCACTCCTTCTAAATCGGACGACCCAAACAAAAACCACCACGAAAATGGCATCACCTTTCAATTTCTATCAACCCAGGCACACACATGCTCACCCACATACATTCTTATACATCCACTACAGATGAAGTTGTACCGCTCGTTACTTTTACCGGACCTTGAACTTGGTATAGTCATAATCACGCCTATCAAGTCGGGCTTCACCTGGTCTAGAATTCACTATTTATTTACTTAAATATTGTGCTGCTTCAACCTACTGTGCAATGTGCGGAAAGCAGTATATCTTAGGGACACTTATGTAACGTCCAGTAGGAAATGCGCCCACTCAACATCAGCAAACACCGCTAACCGCTGATCGATGCTATGCAGTTACGAGCTTCCCACCTGAAAGTAGCGCGTTTCTACTTTGTTAATACGCACGTTCTCACATACATCTCTGAGGATAGGTAGTAACCCAGATACGTTGTATCACGGCTGCAGTATTTGGGTCGGTTGTGTTAAATAGCAACTGAAAGTACTTATTCATAAGACAACGGTGCTTTCTATTTCACAGTAACGCTAGCAAATGTACTGTTGTAATACGGCAAGTGCTTTATTTAGCGCATCCCATAATACCGTTCCGCACACTCGTATGCAGCTTAGAAGTTGCATATATAAAAGGAACAGCAACATAGCTTGAAAAGTAAGTCCTTAATGAAATCTTCAAACACTACCTCGCGCGATTAAGCGTTCGCGGCTGGGAACCGGGACAATTACTCAGGAGCTGGGAAACCATCCTGTAACCTTTCTTGAAATGCAATTTGGTTGGTTTCTCAAGACACGCTCTTATATGTCAACGAATGCAATTCTGCCTTTAAACGCAAACAAATGCACACCAAAACTATATACAGCCTTGCATTTAAGATGTAAACTGCCGTCAAAAGCTATTGCTGTAGCCAAATTAAAAAACGATAATAACAGTTAGAGAGTAGAGCATGGTGGTGAAAAACCACGAACATTTAAAACTAAGCTAGTAAGTTCTTACGAACGGTAGCTTCGATGAGGTACACGTTTCAAAGTACTTTGCTATTTTATCGTGTGCCGCTCTGCCTATTCTTACTGATGGACTTCTTTAGCTAGTTAACGGTGATGAATTAACTTTATGAAAATCTAAAACTGGCTCTAATTGACAAATCCTACGAGATATATTTAGGAATGTAAAGGTTTTCTAGCCGCACAATTGCAAAAATCTCACATTGCAATGTACAGCCTCCTCAATTGGAGTGGGAGAAATCCAAGTATATCAGAGTCACAATAGAACCAGCCATCCTATGGCTTGCGTATCTCGAACACTACAGGCCATTGAGAGGATTTACGCACAGCTAGCCAAAGATGCTCTGGCTGTGATGTTTGGATGAAAGCGCTTCCATCAATACTTGTGCGGCAATCGCCTTGCGACGCAAACAGCTCATAAACCACTGCTTTCGCTGCTTGGTGAGGGATGAGATATAGAACAAAATAAAGCACCACGTATGATAAGCTGCGCGCACATCCTTTTCGATTACAACTACCTAATTGAATACCATTCTTGTTCCCACCATAATGTAACCAATGCCCTCAGTAGATTGGCTCCGGAATTGCAACGTAACGTGCGAGATTAAGCCCACTGCGAGTTCTTCCAATTATTACATCATTTAGACACCACTGCAATATCCAGCGACATGGTTAGGGGAGCTACTAACCGAGACCTGGTCCAGTTGACTGTACAGCGCATTACTTTAAGCGCTTGAAATTCCTGATACTCTGGAGTCATGCGTCCATTCTTCCCTTGTCAAGTGGTGCTCAATCCGCATGAAGGATTTAGCGTGTATGGAGCTGGTAGCGGTATTAGTTCAGCTCTCATATCAGCCGTATTGGGAGAATTAACTGACGCTTCTTCAGGAGTCGTCCGCATTACAGCTCTGACCAGCAGCCAATATAAGTGGCAGGCAAATGATCGAGATGTAGAAAACTCTATTTAGCGCACTTGCAATAGGCCAACGAGGTTAAAAAGACAAACCGGCCGGTCCGATTCACACCTGGGTGCCATGTGACGGTCCACGGGAGCAGGATCACGCGTTCTATGTCGGTCAGGTTAAGGGAAAAATGCTACTACCCCTGGTGGAAGCGTACCCAAAATGGATGGATCCCCTGTCCCCAACGCTACTTCAGGGGCTACAATTAATAAAATGCGCACTGGCCTGTCAAAATCTGGTATGCATAAGACTAGTTACAGATACCAGTCCACAAGTTACGCGTGCCGCTTGCGAGCAGTAGGTACGGAGTAACGGCATCTATCAAATAACTTATACACCATATAATCCAACATCCAGTGCTTTGGCAGCGAGCGGTACGAATCGTGAAGGCCGGCCTCCTGAAGCGAAGCCAAGGATGTTTGCAGACCAGACTAGATTGACTTGTTCGCTTGTCGTGTCACACCCTTGGAGTTCAACGGCAAAAGTCTTGGGGAGACAATGTTTGGGCGTCTCCTACGCACAGGGGTAGGTACATTATTTCCAGACCCTCGTCAAGCCATGCGATTCCAACAAGAGCGAACGCACCAGCGTGGACTCATACGCGATAAAGCCCATAGTTTGTTAGCGAAACAGGATGTGTATACGAAACTCCCACATAAACCGATACAACAGCCCGGAACCTTACTGGCCAAATGACAAACTGAAGCCGGTATAGAGCAGGCAACCGGAGAATCCGTACGCTGACACGACGAGCGTCTTCACCCTTTGCATCCGCTATAGCGAACCCCGAGGACGGAACCGTTGAAACAGCAAACAGAAACGACTGATACAACGCAAATAGATGAACCTGATCTACTGTGAAATACATGAAGAAGAATAAAGAATTAGTATGTTATAAGGAAGCAGCCATCTTACTTATCACAGTGCAGCAAAGGTTGCATGGCCTAAGAAGTAAACCCGTGGCGAAGAGAAATCCAAACTGAGGCCATCTGGTGCAGTGAAACAAATGCATAATACAACATAAAATATCATTATGGGGTAAATGTTGCAGAGCATAATGATCAGCTAGTGGTAAATGTTACACCTCTGAACAACTGTCATCAATTATAGAAAATAAATAAATCATGCAAACGCCTTAACTTCAGCACACAGCGCCACATGTAGTCGTGCCGCTGTGCTGACTTGGTAAAAGCATCGATCGACGGAAGTATTTTTAACCACTAATAAACGAATAGACCTTATTCCCCACCAAGACTTCCAGTAGTATATGGCTTTCCTTTGTGCCATAAAAGTTTATGAACAGGAATGCAGCGCAGCAATTTTACTGTTGCAGCAGATTCAATGCTCACAGTAAACCAGATGCAGGTACATAATAGTATACCAGCTTCCCTATGGTTCTGTGAAGTATGTATGGGCATCTAACTGGTATAGCTTGTGTACGAACTAGCGTAGAAACACTATAGACATTTTAGTATTGATTAAGCGACCGATGAACACTAAGTTGATTCATTTAAAGTGGGGACATTGAACAAACACCTTCCCTTTTCATTTGGCTCCACTGCAAAACTGTGAATGAATGCTAGGCAGGGTATAAAAATACGGCCCCAAGGGCTTTCCAGTTCAAAGCCACCTGCTGCCAAATACGCCTAAAATAAAGACCACTAGTCCGATTGAAATAAGTACGCTTATGGTCTCATCCAATCTCCAAAGTGTCAAAAAGTTTCAGAAGGACGTCAACGTCGTTGGTAGATTTAACATTATTTCTTTATAAATTAACCTAAAACTTAGGTTTCCAGCTACCCACACTGTGTTTGATGTAAAGCAACATAATGCTGTACTTAGGCATCCTCTACCAGTTGTACGCAAAGCAGGCGCGTGGTTGATATCAATCAAAGTTACACATAGGTACCGTCGGGAAACTGCATCTACGTCAAGTTCCTCCTAAGAAAATAGCACAATGATGTGAACCAGTGGGATTGCAAGCTGACACGGATTACGCGTCACCCCATCTCACAGCATTAAGGTGTACGGAAAATCCTCCGCCTTCTATTGACTTTCGCAGGGATACCAGAAGCCATCCTGTTCTCGAGAGCTCGCCTTCGGAATGGGTCGTGTACCATCCGCATCTTCTCGAATATGCCGTGGGGCATGCGCAAACAGGCGAAGCAAGATTTGTAAAACGCTAAAAAGGATCCGTAGCTGTGACCATCCTCGTACACGATCTTCCCGACGCTGGTGGTCAGGATGCGCGCGAAGCGGCCGCTCACGACGAAGAGCAGCGGCGATACATTTACGTGACCATGTCTCAGAGAAAAGTCATAACGAAATCGATCCTAAGGTCAGGCGGATCGCCAAATTAAAGGGATGTAGCCCGCAGATTGTGAAAGCAGTGCTTCCATTCAGACGCACGTCAACCAGGGAGTTGTAGAGCCGGTAGACCAAATGTAAAATCATTCTTTCCTTGCGCTGGAGCAAAGCCGTATCCGCTGAGCATACACCGGAAAGCAGTCACTTAGCTGGCTCTCTTCTGGTTAGTCGATGGGCTAACTCCACCCAGCTAGCCGAAAAGCCTCCCCGTGGTGCAAGCCGGGTGGTTGGGGCTTACTCCATTCTAGCAAATTGTTTGGCGGCAGTGTTTCAGGACGCGGTAATTTTTCACCTGACAAGCGTCCACCCTATAAAAACCACAACACTCTAAGTAACCTGTGACGTGGCGGAGCTGTCTCACAAATAACTAAAGTCACTGCCACCTACGTATGCGGCTGATGTAACCCAATGCACGGACGTCGGTCATTCACACGCATTGTTAGGTATGCTCATAAACATATTATGTCCCTCGCTATCAACACCGTACTAACTATGTTGCTTTTCAAATAAACTAAATTTTTATATTTACATGTACTCCATCCTGCTCTGCGAAACGTCGTTGATTGTACAAGTTGCATCCTGCCTGATATGACGAGCTTCAAACACACGAGAATAAAAACCTTTTGGTTATTAAATTACGAGTTTACTGTTGCTTTCAAGACTACACACTCGTGTGTTTAGGCTATCATCACGTCACTACCGATTTTGTTCCACACCAGTACAATACCAATTTCTGAAAATACTAAACGGCTTAACGGTCCGTTCGTTTCGTGCAAAGCAACCCGCTTGTTGCGTAACCTTAGCTTTTTACCATTTATATCATGCAGGTTATTGCGTGCCTCGATGGCTTCGGTAACAAGCGATTTATTTGTTTAGTTAAAAATGTTTCCTTTCACCATTTTACCCCTGACCGAAGTCCACCACAGCGTCACAATCATAAATTCCAGAAACCCAACCACACTCGTTTTTCTACATGCATTCACACGCACATAAATCATGGATCAATCTGATACTAATTAACCTGTGCCACTTCTACTTTTACCAGTCCTTGCTAATTCCCATGAACATGCCTATCCAGGCGCGTCCCGCAATGTCGAGAACAACACGTTTATTCGCTTATTTGTTTAAACAGAAAAGGAAACCTCGTACAGTACATATAGAATGAAGTGCATGAAGTTAATGTAAAGACTATTGCATCTGACAGAAAAGTTCCTCATCGCACCCCCAAAAGTGATTATTTGCCGACCTTTCATAGGTCGTACAACGCCCTACTAAAAACGCAATCCTGTGCTTTTTACTAAGCTCAGAGGTTTTGCTGCCTGCACACCAATACGCAGGGTCTCGTGGGCAAGATTACCAAGCCGCGGCTATTTCAAGCAGTATACGTTCGGGAGCTCATATCCGTAACGAAAATTTGTTTGCTCTCAGAATTTTCTAATATCGACGTCGCGATACATGGCAGTTAACACGGTTATCGAGAAGTTTCATCAGAAGAAGCTTAAAGAAACGAATGCCTCAGCAACAGCAGCAATCATCTGATCAACCAAACAAACGGATAGTGCTGCCCTACATCAAGGACGTCTCCGAACTAACAGGAAGATTGCTGCAATCACATGGAATCTCAGTGGCTCACAAGCCAAGTGCCACCCTAAGGAAATTGATCTCAAGACCCAAAGGAAAAGTCAATGAAACCGACCAATGCAATGTCATCTACCAGCTAAAATGCAGTGACTGCGATAAAATCTACGTCGGACAAACTGGAAGAAAACTTTGTACACGAATCACCGAACACAAGGCGGCAGTCAGAAGGCACGATCCACACTCATTGGTTTCTGCGCATGAAGATCAAGATGGTCACCATTTCGATCTGGAGAGTGTAAAGATCCTAGCACATGGAAGTACAAAACACGAGAGGGAATTTTTGGAAGCCTGGTACTCTACAACGCATGCAATCAATCGACACATCGAACGTGACGCAGTATACGCCACGCTACTGACGAGGACCGACAACTCGATCGATTGAATCCGGTGGAACGTGTGACTAGACAACCCGAACTGACGGCAGACTCACTCGCATGAGCAAGCGGACAAAGGGGTGAGGTCAAGGTCATCTGCCCATTAGGCGAGCTGAACACGGATCGAAGTCCCAACCAATAGGATTGCTCGGATCCACGGCCAACCACGACGGTATAAAAACGCACGCACACCAAGCTCAGCGCACTCTCACCGAGGCTCCTCTACGCTACTCTACGCTATTGCACGCCACTCCACTACGCACTGATGATGTCACCTCGATTGGTGACGAAACGTTTGCAACAAAATTGCCAAGCTCAGCGAACAGTTCAACAGCCACATGGCAGTTCATTTATTCAAAGCGGGGGTCCTGTAAAGACGGTGGCGCCTTGTTTTATACCTTAATGACCTGCAGTGCAAACCGATGGACGATACGGAAAGGCTAATCTGTTGCGCGCTCTGGTGCAGTCCGCGCATAAGGCGCAAAGACGCCTGCCTTTGGACAGCTGTTTAACGTCCTCAACTATCGACCACAGAGGTGGATCCGGCCTGGTATTAACTTTGGGAGTTGTCCACGACGACAATGCAGCCATGTTCTCGTCTATTCTGACTTCTACCTTCAAGAGTTGGTAGCTGCGTCTGCTCCTAACGAAAAATTTAGGGCCAACCTGAAGACCTTATGCAAGCAATCCGCTCTTTAGCCATGACACTTCGCCAGCCAGCTTCAGCACAGTAACTAAACCCACTGTGCTTCATTAAGTGCTCAGGAAGGAGAAAGTCATGATCAAGAAACAAAAGATGGGGAGCCCTCTTGGGTAGTACTCAAGTACAATACTTTATGACTAGGTGTGTTATGCGAAATATCTACAACAACTTAGGACTTGTTTCACGCAATCACACTACGACACCTTGGTGTTAACCATTAAGAGTTTTCGGGCAATTGTTGCATTGATACTGCAGGGGAGGTTTGCTGGAAAGTTCAGTGCTTTGAGGAACGGTGTTCGTAAACAAGTTTATTCATTCTGCAAAAGAACCAGCAGTAAATAGGAGCAGCGCTTGAAAACGAATAGCGAAAAGCGACGGAGCCTGGCTGGTGTGCAAGCCGAACCCTTACCTTGGCAAACGGAGCTACCATTTATTGAACCGTAACCATTTTACCACAGATGTAAGTAGGGACAAATTAAATAAATATATAAATATCTTTTGCTCAACAATGAGAGACCCGCTTGAAAACGCATGGTCACAGTAAAACAGCCGCTTGTGCACGGTAATTGTGTACAAACTTTACAATTTGACCAGTATATACTGGATTCATATCTCATGTATATATATGTCTATGGGTAAGTAAGCATGTCCAGTGAAGTTGCTACTCTTATTCTGAGTTTGTGCTTCTTCAGTGACTTGGCCAACATAGGAAGGGATCAAATAAATATTCCAAGTGGCTGATGAAATAAAGTTTTCCAAAAGGTAAGGGAGCAGCTAAGTTAGTTAGTGGAGAGGGATATCCCCCAAAGCACAGTGTTGTTATAGAGACAATTGAGGCTCATTGTAAGAAAAACATGCTGGTGAAAACCCACCAAGTTCTGAAACACTACGGAGTCAAGCAGGATTGGTACGTGTGGACTACCTAATGCACCTGGAATGTGAGTCGGGGCGTTCTCCTACTTACGTCAGTAAACGGTTGCGCTCAAACTGCAGAGGGTGCGGTCAACCTACTAAGGCTGCAACACGCTTCACCACTGCGGCGCCCCCCAACACGTATCACATACTTGTCCCATTCCCACAATGGCCTATATTCAAACACGTCTCTTTTGGTTCGAAGGTGGTATTGCGAAAGCTACTACCGTTGCGCAAGCATAGTTCCGCCGGTGTTTAAAAATTAACCCGAAAGCATTGTTGGTGGCAGCTACGAGAATAGATAAGTCATTAAGTTGAATTTTTCATAAACGTCTGGATGAACAGCAGCGCCCCACGTGTGAAAGCAGGGTCTTCACAAAAATTTGCAAGAGCCATTTGGAGTACATCAACTGATGCGCAGTTCCTTTTCTTCTACTTCTCTCAAAGTTGCTTGAGTCGATCATACCTGAGGCTCTAATGGGCAACATTATAAGGTCTAATACCACAGCAAGGCACCAGCTTAATTACGTCAAAATCGGTTATGTACTACCGAACTTCTTACTTTGCTTACAGGTTGGACCGAAAGAACCAACGGTAGGGCCAACGCTAATGTCATCCATCTCGAGGTTATCAAAGTCTTCGACCGCTAAGATCAGCAGATCCTCTTCTAAAAGCTGCATACGTACAGGATGGTTGATCTGGTCCTTTGCTGGATTAGTAACTTTCTCCTTTAGCGGCGGCTTCAGGTTCGAGTTGGGGTTTCACTCACTGATCCTAATGACTTAGCTTGCGGTGTCCCAGAGATATTGGTGTTAAGGCCGCGCAAATTCCTGGTATTCATGCTACATTTCACAAGTGTCACCAAAACATGCTTTCTGCTTTTGTCGCTGAAAAAATATATATATGCTGCAAACAGACTTAAACCGTGCCTATAATACTGATAAAAAGACAAATCAGCGTCAGTTTAAGGCGGGCAAGTACAATACTGTTCAAATAGGCCACAAGCCCATGAAATCATTTAAACTAAGAGAGTACGTGCTTGCTATCAGCTCAAAGAAGCGCGATCTTGCGTGATGTATGCAAACCAGCCCCAGCTGTTCAGCGACGGCTTTGAAGGCGCTCAATACCGCAATTTGACATGTTTGTCTCTTACGGATAGCGATCGCGTTGCACGAACCCTCCACCTTCCCCTAACGCTCAACAAGTATGTAAGGTCCCATGTGCAGTTCGCGATCCAGACGTGGTGTTCCTGGCTAAAACGTGCTCTGGCTGCGCTGAATGACGCACAGGAAATAATATGGAAAAATGAGAACTGCTTGCTTCACCTGTTATTTAGGTGATACTATGAAATGGCAGACAATTAGGTTATAGGTTAATGCTGATGTAAGATAAGGGTATGTAGAATTACGTGGTGGTTGCGTCGGTCGGTCAATATTCAGGATAAATTTTAAGGTTAAGATTATTTAGCAGTGTTGGTGTCCCCCATTTTAGTATGGATCGTGGTGAGAATTTTAACTAGCACATAAGGGTGATGTGATAAGATAACCGTATAGACAATATGTGGTCACATGAAATAAAGCCATTGAAGTTAAGAAGATACTGCTGAATATAGAAGGGTTTTCCTGGGAGAAATACGGCTGGAATAACCAGCGAGGATAGAACGATCCCTCTGCTACCAATTGGCTAACTGCGTGGACGTCAAAGAACTGGCAGTGGAATAGACCGAAATGGAAACGATAAACAATGCATCATAACAGTGGATGGAAACATCTCAGTGCACTAGTGTTGCGTATCAAACCTGTACACCCCCTACCAACTGTCATTATGCGGTAACTATGGAATTCGGAGTACCATGGACGGCTAAAGGTAGTGAATTGGTGCTATCCAAAGGCACGCGTGAATGGGAATGTGGATTGTGCACCTCGGCTGGAAGGTGTAAACGCTAGACTTTCAAAATTGGAGCGCAGCGTCTTTTGTCTTACAGAGGAAGGTTAACCTGATAAATGATTTTTGCTTTGTGCCATACAATGGGAAGCAATAATGGAGTTGGAGGTACAAGTACCATGGCATATTTGTAGCCCAAGGTGTAATAACTGCACTTGGAATAATGGTCCAACATTCTCAGCTATTGCATCTCAAACTGATGGCTTTTCGGGACCGGAATAGCACTCTGTGTTTCCACACATTTTCCCATGGCAGCAGCTGTGTAACTTAAGCGGCGCTCTAGCGCTTAACAGACGGGGAAGAGGAGGGGCAAGGAAAGAAAAACCAGAAGAGGATGGAGTGCTATTGAACTGATCCAGAGGTTGGAGGTTACTCACCAGCTGCCTCTTATTAGACAGTTGGTTTCCTTAGGTGCCCTGCCCCTTTGCCAAAACAGGCTGTATCACACAGCAGTGGTAGTTATCGAGGTTCTCCTGCGATCATGCATCCGGATCATTGGCTCAATATCCCGACCAAATAGGCAAAAGACTGTCTGGCTTGAGACGGTCCGCAGCAAACAATTGAGCAGCCTATGCTTCACTCCTACGGTTGGAGGCAATGCCTGGCCTTTGTACTCTACGCCAGCTCAGCTTTGAAGGTATGCCCAATGACCCTGCTACTTTAAATGCGCGGGGCAGTCTAGCTCGCACTGGGAGCTGTAGAGTACGAATTCGCTGCTGAGTTCCTCTTACATCAAAAAAGTAAGCAGTCTGCTATGAATGCTTCTGTACGCATTTAAAAATGCCATGCAGCATACTGGTTTGGTTCAGCAGCGATATCTAGCTTTCCCGGCTGGTGAAATCCGCTGCTACCCAACACTAAGTATTGATGAACGCTGTACGTGCATGCAGTGGACCATGATCTATTTCGGACTGCATGTCCGTGGTCTTATACAGCACACCCTGAACTCCTGTGTCACCACGCGCTCTTTGGATCTGTATGAAGACTGCAGGATTATCCCAGCGGCGTTTAATCATGACGAAATGCGCCTTTCTGTCAGTCGGCAGCTCAAACCAAGCCTACACAATAACCTTGAATACTTGTGGTCACCGCGTGCTTCAGAAATGCATGCGGCTACCCTCCCTTGAACTATACACCAGCTCTCCTAACTCATTCGAGTCACTGACCTCAGAAGCCTGATGTTAGTTAGACCATCGCAATGAGGCTGGACCTTACCGTGGTGCGATGGTTTGTGGGCCTCAGCGATCCATTGAGCTACGCTGGGTGGTGCTTTCGCACCTTCAGAGTCACTCATACCAGATTGGTCAATGGTTAGAGGCCAGACAAACTCAGCCTCCTGGTCCTCCAGGTTGGAGGTTGGAATGAGGGTGGCACCTTATTCCTTAAAATGGACTCCTTGTAGCCCAACGCCAAACCCGCTGCCTTGCGGTCAGGTTTTGAACCAAAGGCTTTGGTTGAGAACCCTAATGGTTCTCCTGTCTAGGCCTGGGCAACCTGACTCAATCGATTAAGGTAGATGGAATTTGAGCGATCGACTAAGAGTAGGAGCAGTGATTTATAGGAACAATATACTTGCGGTCCTAAGCACAAAAGTTCGGTGCTAGAGTATGGCAAATAAGGCGGTGGAGCACTTAAGCTAGGTGGTCTATAATGGGAGAGCAAAGCCAGAGCAAAACAGCTAAGATAAAAGTAAGACGAGACAAGAGATAGGAAGCAAGGGGAAGAGGGACTCTGCCAGGCGAGAAGAAAAAGAGCCAGGGCCAAAGAGATACATGGAAGAGTAATGCGAGCCAAGGTATACGAAGCTCGCTAAAGATGGACTATGCAGTGTTGTTTAGGGAATATAGGAAACATTAGCAGTGATGTCGATGTCGGCTTGGAAGTAAGTATAAAGGCTGGCAACCTAGCCAGCTACTTGAGACCCGACTTACAAAAGCGCAAAGTTACATGTTCCATATGTGTAGGCGTAGCATTGGAAGTTGGTGGTATATAAGGGAAACATGCCAAAGCAAAAGAGATAAGTGAAAAACTAGTACAAGAGATAGAAAGCAAGATGAAGGGTGACTCTGCAGTGTTGGTACCGTTAAACATGGGAACATTTAGTAGTGATACCAATGTCAGCCTGCGGAGAAGAATAACTGTGTGCAAGGAACCCTAAATGCTTGAGGTTCTACGCACAAAAGTGCCGCGCTACCTTGTGGGAAGATTTGTCGTTGGGGCATCGGAGGATGGTGGTCCATAAGTGGAGAGGAAACTCAGGGCAAAAGAGCTAAATGAAGCAGTAGGACGAGAAAAAGGATAGGCAGGCAACCTAGTCAGCTACTTGAGGTCTTAGTCACAAATGTGCTACAGGAAGAAGGGTAAACCGTTGTTGCATCGGAGCTTGGTGGCTCGTAAGATAGAATGAAAGCCAGTTCAAACGATATAAGTGAAGAATTAGTACGAGACAACGGATAGGAAGCAAGGTGAAGTGGGACACTGTAGTATGGGGAGAGAAAAGCAAGAGCCAAAGAAAGAAGTAAAGGCTTAGGTCGAACCAAGGAACACGACGCTCAGTGACGATGGACTATACAGCGTAGTTTAGGGTAAATAGATGAAAACTATCTGATGTGCATATCGGCTTAGAATTAAGAATAAAGACTGACAACGTAGACAGATTCTTGAGGGCAGTTAATTATTGCCACGTAGGCAACGTGGCCAATGCGAGGCTCACCTTTGCAGGCATGGTCATATTAACCTAACAAATTTTAGTCAAATGTACAAAAATACATATGTCATAACAGTTAATAAATGTGTTCATGTTTAGATACGTAAGTAAATGTTATATATGCAGCTGTGCGTCTTGTGCTTGTGTGTTGCTGTTTTTGACATGTTGGCATCATTAGGAACGTAAGATTATACGAACGGCTCGTATAGCATTATCCGGATATCCACGGGGCAGTGACTTTAGGTCGGGGCGAGTCATATCCGCCACGACACAGTGTCGTTAAACAGGCATTTGTGGATTGTTATAGGAAACACTGTTGCCGAGCGGAAACCCACCACTTCCTAATACACTACCGCCGAAATAATTTCTAGAACGGGTTAAACCCGAAACACCCAGCTGGCACTACAAAGGATGTTTTTCCACTAGCCCGCGTACTGAGATAGCATACTAACGTCTTGCCAGCACGAAATACAAGAAAATGGGTAAGCAACTAAAGCTGTTAAGCAATGTTGCGCAAACTTATGCGTTGGTGTTCCATCTTAAACCATAATAAGGTGCAAGCAGGACGTCGGAATTCGGTGAAGCCTACCTGTAGTGATTCAAGCGTACAACCATTTTAAATTATGAATATCATCCTTGCGCAGTGGCCATTGCATACTTTGCTGTATCGCACCAACTTTAATAAATATACCCTTGGACCGAGTACGAAAGACTGCGTACCCTGGATTCGAACTTCGGCCACACTGGTGACAATCTGGAACGCAACCACTAAGCCAAATTCATAGATAAATTACTTACTAAATATTTGATTCTCGACAAAGCGATGCACGTTTTTTGGGCGTGATCAACATAGTACAATGTTGTACATGATGGCATAAGTATCCGAACCATGCGCAGGAGTAGTACAGACGTAGTCAGTACAGTAAGACCACATGGCTCAAAGTTTGAACGTAGTCTATCCTCACTGAATGCGTGAGGTAGAGACAAGCATTAAATCCTTCATTGAACGTATGTTGGTGAGAAACTCGTCCTTTGAGGTTGTGCACACGGTGCGGATTAGGTGAGTGAAGCATGAAAAAGATGCTGTGAAAAGCTTTACATTTGGACTGCGCTCGCCACTTCTGTTAGCTGAAATCCGTCCGTTAACGCAAATATTGCGAAAGCAAAGATCATCATAAATTTTAAAGCTGTTATATGGTAACCAACTTGCTTGACACAATATCAGCATATATTTCTGCAGATGTTGCATAATTTGGTTGCTACAAACGGTCAAAATACTGTCAGCGACCCACTAATTTCGGTAAATATTTTAGTCATATTTCTTTAAATTATTAATAAAATTGTCTTTGCATATTACACATACTACAATCCATTTCATTCAATTTGCAAAAGAATATTCATGTTCATCTTATTGCCGTACTACAGAACAAGAGGTAATGCAAATGCAAGTGAATCTGTCATTATGTAAGCTAACGGTCCCAGACAACGCGTCAGCTATAATGCAAATTTGCACGTATTGGCAGACGATCCGTTCCGGATAATTAAGGCTGGGAAACAGTAGTTTTACAGACCAAAGGTCGCACTTCAGGTGACCTTCGCTTCCAATGACCCTCTAGTCCGTTTCATAAACGTAACTCAGAACCTAGTCCATATAGTTGTTGGAGTTAGGTTGGCAAGCAGTCAGGTTAGGTTCCAAGGACGATACAAGCTTCCGACTAAAATGCATGCCATTTCATGCAAAGGTAATTTAAACAGATCCCCTGGTACTGTGAAAGCTGAGTAATTGCTGCAGGTTCTGTAAAAGATTGAAGCAGAACGAACAGAAGTCACTGTACTATCGTGTAGTACGAGTTTACGCCTATTTGACTCAATAAAATTACAACAGTTCTGGAAATGTTTTCGCCAAATTCTAGCTATACCCTTATTAACGCCTCTACGGGGCTGCATTTTATTAACGCTGCAGATACCTTATACCATCTATTGACTTCACCATTCCCAAAAGATTTCGCCAAGAAGTCCACTCTAGATCTACGATGCCTGAGCTTCAGTTGATATTCTCTCTTGTGACCTAGCAATGCTAGCTAAACCGTTCAGTATATTGACAATAAAACCTTCTAGATTTCAGACATTTGTATTAGGTCCACACTTATTTTGCGCCTTTTATCTACATGTAGCTCAAAGCTCCTTAGGAGTTTCGAATATAATTTTTACCTTGGCGCTCAATCGTCCTGTTCGCAAAGTTTTGAGCTTTGATATACAGGCGACGTCTTTCCGAAGGTATCGTGCCCTAGCCTATACCCTGTAAGCGTAATGTGGTCTTACCATCGCTTTGTATAAGGAAAAGCAACTAGCTGTAATGTTGTATAAGATATGTTAAAGCGAACTAGCTCACTTCGTACTTCGTTCACAACACGCTTAACTTACTTGGAGGTTTGAGGTCTTTCACTACATCATGTCTGATTGGGTGTGTTAATAAATTCGAGCGTAAACTATTTATTTATTTATTCACAATAAAACTTAGTTCCTCTGCTTCATCCGTACGTCACAGCTCTAAAGGCACAACAGACAGCAGCACCGTAATTATCTCGTTTTATGAAGTCTGCAACTGTCATTAGCTGGCGTTTAAAAACGCATCCTATTTAACCGACCGATCCGCCAAAGTGCGAAACTCCTTAGACAAAAGGTCATGCTTACCCCTGCTAATAACCTTCAGAGCATCAGCAAAAATATAACGGTGGTGATGAAAAGTGCAGCTAAACCTCGATTAACATGAGAAACAATAGTGGTCCTAAAACCAGAACTTAGAGAACACCGCTGTGAGCAGTACCGATTATTGATCTATCCTCCCACCCAAATGCAATAGGTTCCACCACAAAGTACCTGTGCAACCAAATTCAACACATGAGGATGCAGCCGAACCCATCCCAGTTTCTCAACTCCAGGCTCTATACAATACCCGCGTCCCACCTCTGCTAGAAGCTTGTTCCATTGTTTTTACCAACTCCAGAAACTGCGACAGAGTTGCCGTTGAAAAGGTCCAAGGCTCGTTCACCAAACTTCTTCTGGGTCACTCTACTCTCAGCTATCGTGGTCGGTGCGTCGAAATGGCGCTAGAATCTTTATGGGTGCGAAGACTGAAGACTAGCCTCATCTCCCTAAATCTGCTTATCAGTAATTGATTTGCGAGCTCAGTGACACCATTATTATCATCGGGTGACATTTCGTATCCCCTTCGTAAGCGGCCACAGTCCGTTATCCTGCCGAAAGCCCAGTACTACGCGTAAACTTCTATCTCTATAGACAAGCTTATGTTTGGAACAGGCGTCCACAAGCTGTAGGCGCATCCGATAACGCAATCTAATTCCTTTCATCACGTAATAGGTACCTCACGGTCAGTCGTGTTTCTATTCTTTTAAACATTAACAGACTTGAAGACGAGATGTGGGAAAATGGACTTGACCACCTATAAGCTTCTTCCCCAGTAGCTCCCAGTTAACCCTAAGGAAAAATGTATGCTTGACTTTAACCGGTCGGCACAAATCTTTTCTTCCTGGATCTCTGCTTCTCACCTCATGGATGCTATCTGGCCTCTGCGACCATACTCCACCGTATCTGCCTCTCATAACAGCTCTTCTGTCCTATTCCTTATCCTGACTAGACTTACCAACCTTTTGCAAAACGCTGGTCACTGTGCAGCACATGACCCTTGACCCTACTACCAAGAAATCCAAATTTATTTCCTGCTTGCTCCCACAAATTTAACGCATGCGTACACATATCCGGCAGGAATTCTTAACTCTCTTCCAGTGATCAATCTTATTTGTTAGGGCCATGCCGCAGCTTAGCCTCACATTTCCAGATGTTCAGTTTTCCCTTACTTTCCACAACCTCTTCGTCCCTTGCTTATGTATGAGTCAACCTAGCTCACTGGCTTTCCTGGCTCAGTCTAGCCTAACACTATTCTCTTGGCACCCTAACATGACCTGAGTAACAGCGCGCCGCTGCGCATTTGTCTTATATGCTGTGGCGTCCGCAGCAACCTTAAGGGTTGCTTGCGTTACGCTAGCTCGCTTCTCGTTCTTAAATTGACCTTCCTTGGCTCTGTTCTAGCCTTCAAGCTTATCCCATCTAGTCAGCGTCCAGCCGCTTGTTAGCCTCTGGTTTCCTAAAGCTGTTATCCCACACTAGCTGCAGCGTCTGACACCAGTTCATTTAGGCGTCCGTCTCTATCACTGGCTTTTCCCGGCTCATTTTACCTTAGCACTAATCCTTTAGCATCCTAGCATGAATTGAGTATCTGCGCGCCGCCGCGCTTTAGCCCCTGCTGCTCTGACATATTTAACAACCTAAATGTATGCTCGCTTTCCGTCCGTTTGCTATCCTTTCATCGTAAAACCTTCCTTAGCTCTCTTCTAGCCACCAAGCTTGTCTGGCTCAACAGACCTCATTAACGCTTCCTTAACAACGTAGAATGGCTTGTCCCTGCGCGCCGCCGCGCTAAAGTCTCATATGTAGTGGTGTCCTCAGTAACCTTAATGTATGCTTACATTCTGCCCGTTTGCTGCCCATCATCAATGAACCCCGTTAGCCAGCTTCTACCGAGGAAACATCAGGCACGTTGTCAGCGCACAGTCGCACCTTAGCCTCTCCTTTCCAAACGTTCAGTCTTCCTTACTCCTTGTAACCTCTCCGGCACGTACGCACGTTCAAGTCCAGACCATTCACTGGCTTTTTCGGCTCAGTCTACTTTAGCACCATTTACTTAGCACCCTAACATGACCGCAGTGTCTGCGCACCTCTGCGCCTCTGCCTCATGTCCTGGGAGGTACTCAGTAACATTTATTTATGCACGCATTCTGCCTGTTTCCCGGCCGTTCTTCAGGTAACCATATTTTTGCTCTCTTCTGGCAATCATACTTATCTCATCAAATCAGCGCACAGGCGCTGCGTGCCAGGTGCTCAGTTATCCCTTACTCGCGGAAATGATCGTGACACCTGCCCACGTAGGAGCCCAGCTCTCTCAATGACATTTCCCTGATCAGCCTCCATTGGCACTATTCCATTAACACACTTATATGACTTCAGTATTTGCGCGCCTCCGTCTCATCCTGCAACGACTACATTTAAGTTACTATTTGCATGCATTCTGCATGTTTGCAGTCCTTCGTTCGTTTAAACTTGTTAGCTTCCTTCTAGCAATCATATTTATTTCAGCAGATCAGTGCACAGCCGCTCCTTAGTCGCTTCCTTCTAGACATTCATCCATCTTCCTGGTTGCAACATCTTCGACTTCTCCACCTGTAAGCCTACTTCTCTTGAACTATCTTCCCTGGCTGTATCCACGGTACTATTTTCCCGGCAGGATTTGAGTAGCTACGCGCCGCCGCGCTTCTGGCTCCTATGATGCCATCTCCTCAGTAACTTTAAGGTGTGCCTGCAGTTTTCCTGTTTGCCGTCTCTCCTTCATTTAACCATCATTAGCTCCCTTCTGACAACCGTCCTTATCTCTTTAGGTCAGCACACATTGTTTTCTCTCTTTCTTCGCTGTTCAGTCATTCTTTACTCCCTGCAACGTCTTCGACAAGTGCGCACGTAGGAGTTTAGCACTTTCGCTGGCTGTTCCTAAGGCAGTCCACCTTAGCACTCCAGCATGATCTAAGTAGCTACGCGCCGCTGCGCTTTAGCCTCTTTTACTCTGCCATACTTAACAACTTTAATGTACGGTTGCACCTCCAGTTTGCTCTTATTTATCCTTAAACCTTCCTTAGCTCGTTTCTGTCCAGCAAACCCGAGGGGTTGGCGAACAGCCGCTATTTAGCCACTCATTTCTAGATGTTCATTTATCGCCTGCTCGTTGTAATGTCTCCGACTTTTATACCTGAAAGCTTCCAACACTCGGACTAGCTTTCCCTGTCGCGATCCAAATTGGTAGTATTACCTAAGCATCCTTGCATGACCTGATAATCTGCGCACCCATGCGCTCTTGCCTCATATGCTACGGCGTCCTCAGCAAACTTATGCATGCTTACCTTTCGCCTGTTTGCTGCCCTTTCTTCAATTAACCTGTCTTAGCTCTGTTCTAGCCGTGATCTTATTTTACCTAGCCAGCGCAAGCCGATCCTCAGCCTCAAATTTCTAGACGGTCATTTATCCTTTACTCGCTGCTACGCCTGCGACATTCGCTCACGTACGACTCTAACCCTCTCGCTGGCTTTTCCTGAATCAGCATACATTAGTACCATACCGTTAGCACCCTAGGTTGACTTGCATCTCCGCTCGACGCTTCAATTACTTCTCATTTGTCGTGACGTCCTCAGCAACCTTAATGTATACTTCCGTTCTGCGCGTTTGCTTTCCTTTAATTGAGCGTTATTTAGATCTTCTATTGAGCACTCTTTAATTCTTATCAGCAAACAGCCGCTTCGAAACCAACATTGTTAGTTGTTCTGTTTCCATCTCGCAGCAACTATTTTGACTCTTGCGCAAGTAGGAGCCCAGCTCCCTCAGTCAGACCTACCACAATTCTCTTAACCCCAACATATCGTCTTTAGGTATAGATCCTATGAAACATTTTACTCCGCGATTAAGTCCTATCTTTCCGCTGCTTAATCACTAATTGACCTTATAATCACTCTCATGGCGAACGATTTATACTTTTACTTACTGATTCTGCGCTCCCTATCAAATTTGGCTGGCTACCTGCTGTTCATTTAGCATTCAATCGCCGCCAGTCTTATAACTATCTTTTCCTTTCATGTACATGTTGTAACACAGTAACCTGAAACCTCGTGGATTGCTTGCTGGTACAACGCTCTGTTCGCTATGTACATGGCAGTCATCTAACCATGCAACCATTGACTATTGTAGCAAGTTCAAAAGACACTTTCGGTATAATCATTGTTGCACATCGTACATCCTTTGATCTCAACTCTAAAGGTTATGACGTACGACGTTAACAATGTTTAGTTTTACGACGGTTCTTTGCAGTCTTTCGGCGGTTCCTCACTTTCTCATTTCTATGAGCTCCGGAAATTCTGAATGATCTTGGATTAGACCGAGGAAAAGCATTTACGCACAAAACAGTAAGAAGAACCGACAAGGTCCTGATAACGGAAAGCTGTGAACGCTACGGCATATGAACCAAACCGCACCCACACGTCAGTGTTTATCAACCATTCTACCTGGTTAATACGCACGCGAAATAATCAAGAACAATCTCCTGAACTATTCAAAATCCCATGCAGCATTTTTGAAACGGAACAACTTATAGGTTTCACATGCTTCCTTGCCACATATCTACTTGACTCCAATGGGAAGGCCAATTATGCTTGTGAATTGCTTTTATGATAACTACTTACCACTTATTTAACCGTGTAGTTTGCGAACACTTATTAATATCGTATGGTGTATATACGATCAGTTTGTTTTTGTGGCTCTGACAATCACTTGATCATGCGTGTATTCGTGCGTCTTGTTTTACCTTAAATAAAACTATGTATTTGTTTATTTATTTACATGGAGCCTGGCCGTAAACCAAAGGGATCCGACTGCCTTCACCACCACGACCGCTGTCCAGTGTGGAAAGCTGGATAAGATGTCTTCAATTTCTAGGAATGAATACACAAACTGGAAACGTCAACGCAAGTCAGCAAACAAACTCGTTTTCGGTGGATCACGTCAGGCTGGTACACCACAATTAATACGAATAAAATGAGCTACAACATCAGACGAGAATAAAATGTTAAACGGATAAGGTTAAAAGGTCTAGGTCATCTATATGACAAGGTCAGATGCTTGATTCATAACCGGTCAATGCTAGGGCATTTGCCTGTTTCCCAGCAGAGGTTACTGTAATATGGTGCCAGTGAATAGAGAGAACATGAAAGAATCGCTTTTTTGCACATAGGCCTGGGTTCTGGAAGCGAATGGCGGTTGCTTCGGCTGTTGCTAATAGGCGACATCATACCACTCATGTGTGGCATCCAGCTAACAGGTAAATTGGCTGAAAACATTGATGTCTCTCGAGCTGGTGGTTAAAATATACTAGAAGTGCAAACACGGCGCTTGTCGCGGGTTTATTTTTAGCTGCACATGGCCAAGTAGGACAAAGCTCACGGAATCTCTCACCCAGTCTCCTGGTTGTTCCTCCGATATAACTTGCTTTACATGAAAAATTAAAAGGATATACACGGAAAGAAATACTTGACCGAGGAACTCTGTCCTTCAGTTGTTGCGTTATGATTGGTGTTAAAGTAAAGTTTAGTCGTAAGCTTGCCGCGTAGTAGGTACGTTTTATGGCGTAGGATAACCTTCTAACCGTTGGCTGCGCTATTCCATCCCCTTTGAATTGCAAGTACAGATAAACCAATTTCTTTTCTGCAGTATTCGTTTTAGCCCTCTATACTCGGCACTTCATATTTTACCGAATAAATTTTCGGATGGGCCGTTTCGCTCAAAAACACCAGCTAAGAAATTTAGATCCTCCGGAAGCGTCTCCTCATAAATATACTTACCCTTTTGGTTAAACAGCTAATCAACTCCCGCTCCTGACTAAATGGGAAAAGCTGGCAAATGTATGTATTGTCCTTTCCAGTGACTTTACTGGGCACCATGAGTTGGATCGGCCCATCTGATGTTCTGCTAATTTAGACGTCTAGGAAAAACATCGTACCATGAGGTTCAGATTCCATGGTAAACTTATGGCTGTCGTTCATTGTTAAAATTCGATAGAATTTGCTCTGTGCAGCATTGTCTGTCTGACACACAAAATATCTTATCCACATATCGACCGTAATAGGCTAATACGCCAACGTCTCCGCTCAGGTATTTTTCTAATTTGCTCATGAATACATCGGCCAGCAGCAGTCCTAGCGATGAGCCCATCGCTGCTCCATCCTTTGTCTGTATATTACCGCATTAAACTGAAATTGTATGTTGGTAGTACACAGAATGAGCAGCTGTTTCAACCGATCGTTCGAAAGGACGACATACAACTTATATGCCTTAAAGGTATCACATAGATATTCTATTGTCTTTTCTAAAGGAACATTCGTAAAAAGCAAAAAGACGTCCTACGAAAACAGTTTTCTTCCGGTTAGTTACATATGTTTTTTGGAGTCTCAGCTGCTGAATGTATCACGGAAACTACACTTAGAAAAAGGTTTCCTCACCGGTTGTCGAAGTTTGGCTAGCCACTTGGCTGTTGCCAGTAAGGTGAGTTGCACATGTCCAGGATGGGTCTAAGTGGAAGCCCCTCCATATGTATATTTAGTAGGCCGTAACGTCTCAGAATGACTGTGCTCGTGGGTGGAAATTGTTCTAACGTGGTAGAGTCAATCGAGTTTTATTCTTTCAGGGGCTATAGAAGCCTAGTAACTGGTTTTCCTATTGCCTCTGTTTTGTCTCTGGCATACTCCATTCTACGAAACTTTGTGTGGTTGCGGAGGTTGACCTCGATCTTGTAAACATAGTCAGCTTTTTCCGGCAGAACGATTTCTGCCCTAATCTCCAGCCTAGAGACTAGCCCTTGTTCGTTTCGTTTGAGTGCAAGGAGAGCGTCCAAGTGATCTTTCTTTCGCAAGTACCTGCTGTTCGGTTTGTGATACGGATATTGAACACGTGTTGTTAAACAGACATTTGTGACTTTTTGTAGGGAGAACGCTTGCTAAGCGAAGATCCATCACATCGTGAAACAGTGCCGCCGATCCATTGGATGACAAGGTGTAACTGGCTTTGTTTCTTGTTGAACGTTTGTTTGCTCAGTTATTTGCAGGCAAGTGCGTCCCAATTTTCTGTTGGCTGATGCGTTAGGCGAGTGCCTATTGCGTCCCTGGGTCTTGTCCGCTTTTGAACAAACGCCCGTGCCCGATTCGTAGGTCTGGAAGTACATATTGTTTTAAATATGATGTGTTGATCATCTGCAGAACCACGTGAAGTCCCCGAGGGATATACATTGAAATACGTTAAATTTTTGTTGAAGCATTGAAGGATAAGCTATGGTTTTGTTAAAATAGAAAAGCAGATCGTCGGGGTAGGTAGTAAAATTGATTAGAAATATAGGAAATCACGGCCAAGTGAGCGGTCAAAGCGGATTGAAGAGCTCAGAATGACCAATTGTTCTGGCTTTGTGCCGGCAGGAGAATGCCCCTTCCGAAGTCGGAAGGGGTGCTCCAGACAAGAGGTGTGCGGAAGAGATGGTGATAGGCAAAATAAACCCAATGGTTCAAGCCTCGTAAAAATTGATTCCGCGCAAGATAACGAATGGTTTGCCCGCTTAGTAAGTTGTAAAAACAGTTGATCATCTTCTGCTCATATCCAGATAAGGGAACGGTTGTAGCAACGATGGAAAATTCCTTGGGTGCATGTCGCCGTACCCGTGACAAACTTGGGAAATAAAGGCAACGATCATGCCTTGCTTGGTATGTCTGGACAAATTCGAGAATAAACTATTTATTTATTTTATTTATTTATTTATTTAACAGAGACAGTCACACCGACAGACCAAAGGACTTCAGCTGGAACGCAGTCGACCAATTGCAGCGATGACTGAACTATTGTACCCAATACATGTAGTTTTAGTTACATATCGCATATACACATGTATCCTAAGTGGCGGAATACGAGGAGAAACGAGCTGAACACGGATCAGTACAGCATGAAAGATTGTTCCAAATTAGGGATGAAGATGAAGCAAAGAGATTTTGTGGGGTCCTAATGCGCATCTGCTCAAGAGGAGAGGAGGAGGATGAGGAGTGCAGATTTTGGGAAAGAATAACACTAAAGAGAAGCGACAGGGAGGCCTTGCTTCAGTCATAACTCGTAGGAATGTAAGAAGTCAAGGAGAACAAATGCATCTAAGTTAGCGTCGAAGGAAGAAGGAATGCAACAGAAAGCACAGGTAGGAAAGTAATGGGTTCTATTGAGAAGAAGTGAAACAGCGGACGTTCTTCAGGTGATACTTCATACTTGTTAATAAAAAGAAGGGTGGATAATGCTCAGTAATGTAATTGTGGTGAGGGTGGCAGGGCGTTGCTCCGGAATAGGTAGATAGTGTAGAGAGCAAAGCGCAAAGGTTGAGGGGCGGAGGGTGTTGGGACTAGAGAGCCTAACCCGTTTATGCCTCGGATGTATGGAAACAATCAGAAAGAAGGAGACTGAGCAGACGAGGATAGATTAGAGCGAAGCCCGAAAGGTTCTCCTTCCAATTGAAAAAGTAATGTAAACAGAGGGCGCGAAAAGGAAAGAATGAGGTCTGGAAGGAAAAATATCTATTGGGGAGAAGTGGAATAGCCTCCTATGGTCTCAAAGTGTTGTAAAGGGACCAATGGATCTGTCGATGATTCATCGGTAAAACTTCAGCAGTCAGAAAGGTGACCATTGAGACAAGACTAGAATGTCGGCGCGCGGAGAGAAAACAATATTATTACTGCCGGAATGCTAACAGAGGGAGTCGGCAGAAAAGGACATGTTAAGCTTGAAAGGGGAATAGAATAAAAAAGAGAAATCACCACCAGTAATGCCCATGTGGTGCGCGTTACAGCGCGTTACGTTTGCACAACCTAGATCATTTAGATCTCAGACGTCCGACAAGTGTCAGAAAGCAGTAAAGCGTTTAGATGAGACCGGATAAGTCAGCAAGATGAGGCTAGACCGCCAAATTAAGGTGGGAATAACAGTAATGTGTGTCGTAAGAAAGGAAAAATTGAGGACAACAGGGGCTATATAAAAGGCCAGTTAGCAGGTTAAACGACGCTCTCAGGCTGAGGGACAGCGTGCGTTGTAACTGCACAGCCTAGAGTGTTAAACTTTCGGCTGTCTAGGAAGAGTCAGAAGGTAGGAGACTGGTCAGACGAGGCTAGATTAGAGCCAGATCCGAAGAGGTATCCGTCCATATGACAAAGGAATACAAGCAGGAAGCTGGCAAATGAAAGATTGTGGTCGGGAAGGAGGAGACTATTAAGGAGAAGTGGAAAAGCCTGCAATGATCTCGAGGTGTTGTGCACAGACCTTTGGACCTGTCGACGGTTCAACAGTATGAGCACAGTAGTCGGAAAGCAGGAGACCATGGAGATGAGAGCAGGAAATCGGCTCACGGAGAGAAAGCCGTATTATAAATGCCGGAATGCTAACATAGTATCAACAGCATAGAATTGTTAAGGATAAAGGGCGATATGCTAATGATGAACCATGAGCAGCAGTGCTCTGGAGGCGGGGAGACAGAGCGTTGCGTTTGCAGAGACAATATCATTAAGACCATAGAAGTCTTGGAGAGGTCGGAAGGCCGGAGACTGTACAGACAGAACCAGCTAAGTCAACTATAGAGTGCGAAGAAAAAGGCTCTTTGGATAAAAAAGCCAACGATATGCTCCAAGTGATGTGCAGTGACCGTTGGGACTGCCGATTCCTGCTCATTAGGGTCACAGAAGGCGGAAAGCAAGGAAATCATTGAGACAAGACTAGTAGGTTAGCTCGTAGGGTGAAAGTCTTATTTGTTAAGTCTGAATGCTGACGGAGAGCATCAACAGAAATGGACATGTTAAGAAAGAAAGGGGACATAGTAATAAGTTTGAAGCATGACCGGCAATGCTCTTGCGGTGAGGGTAACAGTCTTTCGTCAGCAGAGCATAGATCATTTAGAGCTTGGAATTCCGAAAGAGGTCAGAAAACAGGAGAACGTGCAGGCCAAACCAGATAATTCAGCAAGCTGAAGCTAGGCCGCCAAAGTAAGTTGGGAATAAAGTAATGAGTGTCATAAGAAAAAGGCTTTTGGGACGAAAGTGACTATAGGAAAAGGCAGTTAGCCGGCCGATCAAAAGGACACAAGTTGAGAAGAACAGTGTTGGGACCTCACAGCCCAGGTAGTTAACGTCCCGGATATCTGGAAGTAGTCAGAAACAGGAGGCTGTTCAGCCGAGTCTAGATTAAAGCCAGGCCAGAAGAGATATCCGTTTAATTGAAAAGGTAACGCAAACAGAGCGCGAAAAGGAAAATGCTCTATTGGGGGAAGTGGAAAAGCCAACGATATTCTCTGGGTGATGTGAGCACGGAGTTGTTTTGCGGCGCGGACTTCGTATTGCGCGCGGCAGCCTGGGCGATGATGCGTATTAAAATCTGGCAACTTAGTCTACTATCGGGTTAAGCGGAACCGTGGGGTTTAGGTGCGACTTGATGCTGTAAATGACAAAAATTTACACGCAATAACCCTTAGTACCCGAAGACGCTTGCTAACACTGGGACCTCAAAATGTTACGTAATCCAGTTGAGCCTCCAAATATAATCGAGACAACATGAAATATACCATCGCTACCTGCGGGTATAACCATGGTTTCCTACGTGAAATTCATGACTGGCTAGCCGAATGACCTCCACGTGGCGCACGCTGGGCGTTTCGGGTTAATAAGGTCTCAGTGAATAGTTCAGCGACAGTGTTCCAGGACGTGGTAGGTTTTCGCTTGGAACGCGTCCTTTTAATGAAAAGTCATAATATCCATTTAACAACACTGCGACGGGGCGAATGTAAATTACTACTTACTAAGGACACTAGCTCTTCCCCATCCGCAGGGTCACAACATCACGAACGTCACCCAGTCCGAAGCGTACCTTTGATCCCTCCATACGATGGCGCGCACAGCAAAGAAACTCACCAACGCAGTCACATTACAAATGTTCCCTCACTATAACCTCTAATACTACACTTACCTATATAAAGAAACACAAATCAGGTAGGTTACTGCTTAACTTGGTTTACTTTTATACAACTACCGACATACCTTTTTGTTATATTATGAGCACGCCTTCGCAGGCACGCCCCTCAGTGACGGGAATACAACATTTATTTCTTATACTAAACCTCGACGAAGCTATACTTCACATATGCGGCACTGTTGCAGTCTTTGTAACTAAGTGTGAAGCGGTACCAGGATAATTGAAATCACATACCGGCGGCCTTCACCGCGTTTCCGGCGGCCATGGACTAATACTTTATGATTACGCTATCGCTTTCGGAAGCACAATGCCACGGTTAAGGCGGTAGCGGCCGGCGGGTTCCGAACCGTACACGAGAGACGAATTGCAGGATTGACGCTAAAGCTCCAAGAAGCCTTCTCTGAGCGCTTCTATTGTTCCATAAACCATCTGCATTATCTGTTTGGATAACTTATCATAGTCCGTTACGCGTAGTGTTGCTGACCTTGAGCTACTGCAGCTAATATCCACATCTGAAACCAACGCAGCCGTCCCCTTGGCGATCTTTGAGCACTTGGCGTCCATAGAGAAGGCAAGTATGACTGACAACCGAAGCTCGCTGTCTTATACATGGTACTACAAATTCGTCAAATAAAACAAGATCGCGTCGTGCTTGTCATGTTTCCCGGTCTGAGCTATTTTCCTGAAATACTTGTGTGCGAATAGTATTTGAATAACACCGAACAGAAAGTTTGGCCTTTGTCAGTTTCCTTGTGAAGCAAAAAAAGCAGAATTCCTAACATACTCGAGAATGTACTCTTGTGTCTTCCTCGTTTCTTTCGCTGGACCCAGTTAACATGTGCTTTGCTTGGTAGCTTTGTGTGTCAAGTCCTTAACAAAACGGAAAAGATAATCTGGCTGTCATTTTTGATTCAGCAAGGCTTGGAAGCGCAAACTACATTAGATTCGTGATTCTAGAACCTCCACTTACGCGAAATAATGCGTAGTTGTGTTTCTCAGTATTTTGTGAATACTTGGTGGAAAATTGGACTTTGTTGATTTTCGTTTTATCCAAAGCTTGATGAATACATCGTTTGAAGAACAGAGAACTGGACATTTGACTTTGGACGACACGTTGCGATTTTGTACGTACAAAGTCGGTACTTCTCGTCGTTCCGACTAACGCTTTCGTCTACTGCATAGTTGTTTATCGTCAACCGGTATACGATTCCTTTTCCTACCTCATATTTTCTTGATTCTTCCTTTCTTGTTCGTTTTCTGTTAAGATGGCCAGGAAAAGACAACACGGACCCCGGTCTTCTTTCCGTTGACTTGCTGGTTATGTGGCAGAGCGGGATGTCTCAGAGCAGTTACTGTTTTGTTGGGAGGCATGCAGTGTGACAGTTGCAAGCGTTGGTTCCATTAGTTATGTATCGGCTTGGGTCGGAAGCATTATGCCCTCCTAGCTAGCAAAGGAAACATTCTCCACCGCTATAACGATTGCTCACAATGAAAGGCAGAGAGCTGCTCACTAACAAAGGACAGTCATATTTCGCTGGATGCCCTCCTGTCTCTTGAGTTCTCTAGAAAGAAAGGTCTTATGGATTGTGAAGCGCTTGATGGCTCAGGCTTAATCAGTAAGGATATAATGGGGCACTGAGTAAATCGACTGTGCTGGAAACCTCATGTTCTCAGCCTACATATATTGTGCCAAATAATATTGAGCACTAGGATAGCGTCCTCGATCCAGCTGTTAATGCATTTGAAATGAAGACGACGATTGTCAGTAAAAGGCAAAGGATTGTAGGATGAATAATTCAAAGGCCGTGAAATAGCACATCTCCATTCCTCTGTGTTAATTGTTCCCCAACTCAACAACTACCATCCCATCTTCGCAGGTAGAGTCTGATTCAACCGTAGAGTATAAAACATAGATTCGGAACTCTCCTTTTCTATCTAATCCCTTTTGGAATTGGCGCAAGTCAAAATAACAAAGTACATGCCTCAAGTGGATGTGGCCCATTGGAAAATCAATTGTGACCTATGTGTAAAAACTGTTAAGTATGGTCCAGTTTGCTTTAACAATCAAAAATCGTACCCGTTCGAAGTGTTTAGGGATGAATGCACTAGAAACTAGACAACACAGCAGCAAAACCGAAGCATTTTTGTTCTGCAAGGTGTGCAAATCCATTCCTGACGTTAGTTGTGTAACTTGCCCAATGACAAAGTGTGAAAAGTTGGCGGAAACAGTTGAGCAACTGGTGAACGCTCGCAACGCAGCTGTGAAAGTAAACAACGCTATACTTGAAACTGAACGGAAACCTACAAACTTCCCGTTTAGGCCGAGGAAGAGGGAAGGTATCCCAACCCCACCATCGCGTCTCTGTCTCCAACGGCCCCTAGCCTCATGACTCCACTAATTGAAAAAGTCGTTTACAACCCACTTGCTAATACGTCCTCTCAGGGTGTAGTAACTAGTAATTCAGTTGACATACTCGACACACAAAACTCCAACAAGTCTACGGTAAAAAATAACTCGACATCCTACACAGCGGTTGCTTCTAGGAAAAAGCCGTCAAATACACCTGTGACTCCACTTATCGGAGAGGTCAAAACTGTGCCTCAACATGGATCGCTATCGCCAGTGCGGTTCACAAATCCACAAAAAGCAGAAGAACTTGTGCTGTTAAGTCGCAAACCACAAGGCGGCATCATGGTGCCTTAAGTCTTGCGTGCACTAACGTTCCTGAATCCAAATTTAACACAATAAAAGGCAAACTGATCAACGATCGTAGTCAGTGGGATTTAAACTGTAATGCCACTACGCTGAGCCGCATCTCAAGACACCCAAACAACTTACACTACGGTGCACCTCGACTACTTCAAGTACCACATTCCGCGGAAGAAACGGAATCCATTCTGCTCCCTAAAAATCGACATCACAGAGCATCGAACGGATATGTATCTTACCGAATATTCCGTGGAAAGAACGTTCAAAGGATATGAACAACCAACAGGGAAGTGGAAACACGCGCTGAAAGCCGTCATTTTTCATGGGGTCCCTGAGTCTGAAGCTTCATCTCCTGAAGACGCCCAGGCACATGACCTGGAGGAATGGCGATACATTCGTGAGGCGCTGTCTTTAGAAAATGTCATTGCTACCTCCCTGACCAGAATTCCCGTGTCACCAAATTACAAAGGGTGTGGTCCTAGGTTGCTGAAGTTGGTCTTACCGTCTGAGCTAACTGTACAGACAGTTCTAGAGAACTGGGGTGAATTCGGGAACACGCTACCAACAGAAATTCGAATTAAAGCAGCAGGTTTACCACCAGTGGCTACTGGTTACTCCATGGAGAGAACCAACTCAGTAGGAACAACCGTTGTTGCAGAGTCCACCACAGAGACTGATCAGACTGCCACCATAGCATCTGATAAGGCACTGCAGGAGGTGAGTGACCAGCAGGATCATCCTGAACCTAATCACACGATGCAGAGAGTTATCTCAAGTCATTCACGCGAGCCTAAGACAATTCCAAAAAGCTATTAGCAGCCGACCTCAAGAGGCTCCGCCAAGTCTCAAAACTTTGCCTATATCCACAAATAACCTTCTAACCTATGAATCACTCTCCTGTTTTTATACCAACGCACAAGGTCTTTTAAGCAAACTGACGGAGCTTCGCCTGCGTCGGACCTCGATGGCAAGCTACCTCGTTATGATAACCGAGACCTGGTTGAATGAAGCGCTCACTGATGCAGAAATCGTACTACCTGGGATGTCTATTCTACGCAACAATCGACCAAGCAGAGGAGGTGGAGTAGTACTTTATTATCGCAGCGAACAACACTTTGACCTCATCGATGACCCAGAGGTTCAGATTGTCGATGCGCTTTGGTGTAGTCTTCACCTAAGCTGAGGGAAGCATGTTTGTTGGGCATGGTGTATCGCTCTCCGTCGGCTACTTTGGAAATGGACAACCGCCTAGCCTTCACAATGAAGACCATTCTCTCTCAGTCGTACAGCCACATTCTCTTGGTTGGCGACTTCAATATTCATACCATAGAAACCCCAGCCTGTATCAACGAACACTTTAAAATATAAGTACAGGAGATACGTAGAGGACTACCACTCTACAACCACATCACATTTCCGCAAGATTCAGGACGGGAAACAAACCGGGTGTCCTGGATCTTGTATTCACCAATGAGGAGCTTATGATCGAAACGGTATCAATAGAGAGTCCTTTAGGCCGTAGCGACCATGCAACCCTCAGGTTCAAGCGCATCTGTTATGCAGAGTATACCTCAGAAAACACCGAGGAATGTCAGCTCATTACGGATTACGGCGCTCTACTCAAACTTATAAATGCTACCAACTGGGCATTTCTAGCAGAACGACATCCGATGTCGCCTGGTCTGAATTTGCTCACCAATTCAACAAGTTAGTAACTAGGGCTTCTAGGAAAAGACCTTCGTGAGCAAAGACGGTGAACTTATTCATACGCAGCAGGACACGCAAGTGTATCGTCACGAGGAATTTACTCTGGCGAAGATACAAGGAGTCATCGACTGCCGAAACATGGGAAGCCTTCACTACCCAAAGGGAATAACCGCGTAAACCTGGTACGCGATGATAAAATACATCACCAACAGCATCAAGCCGGGAAATTCCTTTCAAACTCCAAGCTTTTGTACGGACACGTTAACAAGCTTCGCAAAGTGCAGCGAGGAGTTCCTGCTTTACACACATTGTGTGGACTTGCACAAAACGCAACCGAGGCGGCCAACGCCCTATGTCAACAATTCACCCCGAACTTCTAGAGCACGACATCGACGCATACACTGTTCCCAATTATTGTACCACCACCAAGACAGCCACATCAGGTTTACGACTGCGGATGTTATGAAAAGGCTAATTACCCTGCGCGAGCGTACCTCTCCGGTGTGGATAATATTAAATAAATAAATCAATAAATATTTTATTCTCGACAAAGCGAGACACGCCTTTTGGGCATGATCAGCATATTGCATTATTGTACATGACAGCGGAATAAGCAGCACCAACAGTGGGAGTAGTAAAGTTGGAGACAGTGGTGTGGGCCCTTAGAGCCCAAAGGTTGTATGTAGTCTATGTACGCAGAATGTGAGAGGTAAAGATGGTAATCGGATCACTTACATGGTATGTAGATGAGGAACTAGTCCGATGAGGTCCCGTAAGCAATGTCGGTCAGTGAGTGAAGTATGAGGAAACGGGTGAAAAATAAGTAAGAATAGTGGTATATCACTAATCAGATATGTAGGCGTGATCGTGTGAGAGCCGATACATGCACAGAACTTGTATATGTGGTGTCGGTCAACTTGCCAATGTGTTAGGGGCGGTGACTTTATTAAGTGGCGAGTCACATCCGCCACGTCGCAGTGTTGTTAAACAGACATTCGTGGCTTTTTGTAGGGAAAACGTTTGCCAGACGAGGACCCACCACGTCCTGGAACACTGCCGGCTGTTGATATAACGCGGGCAAGATTGTGTCTGACCGATTATCCTCGCGGATATTCGCAGACACGTAACGCCAATTTGTTTCCTATGGCTGTGTAGTCGCCTTCGGAGTAAAGTACAAGTGGTTGGAGCTGTTGAAGTCGGACGACTCAGGTGACTTGTGTTGAATTGCTCAGTTTCCTGGGTTCTTTAGTCTGTCATGATTATGAAGTGCGGGTTTTTTGTTCTTTATTGAATCCGTGCCCATGGGAGCGTCGCAGGTACGTCTTTAGCGGTTTTCGGTGCAGGTAATGTAATCCTGTAGAACAAGGGTGAGAAGAAAAACGGACCGAGCAAACTGCCAACAAAATTGAACAGGACTATGTTATTGTATAAATATAAAATTTATGGTAAAGTTGTGCTGGTTGAAATCAATGGAGTGACCGATGAGCTGAGGCTAGTGGTACCTATACCGCCAATGAATAGTTGCGATATAAACGAAGAGAGAGGCCAAACAAGAGAGGATGGCGTTAATGTGAGCTGAGATGCATGATAGTGTAGCCGAGAGCCAAACTCAATCAGAGACCGGAAGTTTGGATTTCGGTAGGCGTTACCAAGCATAGGGATAATAATTCAGACAGAGAAACGTATCATAAGGTTGTAACCTATACCAATGAGAACTTCAGTCGATGAAAGCCGGTGCTCAAAATAAGAGAGGCCTTGGCTTGAGACCTATAGGCATTTGGAGCCTCAGAGGACTGACTTGGCCAAAATGTTTTGGAATGAGAGGCACAGACGGAAAGATAATCAAAAGAGACCTGGGATGTTGCGCTAACGCTAGTGATAACTATACCGCCATTGAACTGTTGCGATATAGACCAAAAGAGAGGCAAAACAGAGAGGGCGACGTAAATGTGTGCTGAGAAGCATGAGAATGGAGCCGAGAGGCAAACCTCAACCAGGGACCTGAGATTGCAATTTCCGTAGAACGACCAAGCATGCAGATAATGTATCAAACGGAGGCGAGCACACAAGGCAGTTAATTATACCAATGAGAACCTTAATCGATGGCAGCCGATCCTCAAAAGAAGAGAGGCCTTGGTTTGATGCCTATGGGCATTTGGGGCCTGAGAGGCCGGACTAGTCGAAAAGGTTTAAAAATGAGTACCACAGTAGCAAAGGGAATCAAAGTAAGCCTAGGATGTTGCGCTGACGCTAGTGATACCTATACCGCCATTGAACCGATGCGATATGGACCAAAAGAGAGGCCAAACAAGAGAGGGGAACGTAATTGTGAGCTGAGATTCATGATGGTGGAGCCGAGCGGCAAAAGTCAATCAGAGACCTGAAGTTGCAATTTTGCAGGGGACCAAGCATACAGGTAATGTACCAGACGGAGGCCAGTATCATGAGGCTGTTTCTTATGCCAATGAAAACTTTAGTCGGTGCTCAAAGGAAGAGAAGCCTTTGTTTGAGACCTATAGGCATTTGGAGCCTGAGGCCGGTGTGGTCCAGGAGGTTTAAGAGTGCGAGGCGCGGTAGGAAAGCGAATCAAATGTGGCCTGGTATGTTGTGCTGACGCTATGGGAACCTAAACCACCATTGAACTGATGCAATATGGACCATGGAAGAGGCCAAACAAGAGAGGGGGACGTAATTGTGAGCTGAGAAGCATGAGAGTGGAGCCGAGAGGCAAAACGCAACCAGGGACCTGAAATTTCAATATCGATAGAAGGACAAAGCATGCAGGTCATGTACCAGACGGAGGCGAGTACATGAGGCATTTAATTACACAAATGAGAATATTTGCCGACGGCAGCCGATGCTCGAATGAGAGAGGTTTTGTTTTGAGTCCCATGGGTAGTAGGAGCCTGAGGGGCCGGACAAGTCCAGTAGATTTAATAATGAGTGTCATAGTAGCAAAGAGAATCAAACGGAGGCTAGCAAGTTGCGCTGGCGTTAGAGGTACCTATACCGTCACTGAACCGATGCGATATGGACCAAAAGAGAGGCCAAACAAGAGAGGGAGACGATAGGCAAAAATCAATCAGAGACTTGAAATTGCAATTTTGCAGGGGTCCAAGCATACTGATAATGTATCAGACGGAGGGGAATACATGCGGTTGTTACCTGTGTCAATTGGAATTTAATCGGTGCTCAAAAGAAGAGAAGCCTTGGTTTGAGACCAATAGGCATTTGGAGCCAGAAAGGCCGGAGTAGTCCAAAGGTTTAGGAATGAGAGTTACAGTAGCAAGAACATATAGCGACGCCTGGGATTAGGCATACAGATAATGAATCGGGCGGAGAGGAGAATCATGAGGCCGTTACTTATACCATTAACAACCTTAATCGATGGCAGCCGTTCCTCAGAGGAAAAGAGGCCATGGCTTGAGACCTATAGGCATTCGGAGCCTGAGAGGCCGGAGTAGTCCCATGGGTTTAACGATGAGTGCCATAGTAGCAAAAAGAATCAAACGGGTGCTAGTAAGTTGCGCTGACCTTAGACGCACCAATACTGCCATCGAACCGATGCGATATGGATCAAAAGAGAGGCAAAACAAGAGAGGGGAACGTAATTGTAAGCTAAGATGCATGATAGTGGAGCCAAGAGGCAAAAGTCAATCAGAGACCTGGAATTGCAATTTGCAGGGGTCCAAGCACATTATAATGTGTCAGACGGAGGCGAGTGCATGAGGTTGTTACTTGTGTCAATGAGAATTTAATCGATGTTGAAAGGAAGAGAAGTCTTGGTTTGTGACCCATAGGCATTTGGAGCCAGAGAGGCCGGAGTAGTCCAAAAGACTTGAAATTGGCTGCAGTAAACCTGGCGAACCCCCTCTGCAATTTCTTCCAAAGATGCTTCGATGACATGCGGGTGCCAACAATGTGGAAGCAAGGCATCGTCACTCTCATCCATAAGGGGGAAGTCGTACAGATCCGGCCAACTATCGCCCGATAACACTACTTCCGGTGCTCTCCAAAATCATGGAGACGATTGTTGTCGAAGCGCCGATGAACTTCTTGAAAGAACGCAATATCATAGCACAAGAACAACATGGGTTGCTCAGGAACCGATCATGCACTTCAAACTTGCTGCTTGCTAGATCCAGTTGGACTGAGACCGTTGACAGCGGCGTAGGTGTTGACGCAGTATATCTGGACTTCTCAACGGCTTTCGACCGTCTGAACCACCGTATCCTCCTTCACAATTGGTGACCCAATCCTCGGTTGGATAGCTAACTTCTTCCTTCAACGAAACCTGAATGTAAGAGTTCGCGGCGTCATCTCTGACCCAATCGACGTTAAGTGCGGAGTGCTCCAGGACTCAGTACTTGGTCCATGACTGTTCCTGATTTACATAAACGATCTCGCGACAGTAATCAACTCCAACTCCTTAATTTTTGCTGATGGTCTCAAGAGATGGTAAGCCAATAGAACAACAAGCGACAATGCAGCACTTCAGGATGATCTGGACAGGGTCTACGAATGGTCGACTCAGAACCTGCTCCAGTTCAACGCTACAAAGTGCAAGGTATTGAGCATACGCCATAAAGCCACTTGCGAATACAGACTGGGGGATCAAATACTGCAGTGCACTACAACGGAATGCGATCTAGAAGTGGTAGTGCAGGAAGATCTGGGCTGTTCCCGTCAGGCTGAGAAAGCATACAAAATAGCTAACCAAAACCCTGGCCTTCTGCGGAGGGCATTCGGGCGCTTCAATCCTTTCATCTTTTCTCAGATGCTCAACGCCTACATTCGGCCTCATTTTGGGTACGCCATCCACGCCAGGCAGCCATGGCAAAAGCAAGACCTTACCGCTTTTGAACTGCCACAACGAAGGGCGACCAAGAAAGTAAAGGGCCTGCTTCATCTCCCTTACCGATTGAGGCTAAAACCCTCGGGGTCTACAGTGGACAATATCGACGCCTGCGTGGCGACTTGATAATGACTTATATGATCCTGAGGAATCCAAACCATTCTTGTCGTCACCTACTAAAGCTGAAGAGCAATACAACACTCGGAGGACACTAGCTAAAGCTGGTCACACAATACAGCTTGTTGGAATGCCGCCGGAATTGCTTTTCCCTTCGTGTATGCGAACACTGGAACGCTCTTCCCACATACGTTGTTTCTTCCCCCATGCTAACGGTATTCAAAAGACGTCTGGATTATTCGCTTATTCACCTACAGTACGCTATATAATCCGAGATGTCCACCTCAAACAAACGCGAAACAAATGGTGCTCATTATCAGCTTTTGTGCTTCACTATTTACACCTTGCTGTTGTGGAATATAGTTCCGGATATATTACAACTTCATTCACCAATTTACCCCAGTCCAAGAAAGCGGCACACGAGTAAGCGTTGGTCGTTTCTCTTGTTCTTAAGACATGCCTTACCTATATTACTTCCAATATTACTCTACAGTAACCATTCAGTACACCTTCTATAACGTTTCTATGAATAAGAGGCACCTGAATTCACTAGACGCTTAAACTGATGATTTACACTTATGTTTACTTTTACTTCAACCATCCTACGGGACTTGTAAAGCAATCGCTTTTTACCTGTAATCTATCATTGTTCATTGTTCCTTGAAATCCCGAGCAGCTATATTCTTGTCGTTAGCTATAAATACACCGCGCCGCGGTGACTCGTACACTAATTGTAGTGTTCTTTTCAAGAATGCCACTGAGTTCTCTGTACTCTCCAGAGCGATGGTATACCAAATGACCAGCAGTGGTTTAAAGTCCGCATTACTAATGTACTGCCACCGGGATTTTTCAGGGTTATTGTGTAAAAGCTTACTAGATTTGTTAGTGTGCCAGCCGATGGATCAAACAGACCTCTACAACTGCGAACTGGTTTGCCCGCAACAGAGGGACGCCGGCAATCCTGTGCTTCGCCTTTAAACGCAAGGGCACTAGCACCGTTGTGCATCCAGACCTTTCTCTGGCGGATAGGTTGAAATTGTGGCATGCTGTTAGAGACCTTAAGGCCCGTCCACAAGCGTAGGATAAGGGTTTCCAGTTAACGTGTGTTTGGTTGTAAGCCGAAGGTACATTTCCCTCCTACCTACACAAGTTTTGGTAGCGCACGACTCGGGGCTCACGATACGTGATTCCTTTAGGTGAACCTCCATAAGGTGCGCAGCCTGCGAAACACGAGTTGCGAGGTCTGGCCATAGTCGATTGCTCTAGTCCAGATATCATCACGTCCTATGAGACGCGGTCGCTTGCTGATGTCACAGAAGATAAAGCTGGCTTACCCGGCTAGGCACCGCTGAGGTGTAACCGCGCTCCAGCTCGTTGTGGTAACGGCGTCCCTTTGTACGTTACCTCTGAGCTAATTATTTGCAAAACGCATACGATCGGTTCCTAGACAGTTCCATTTTGGCACCCGCGTTACGTTTCCGTATATCCGACGCGCAACTTAAGTTTACTGGTTTATAGAAGCCTTGATAGTGTTGCAAGTGGCCTAACTGATTTCAGCCGTGCCCACTAGACAAATAAATGTTTAGTGTTAAAAGACTTTAATCCTCCAAAGTTTGACGCAAATGTTCTGTGATGCTAATTAAGGGAGCTATACCATTGAGCTTCCAGTCCTAGGCCTGCATTTCCCCTACAGCCCTTTGCTGACCGGCCAAGGAGGTTCATAGTCGGTCGCTTACCGTCGCTGTTGGGTCTGGTCTTAGTCAAATTACAACTTTGTCAGACACATTTAATACGGTTCTCCTCTAGGTGCTAGTGGCCATGCATGCTTGTCACTCAAGTGTGCTCAACCGTGTACCTAAGGCCATCATCATCCAAAAAAACAAACCTATGGCGTGCCGCTTTTCAAGCAACGAAAGCAAAGGCCGGCATCTCACCTTGCGGAGTTTCAGACACCGACAATAATCAGACGGCCTGGGACACATTCAAGTCCTATTTAGCTGTGTTGTCCCTACCTCACGCAAAGGGTTCTTTGAGGTATGGTACCGTGGACAGGCCGCACTGGTTTATTTTCGCGGTAAGAAAGCCGCTTTAGTGACGGACCAGAGGTTGGTGTGCTTAGGTGTCCGCTTCGTTGGTATGCGTGTTCCAAAAGTCTCGCGAAGTTCGCAACGCCTGCAGCCAATGGTTGCGACGTGCCCGGTTACAACATGAAAGCACGCTGGTCCGTACATCCTCATTAAAACCAAACCGCTTCGTTGCTAGGCTTAAAGGGCGAGGCAAGTTGAGCTCGTCCATCTTGTTGTTGTTAAGCCCCGACGGCTGTGGTACTCGCTGTGATCTCGACAAGGCATCCTTGCTTGAGGAACATTATGCAGGGGTATTTGTCCGCGAGTCGCACCTGCCAAACATTAGTTTGAATGTTAGATTCCTGGAAGAGGTTTGTTACGTGTGCAACCAATGATCGCTCACTATGACCGTGAACCTGATTGGCCCTACACACACACGTAGATAAGCACGCACACACGCACTCAAGGACACACCCTAACGTTCCGTGCTCACATGTAAACCGTTAAGTGTTCAGTACACTGTGCGCCAGACTGACGCGTCTTCTTGCTTATTCGCTACGAGTTGAAATACGTACTTGCGGTTACAGTCCAGTTGTGATATCTGGCGACGGAGGTCAACATGTCCATGACAAATACTCCACCGGTCTTCAGGTCGTGCTCTACCGACAAACCTTCCCTGGACTCGTGGCATAGATGGCGGAAAACCTTTACGGATTACTTGGAATTGCTTCCAATCTTGAATCCAGCAGTATCTCTTACTGAGAAAAACAAAGTGAAGCTCTTGAGACAGTTTCTTGGAGATGAGGGTCAACGGTATTTTGATGCACTTCGCATGGATCAAATCTCTTCTACGATAACCGGCGCTTTGGAAACCTTCAGTGCTCTTTGGAGTGCTCGTCAGAATGATTTTACGGCTAGATACTACTTCTCGAAACTCTGCCAGAAACCAGATGAGAGTGTGAACGAGTTCATCGCTCGTGTACTACAAGCAGCACCTGATTGTAAATACAATGAAGTCGATCCAACGAGATTTGAAGAGACCATGTTACTCCAATGTTTGATAGCCGGAATCTCAGACCAGAGCACGCGGGAGAAGCTCCTTTCACAAGATGATTGTTCACTGACCTGGGAGACGGCCTGCTCAATTGCCCGGCAGAGGGAACACCTTACACAACAACTCGCAACATTTACGCTGAAGGACTCGTCAGGTGAGCTGCGATTGATTAACACTACACCAAAACCAAAGCCACCCACTGGCGTCAATTTGTTTGTGTGCTATCGTTGTGGTGAGCAGCACAGTTGTCCATCCGACTGCCGGCATCAGAAGACAGTAGGTCGAAGCTGCGGGAAGGTGGGCCACCTGGCGCGAGTGTGTAGATCGGTCAAGCGACGTTCAGGTGGGGCTTATCGAGGAGCAAAAACCATCAAAACTGTGGACGAGTCTGATGGTAGCGACCCTGTGTTACAGTTCATTTGGCTTAATTCCGTTTCTAGCATGCAGCCGGCGCTATACACTCTAGAGCTTTACATTGAAGGACAAAAGGTACAGATGGAAATCGATACAGGAGCATCCGTGACGGTAATCCGGGAAAACGTTGTAAATACGCTCCCGAACTTATCCGCTTGCAATTCTGTTCTTCGTACATACACCGTTGAACCTATACGTGTCCTTGGTAAATGCTTAGTGAAGGCACAGTATGGCGACAAAATACGCACACTTCCTGTATATGTGAGCCCCGGGGATCGTCCAAATCTGCTTGGAAGAGACTGGATACGTGCTTTCCCGGATACAATGAATGTGGTAAAATTAGTCACCGAGACCTCCGGACTTGAAACATTACTTAAACAACATTCAGCTGTTTTTTCCGAGGAGCTTGGGAAGTTGAAAGAATTTCAGGCTGCGATAAAACTAAAGGGAGGCACTCAACCAAAATTCATTAAGGCGCGCACACTACCATACGCTATGAGGACTAAAGTTGAAGAGGAACTAAACCGCCTACAGACTCAAGGTATTATTACTCCTGTACACTTTTCTGACTGGGGAACTCCAATTGTGCCAGTAACCAAACCGGACGGCTCCGTACGGATTTGTGGTGACTACAAGATAACCATAAATCAAGCATCCATGCTGGTCAGGTACCCCTTGCCACGTATTGATGACTTGTATGCAACACTAGCCGGTGATGAAAAGTTTATCAAACTCGATCTGAGTCATGCAGACTCGCAGATAGAGCTCGATGAACCTTCGAGGAAACTTACTACCATCACCACGCACATGGGACTATTTCAATATACTCGTTTACCTTTTGGCATTAATTCCGCCCCCGGAATATTTCAGAGAATTATTGACGACCTAGTGAAGGACATTCCTTTTGCGTGTGCTTATCTGGATGATATTCTTATCTCTGGACGCTCGGATGCAGAGCATCTTCGAACACTCGCGGTCGTGCTCGAGCCTTTGGAGCGAAGTGGATTCAGATTGAAAAGGTCTAAATGTGAGTTCCTTTCACCTTCCGTTTGTTACCTTGGATACCGGCTTGATAAACACGGTTTACATGTTTTAAATGACAAGGTTAAACCTATTTTAGAAAGCCCAGAGCCAAAGAGTTGTGATGAACTCCGTTCGTTCTTACGAATGCCATCTCCCTAACGCCGTTTCCTGCCTAATGCGTCGACGGTTCTATCGCCATTAAATGAGCTGTTACACAAAAATGCATCGTGGTGTTGGGGTTCCCGTCAAAAAATGCCTTCAATAAAGCAAAACAAGCTCTTGCTTCGCCACCAACGTTAGTCCATTATGACTCAAACAAGCCACTCATACTTCAGTGCGACGCGTCCCCTTGGGGGGTCGGGGCTGTCCTGTGCCACCGCATGGACGATGGTTCTTTACGTCCCATAGCATATGCATCGCGCACCTTACAGACGGCGGAGAAGAACTACTCACAACTGGACAGGGAAGCGCTAGCCGTTATCTTCGGAGTTAAGAGGTTTCACCAGTATTTATGGGGAAACGTTTTCGAGCTTCATACAGACCACAAACCATTGATATCCTTGTTTGGGGAAACCAAAGGTATACAACAAATGGCATCACCGAGGATGCAAAGATGGGCTATAAACTTGAGTGCTTACAGTTACAAGATTGTTTATATTACCGGCGTCAGAAACTGCACAGCTGATGCACTCAGCCGTCTGCCGATCACGGAAACTGCACATGAACACGACCCTCCGTTTGAACTGGTTAATCTAATTCAACATCTAGACACAACACCGATACGGAGTTCAACAATCCGTCAATGGACGGATCGAGACCCCGTGCTATCAATGGTGAAACGCTTTTTGAACAGGGATTGGCCTCCTGAAGGGACAGTTGAATTACAACCGTTTATGATTCGGAAGAACGAACTGAGTCTATTCGACGGCTGTGTTTTTTGGGGCTCTCGTCTAGTCCCTCCCACCAAGGCGCGTTCACAGATACTTAAAGAGCTCCTTGATGCTCATCCAGGTGTGGCGAGGATGAAGGCACTAGCGAGAGGGTACTGCTGGTGGCCGAACATCGACTCAGACATAGGGAACTTACTGAAGAATTGCGATATTTGTCAGGCGTATCAGCGGAGCAAGGCGCCAGGTCCAATACACCCTTGGCGTTGGCCCGACAAGCCCTGGCAGCGTATCCACGCCGACTACTTCGGACCGATCGACGGGACCATGTTTCTTCTACTTATTGATGCACATTCTAAGTGGATTGACGTACATCCAGTTACTCAGGCGACAGCCGAATCTACCATCACTAAAATGCGCTCGTCCATCGCTACGTTTGGCATTCCGGAAACCATTTGTACAAACAATGGTTCGCCTTTTACCAGTGCCGAATTTGGTAAATTTGTCGCCAACAACGGAATCCAACACGTTGAATCAGCCCCGTATCACCCAGCATCAAACGGATTAGCGGAGCGTGCAGTACGAACTGTGAAACAAGGCTTACTAAAGCAGCGAACGGGAACATTACGAACAAAACTGGATCGGTTCCTATTCTCCTACCGTTCTACACCCACTGAGGCTACCGGGCAATCCCCGGCGGAATTGATGTTCGGCAGAAATCTGAGAACGAGGCTTCATTTGTTGTTTCCGAACCCGCGTGTTGAAGTACAGGAGCGTCAGAAAAAGTTTGTGTCTTCAGAGGAATCAAAGCCGGAAGTTACATTTCAGGACCATCAACCTGTTTATACCAGGTTACCGCATGAACAATGTTGGCAGCCGGCGACTGTGCTCGATTCTTCAGGAAGTCAAAACGATTTGCAGCTTCCGGACGGCCGGGTTGTTCGCCGGCACTCAGATCATGTACGCCCCAGGAGCACTGACACACCTGCCGTGAGTCAGTCACACTCGGAGATCGCAGAGCAAGCTGCAGAGCACGACGAACACAGAACAACAGGGGAAACTCAATTACGCCGATCGACCCGAATTCGCAAACCGATCGAACGTTTTCAGCCATGACTGTAACGTCAGCCAAAACAGGGAGGACTGTTACGTGTTCAACCAATGATAGCTCACTATGACCGTGAACCTGATTGGCCCTACACACACACGTAGATAAGCACGCACACACGCACTCAAGGACACACCCTAACGTTCCGTGCTCACATGTAAACCGTTAAGTGTTCAGTACACTGTGCGCCAGACTGACGCGTCTTCTTGCTTATTCGCTACGAGTTGAAATACGTACTTGCGGTTAGAGTCCAGTTGTGATAAGGTTCACATACCACAGGCCAAGGTGCTGATGCTCCTAGGGAGTTAAATGCTACTGAGGCAGCAGAATTGGATGTTATCCAGCCCAAGCAGTTTTATGAGTTGACAAATATATTTTCTGACAAGTTACGCGACTGTTTGGGAAGCCCCTGCGCTGTTGTTCTCTACCTGACGCCCGGAAAATCTCTGGTGTATGCCCAATTTTAAAAATGGGTGACAATCACCTCCGTGAGAACTATAAGCCTGTTAGTCTGACCAGATAGTTTGTCAGGCTCCTGAAGAAACGTGAGGGATGCAATTGAAAGCCATTTACTGGCGTTTGGGTTTCTTAGCCACGCCCAACCCGGCTTTCTTAAGGTTAATCATGTCCTCTCAACATGTTAGTTGCCTGCAAACACTGCGCCTATACCGTTGACCAAAGAACATCCCTGGATGTATTGTTCATCGATTTTTCCAAAGCTTTTGACCCTGGTCCGCACTGTCGCTTTTTGTTCATGTTACAGACTTTGGTGTCTGGGAGTCAATATTAATTGGATTTCAACTTTTTAATCGGATGAGTGGTGTGCGTTCGTGTGGGCTGCAGTCTGTCTTCAAACCAATGGGTACACAGCGGTGTCTGCACGTGTCGGTCCTTGGCCATCCGCTATTCAGCTTGTTCGTTACGGACTTGCCAGCCGAAGTGAGAGTGCCATCGCTAATTTTCGCGGACGAGTTAATGTTCTGGTCTACAGCAACTAATCCTAGTGGGCCATTGGCCCTACATAAGGTTATAGACAGACTAGGCAACTGGTCCTTTTTGTGGCAGTTGCCTATTACTCTCGCTAAATACTAAGTTTTATGAGTAGGATCAAATGACCCACTGATGCAACATTTACTCCGGAGTAATGTAGTTCTGTGGTTGTCTCTCCAAGCTGACCTAGGCGTCTTGCTGTCATCTAGGGAACATTGATTGGCAGCGACTCAAATAGGTTATAGCATATTGTGGATGATCCGTAGATCATTCGGAATCACGACAACCCATATGTTCGCAAGCCTATTTACAGCTTGTTAGAGCACACTTATAATACTGGGTATGGGCTTGTCCACCCTTCCTAGTCCGAGACTAAGTGGCAGTTGAACGTGTTTTGCGGTCGGGAAGGAAGCTGATGTTTCAAGTAAAGATGCTCTCGTAACCTGAGAGGTTTATCTAGTTGAAAATGTTTTGTGTACACTACAGCAGTTTTCGCAGTGCCCTTGTCCTTGCTTAGCGCAAGATAACAGGTCAAGGCGGCTCCGACTTTTACGGAATTTTCCATCGCTCTGGTGCCAGCCCTTCCTGGCAATCCCCTGAAGTTGCACCTAAACCGTTCGAACCGGGTTGGGCCTTACTCTCGGTTATCACGCCGGGTTATGGGCTTTTTGAAAAGAGTGCTTGCTGAATTAGTGATGGCGCCGACGGTGAAGGACTGAGCATCGAATTGACGCAATTGGTCTGCGGTCTGCAATCTCCCCTTCTCATCTTAGCTTTACTCCAATCTGTTGACGCCTGTACCTCTTTAACTTGTCAGTTGCATTTCATAATTATTAACCTCTTTGCTCTAGCTTACTTTGTTTTGTTCTTCTTCCAGTTTTACTTCATTTCAGGTGGCCGGCACAGCGGGGCTGCTAGTTCAGGGTACGTGGGTATTGTTGGCTTGACCTAGAGTGTAATGTGTGTTGATTTCGCTCGCCATTGCAGACCGCCCCACAGATTTCACTGCGGGAGGAGCAAAGTTTTAGAAGGTGGAAAAAGCGCAGGATGCTCCTAAGGATCCAGACTCACTTATTTTAAACTATTGCACAAATTTTCTTTTAAATCATATTTTTTACCGTTTCTATCAGTTTCAAAACGTTCTGGTTACGATCAAAGCGTTTATTTTGCTAATTGCTTTTTAAGTTGCCCGCCACAGCCGGTAGAAATTATTGCCCACTACGGGTTTTATTAGTTGGCTGGAAACCGCTGACGGCTGTACAAGCGCTACACAGCCACTTTTAGATAGTTCACCGTGTGAGGCAACGGCGTAGTCGCAGCACACTAAATAGTTTATAGTTATTTTATGGCAGGATTACAGGCCATCTTTTTGCTTTTGCAGGTTCATTTATTTGTCTGCATATGTGACATTCGAACTGTTTAAATAAGTTGCAACCAAGACGCGGTAGGAACAGGGTTTTCGAAATTGTACTCCATGGCGTCTGCTTTCCAGAGCAGCTTCCTTGGTCGTTCTTTTGACAGTTTTGATGAGTTTAATAGTTCGGTTATAGACTTTGTGGTTCTTCAGTAAGTCACTTTCGTTTGCTGCAGTAACAAAGAGCGCAACTTGTAGCGGGTGGACTACGAAGGTGTCATTTATCTACGTGTCCACTGCGCACGTCGCAAGTCAACAAGTACAGAAATGAGACGTGTTTAGTACGCTTTCACATTATTATACTAAACCTTTCAGCTCAGGTGAAAAACCGCAAAGCTTTCGTGAACCTCATCAGACCTGGGCGCAAACGGTACAACACAACCTTCGAGCCGTCTCACAATCAGCCAGATATGCACTTTCCATTTAAGCGACACCCATCAACCGCCGCCGGACGGACGATAAATGCAGTCAGTCCGTGGACCTTTCCGTTACAATACACCAACAAACAACCTCAAGTAGTTCGTCGAGAATCGATTCGGAAAGCATATGACCAGCAACGATGCCCACTGTGTTCGTCGTAAGGTGCGACCTGGCGTTAAGTGTAACGATATATTTATGTTTTTTACTACCTGCAGTCAAGTTGCATCGAGTTATCAAGTAGGAAAAGAAAGACGGATTTGCGCGACTTATCTCGAAGAAAGGCCTATGCACACACTTATTGTGCTCTTGGCAACCACAAGTAGAACTCTGCCACGGCTTCTCGCATGTCGTTTGTGTGAACGCCACTCAGAGTACCAACCGTTTGAAGTAAGAATTGCCTGCGAAACTACAGGTTGCTTGCAGCATCAAACTGTACCAGTTTTAATAAGTGACGGGCTGGGTTACGGCCGGCTAATATTTTATGCGTTCCTGCGGCTGAAAGCTTACGCATCTTTGCTTACATTGTTCAAATGCTTGCGGGGTCTTATAAGTCATAAATGCCCCGTCAGCACAGTTATGCTGGATGAAATGGTTGCTCAAGCGCTTGCAGCGCACGAGGATGTTCAATGCGACATTTTTATGTGCAAGTTTCACATCCGACAGGCCATCAGGAAGCAGAAAATGATAATTCCCTGCTACAACCTATAGCCAAACAATAACCGGTTGCGTTACCTACTACATCGCCTAGCAAAATCAGACACGGAGACTGAGTACAATCTCTTTCGATATGTGGCATGCTTCTGACAGCCTTCAATGAGATTTATAGCTCCTTCAACTAACAGATCTCCGGTTTGTTCAATATACGTCGCACTGGTTTTATATCAAACGACCGTGGGCGAAACACGCCCAAGCTGGGCTGGTGCACTTTGGAAATATAATCAAAAATCGAGTGGAGAATGCCAAATTGCGGTTAAAGTAATTGACCCTTACGTCGGGTCATCTTGCCATAGCCGTACGCAAAGTCTGCGAGCCTTCGAACGTTCTCCAGAAAGGGCTCCAGATGCATGCGACGTTTTTCTGTGCCTGGCGTCCACTACCAAATTGCAGCGCATAGGTTCATCCCGTAGTTTGCCATCGAACTACGTGCGCATGCAACCTAGTGGCGCGCCTTTTAGCACAACCAAGGTTACAAGCAGTTTGCACGGACCTTGGAGGTGCAGCTGTATGGAACGAAATATTGCTGACGCTTCCAGACTTTGTTACGTCACCAGAGAAGTTGCTTCACTATCGGTTGCTCCTTTGAAACATGTACCTGTCCATTTTATGAAACCATGTGTCTGCTGTGTGTGTATTTATTGACTGCATACAAGCAGCACGCGTACCCGACAAGTAAGCCGTTTCTGATGTATGCATCCATTTACAAGCCAAATGTTTATTTGCATCCGCTGGCTGGCGGACTACAGCCTACCAGCAACTTCTATGTAGCTGCGGACGTTAAAAGTTCCCGTTACGAAACTAAGGACGTCTAAAATCACGCATCCCGTCGAGCATCTGAGCAGGCTGAATTGATTAATCCATCCGGATTTTCGAAGCTACACCAAGGGTCCATGAGGAAGACAAACGGATAAATTGGTGATGCATCCGACTGCCAATGAGCAAAGAAACAACCGAGTTGACCGATGGCTATGGCGTCCGCAGATTTCTGTTTCAAGTGCAGCTAGCCTGTTGTGGGTGACGCAGTTCGATGTTCACACCATGTGTTACTACCAGCGAAGGTGTCGGTGTGTGTAATCAGGAGCCGGTTTACAATTTGCCTCAACACTGTATAAATTGTTATTGTACCCATAAAAGAAGTGCCTATTTGTAGTACGGGCAGGAAACTCTTTTCCTTTGAGATTTCTCTATTGGATTTTCACATTCACTGGAATTTACACTTGCCTCTACCCCATCACATGCCAGGCTTAAGAGGGTAAGAGACAGCATAGTATAACAGTACGCCGCGCAGACGGCTAGGATGAGGTTACTGCAGTTCCGAGTAAAAGTCAGCGAAGCCTACCCCATTGTTCAACACCTGCACTTGGTAGTAATGACATTTTTCCCTAACTTGCATTGATACGTCGTAAGGGAGCCGTCGAGTTCCTCGCAACGGGTGGTGTTGTGCAGAATGCAGCGCCGTCGTAGGCTAAACTATAAAATTCAAACTCCCATTTTCACTTTATTTTAGCGTCGACGTGGACGTAAGCTCAGTAAAACTACGCTGAGAAGGAAAAACTTGTTCAGATGAAAACTCATTCAATTGCCTGACAGCAGGCTGTTTTTCATCCTACCATTGCATTTTATCCGACCAATACGACTGGTGTAATAACACACTGCATGGGCCATGAGCGCCCAAGTGGTGGATTCAGTGAACAACGCTGAACCCTTATCATTCTGCCTTTTGCTCAATATAAAGCACAACACTTACCATGATGTCTGCGCTCATTCGGGAGTAAAGCTTTCCTGAAAATGCGCCGGATTAGCTGCACGTTTGGTGTCAATGTAATAGAACCTTGACGTGTTACACGAGCACAAGGCTTTGAGCTTTGTGCTCGAAATCCATAAGCTCCATCAGCAGTACCATTGATGCCGGAGTAATTGAACACATGTAGGTTTTACTAACACCCAGCCCCGAAGAGGTTGGTCATTAGTTAGGGCCTTCATCAGTGGCACATTTAAGGTCAATGTAATTAAACCTAGGTGGGTTGTAATAGCTTTGGCTCTTAAGCTATTGTTCTTAGCATGTTGGTTCTAACAAAGCCACATCTTGGGCTAATGTAATGAGGCCAAGTTAGGTAGTAATAGCACTCGAATCCGAGGCACGTGTTTGTAGGATGGAAGCGCCGTCAGTAGCAGTTTCACGGTATATGGTAATATTGCCTCAGCTAAAACCTGCTTGACTAAAAGTCAACCAACTAGTGTTCAGTTTGAACGAATGTCGGTCATGCAAATTCATTTTGGGTTTAGCATGACAACTACAGGATTGTGTAATTACAAATGAGAGGTAGATTTCTGGTTCGAGTTTGTGATCACTGAAAGTATGAAAATTTCATTCCGGTTTTTTAAGGCTCGTTATAAAATATTCTGAGTGGCTAATATATGGACCATATAATGTAAAATTAGACGGCTTACGGCCAAAAATTCTGTTACTCAGGAATTTACAACGCTCACTCTAGGGGACACATTTTCGTTACTTACGCGCAAGGGATGCATACACCGCCAAAGTTACGCGAAATCGATTCGGACCTGTAACTACGTACTACTATAGCCCTTAGGCTAAACCAGAAACGTCTGTTGAATGACCGAAAGTCGTGCAAAAAGCAGATTGCAACGGCCAACGACACGATAATTTGTCACTCATAACACCCAAAAGATCACGCGCGATTACAAAAATTACGGTTAAAATAGGAAAGATTTTTAGGCAAGGAACACGCCGAAAGGGATTTTGAATATTAGGTAACAACATCTATCTTTGTCTTCATACTTTTTCGCTCTACTGCGAGTGATTAAAATAACCATCCAATGGGAGGGCCGGCTGACGATCTGTGCGGATAGAAAGATAATCCATAGCTACCATAAGTTCTGCAAAAGTTCCCTAAGGCATTACAAAACCTTCGCTGTTAAAGAAGCCCCTTACATGTGGCTGCGATGATTTATCAACTGCTATGAACCGCCCAAACCAATAAATAAATAAATAAACTTTTATTCTCGACAAGGCGAGGCACACCTTTACAGGCATGATCATGCTTAGCTAACATAGTGTGATCAAAAGTGTACAAAAAGTACATATTTGGCATAACAGTATGAGTGTATATACGTATGTAATTTTGTATGAATGTAGCTTGTGTCTTTGAATATGCCGGATCATTTTTGACTGTTTGTTATCCTCAGGAATGTGAGCATAAGCGATTGATGTCTGTGGGTTGGATAACAGTTTCCGGATATCCACGGGCCAGTGACATTATTTTGTGGCGAGTCACATCCGCCACATCGCAGTGTTGTTAAACAGGCATTTGTGGCTTTTTATAGGGAGAACGCTTGCCAGGCGAAAACCCACCACGTCCTGGAACACTGCCGCCGAACTATTTGCTGGAACGGGTTAAACCCGAACCACCCAGCTGGCACCACGAGGAGGTTGTTCTGCTAGCCAGCAGTAAAATTCCGAGGCTTCCTTGTCATCACAATAGGAGACTACCCAAGTAGTCTAGGCTGAGACACACAGCGGACGGCAGGTATTTTTAATAAATAGGCTCCGAAAAATATGCTTATATTTTATACGTTATGGCAAATAGTTTCTACTTAGTTATTAATATTGCATTAGTTTTGCGTCCGTCTAAGGCAAAAGTAGCTGCTTGCAGTACACACTTCGTTGTCTCTCCATCGTTACCAAGACGCACAGTAAGGCGAGGTGTGTATTGGCACTTTTGCAACATAGGATGCAGAACTGATTGAGTGGGCGCTAGGTTACATACATTTCAAAACCTTTTTGCTGCACTTTTGTCTGTGTCCGGTTGGTCTTCAAAAATGTCTAGTCAGGGCGCAGGTTGGACGTTTAAATGACGCCCCACGGACTCCCAACGGACGCTAGTGCCGGCAGCGCGGTTACAAAAAATGTTTTGCAAGGTCCCCGTTGCGGAAATCCAAGGTCGCAAACAGACTTCATCTACTGCTAATTAGTTACATACAGCACCTATGAAAAATGGAAATCTATATTTGAGTGTAAGCACCCAAATGAGAGTAACATGTAATATTGGACAGTCAGAAGTTGATATTTCGGTTTTCAATCTATTTACTGAATTTGCATCAGTTCGTTAACCGTATCCACGTGCATTCGAATCCGTGGCAGGCGTTTGGTATGGTTTTTAGCGCAGTAATACACAGTTTTAAAGGTAGCACAGACTGGAATGACAGAGACCTGAGGTTACCCGCACCAATACAGTCCTACTTATCAGGAAACGGCGCCATATCTAAATTATCCTGATAGGTCTGCTGCTACTTGGCAGCACGTGTGAGCATTCGTCGGTCCGTTTTTCTGCTGGTCCGCCTATTGTTTGTAAGCGAGTCCTGGCTTACCTTAGCTTCATACGATTGCACTACTGTGGAGGTACGAGAACGTGGTTTCTAAATTCAAGCTGGAAGGGCGCAAGTTTTGCTCTATCGGGGTGTAAAACAACAGAAACCGGACTGGATTAGTTAACTGAACCGCTGTGTTTAGTGCCTGCCCATCGTATGTTCCTTAGCTACCGTGAACCGAACGTCCGTTAAACTGTTTGATTTTTATACCGCTCATTTTGCTTCGTTCTACTACGCATTGGACGTTTATATAAACTAGAAGTACCAGGCACTTAGGACCCATGTTCTCAGGAACAGTGTAAGACAAAGTTTTAAACTCAGCTTAGCGGAACACTGATCCTCCAAACCAAAAAGGCAATGTGCTAAACTTAACAAGGGAACCGAATCTGGTAGTGGCATACACGCTGTGTCATTCAAAGCGCTAGCAAGCGCCCTCCAGATAACGATGAGTAAGCATACCTACTTCCCCAGCAATACTCCAAAGGATACTCGACACAAGCTCGGTTGAAGTGCCTATTTGAGTCCAATCACCCCTACTACCTGGAACTTAGAGAATGCAGGCTGGACCCAATTCTGAAACTTCTTGAACTAAACCCGTACTCCTCATCGGGCTCTGACGGTTTGCATCACCGTTTGCTCAAAACGGTAGCGGTATAGGTTACCCCACCCAGCTTCTGTCTTTCATCTATCTTTGAAGGCCTGTCTTTTACCCATCGACTGGAAAACTGGGATCGTACTGCTTAAGTACAAAGGAGGAACTCGTCAAGACCGTGTGAACCATCGTCCAATTTGCCTGACAGCCACCCTATGCAAGATTTCAAAAGCGCTCTACCGAAGCACCACGACGAAAATACCATCATTTCCTCTACCCAGTACGGTTTCCAGAATAGACGCTAATTCTCCACTAACCCACTAATGGCGAGAACGTGAGCGAGGTCAGTTGATGCCGGACCGCACATAGCTGTGGTGTTCGTTACTTTCAGCAAAGCCTTGGACAAAGTCCCACGCCAACGCATACATTAGAAACTTACCGAAATCGGTATCAGGGGCAGAGTTTACTCGTGAATTGCCGACTTCGTAAAAGGTCAGATTATGCAAGTGTGAGTGAAAGAAACGCTTTCCAAACCAGTGCACATGACAAGCGGGTTCCATATGGACCCACCTTGTACCTGAGTTATTCAAACCGTATATCACTGACCTACCGGCAACACTCAAAACCGAATGCGTGCTCTATGTCGATGACCACAGCTATGGTCTGAAGTGCCTGATTCTGAGGCCACTGATAGAATACAAGCGACCATTGATCTGTTGCATAACTGGTCGATCAAGTAGGGGCCTGCCAATAAACTACGAAAAATGCTGCGCCTTACCGATCGGGGCTACTGAGTGATTTAGTACCTATCGCGTTGGTGAGCTACTACGCATACACGCCACTCAAGCTCTAGGCGCAATACTAACACCTCGTCTAAAATCCACACAGAATACACTAAGAAACCTTTCGCTGCAAACAGAAGGTGCGGTGCCATAAGGAGATACTTTTCTCAAATGAGAGAAGAACGTCAGGCGTCTGTTCACTTTCCATGTACGATCTATTCTAGTGTATGTGCTGCCAGCTACATTTCCACGCTTTAAGTTTGAATGTGCCTTAAACGGAAAGGTCCAGAGGCATAGCGCTCAGTTTGTTTGCGGGCTCCGTGATCTTCTCTACTCCCTTCGGGTTCATGGTATGAAGCTGTTCCGCATGAAGTACCTTTGCTGTCGTGGAGACCTCAGCTTCCCGAGGCGTATACCAATAGGTGAACTTACGAATGAGCTACAGCGGTTTCTTCAGTGCAACATAGGTGGCCCCACACGAGGTCATAACTAGAATCTATTTAAACATAGTTAGCTCAGATTTGGGACTGCTCTCGCCGTCTTAAACCTGGTAGCGGATAACTGGAATATTTCGGCGACTGTGGTTGACGCGACGACGGAGGAAAGTTTCAAAAGACCCTTAGTTACGCACCTACAAGTACACCAGGGCCGCACGGTCCTACTACTACTGCTGCGGCTGCCTGAGGACTACCGTGTCGCTCTGACCTACGTGGGCTTGCTGCTGAACTGGAGACGATGGTGTTACCGTGGATCCTCCTTTCCTTGCCCTACGACGCAATGAACGCAAATAACCCGTTCGTCTGGCATACTCGTTTTGGCGCTTTTGGAATAAACGTATTTGTATGACGTTTGATTATTCTTTGCGTCACGCGTTTGGTACTACAACTCAGTGACTGTCCGGTGATTACTTGGCTTCTACTTGTTGTTCGACAACCTTAATAATTTCGCTGCCAGGTTCGGTTAGATTGCTTTCTTTTCGCTTTCGCTACTCTAGCCTACAAACGTACGCCGACCGAGGAATTACGTTTGATTTTGGTGTCCCGGGCACGGTCGTAGTTAAGGGCACAAAGTCTACCAAGATGAATTTCGTGCGGTCAGCAACGGATGCTCAAATTTGGAAGTCCAAGAAACGATGGCGACTTCGTCGCCCACCCGATGTTTATCCCGGTGACTGTGGTGTGAGGGGATCTCGGGCTACATCTTGGTGTGCCACAGGTGTTATCTGCCACTGTATGGTCAGTTACCTCAGCCTGGAAGTGGTTCGTTGCTCCCGATCGACAGGCGCCCAGTTAGCTCGTCTTCGAAATTCAGTTGGACCACACTGGGGCGCCTGTATTTGTGGATAACAACTCCAACTGCTTTGCGCGCTTTAAAAGTACTGTCGTCTTTCCACAAGTGCAGGGTGTGGTTTGAACGTAGGAAAATAATGGTCAGATAGATGCTTTTAAGGCCGAAACCGCATTGATCGACTTTACGCCTGTCCTTTCTTGCGTCTCTGTGATCGAGACTGTGTACCCCTTAGACGCGGTTTGCAGCTGTCTTTCGTCTTTGCTGGCTGTTACTTGGAGTGCCGTCAGCATTGACTCTGCAACGCTCTGCATCTTTAGCTTAATTATTCATGTAGCGCATGCGGTGGATATGGAGGCACGAACAACACGCATGTTAGCCATTCGCAATATCCCGGAAACAAAGTTAATCATTGATGTACCTTCTAAACTCTCATCCCTCGCTAACCACTTCCCTGTGTCAACGCACCCGCCTCTGATCTCTTTCTGCTTTCCATATCCCCTACCGTCGTGCGCGTACCCTAACTGTTAACCTGACGAGTTCTACGCTGAAGCACTTAAGCCAGCAGGTCTGAGTAGTTTGGAGAACATCACACGCTTTCCGCCTGTGATGTCCAATATGCTGTGTTACAATAACTGCTCTCACCGCAAGCCGCCGATGGACTAGTACTTTTCCCATAAAACAAGGTCTTAGGCTAACTAGCTGCTGTGTACTTCATTGATGTGAGGAAAGCAGACTGTGCCTTCACGAAGCAGGTGGTTATGTAACAAAATTGAACTAAAGCAGCGAAGTAAAGTAACTTCATTACGACTTTATCTTGACTGCTTTTCTTACTGTTTATAAAATTCCGTTGTTTCACCGACTTGCATATCTGTTTTGCTCCATTTGTCTGTTGCAGACTTGTGGTTTGGTCTTATGCCCTGATAAACAATTCGTGCTGCTCTCCTTGTTTTTTCTTTGCTCGCTGGAGCACTGACGTCGTGTGGTTGTATAGAGAAGTTCGTACGCTTCCTGTGAAAACATTTTAGCTCGGCCCGTTCATCCTCTAACGGTAACTTTTATACTGCATTAGTCACATTATGGTTTCGCTATCAGGATCATCCCAATGAAGCAAAACTACTCGCGTACGCCAACAGTTAAAGAAGATTGGGACGTTGTCCAAACTTACTGACGTCCTCCTCAGCCGGCATTTATCCACCCCTTGATGATTTGGAGGCATGGTACTAGAATATCGCAGTTCAACTTTCCAGTATTCGAGGGAAAAAGCGCTTGGTGGTTACATAATTAGTTACCTGAGCCTCGAAGTAATCAGCATGTTTTGCACAACTGGCATTATTTTTGTCTCACCGCCTGGTTTAAGTTGCAACGCACTTGGCCATTTGTTTCCCAGAAGCAAGTACTCGGATTTCTACTGACACCTAAAGCGAATTGAATCAACCGTAGAAGGACAAAAACTGGTCTTGAGCGAAGAATATGACATCTCCGCAGGAAAGTGTCAAGGTCTAGGTAAGGTCTTCCGACCTTACACTCGTGCCTTTGTGCACTTATACGGTTGAGCCTATTTGCACCTTGGAGAGCGTTAATTATTCCCCCAGCTATTGGTGGATCATGCGTTGCTGCTATATCCTTATTTATATGATACCCCCGTTAGTGTCATCCGTTCACATAAACGGAGTCACACCAATGGAGATCTCTCAGGCATGCATCGAGCCCACTATTAATGCCTTGTCAAAATTTACACCAGTCCCTAATTCACTTCTAATTGTCACTGTCTGCTGAGTGCTTTCGCGAACCGTGGTGTTACAATCAGCTGCTCTTTCGTTACCAGTCTGGTCATTGTCCCTATCCTGCACAAGCACCCAGCCCTTGCCTTAAACACAATTTAAGTATTGCGAATGCTAAGGCCGCGCGCTTACGACCACTGTCCTTTGGGGTTGATGGTCCAGCCTGTAGTCCTTTGTATCGGCGCCTGAAAGGACAGCTCCCTGCTCCACACGGCCCTGGATATCCTGCTGCTGCCACGTTGCCGGAGGTTAACAACATACGACTGAACCTTCGCGAGGTAGAGTCGTGTAAACCAAAAGCAACCGCACCGAAATTTTTAACTGATTTGCTGCGTTTATTACCTGTTTATCTTATGTTAGCCAGCATTCGTAAACCGTAAATTTGTTAAACCGCTTGGCGTTTATACCTTTATATATCTCATGCTTTCAGGTTTTTATTACCAATCGGTTTTGTAGATTCTATTACGGCAGCGTTTCGCCCTCGAGGCAGAAGCTTCTTCAGGCCAGATGAATTGGTACAAAAATGGCTTAGCCTTCTATGGGAAAGTAAGTTTAAGGTTGCAAGAGAAAGTTGTCAGGGCACGAACTCACGTCGGAGCATGAATCAGTAGCTGCAAGATAGGGATGCCTCCTTTAACTGCACGAAACCGCGTGTGGTCACTGTGCTGCTGGAAAAAGTGCATCATCTTATCATATTGCGTTCAAATCAGTGCGTACGTTTTACTTGCGGTATTATCCGATTTTGCCCTCGCTGTCTGCATTGTAGGCCTTCGCAAGCCGGTCCTCATGTTGTCGTTGTTCTTACCTTTTCTTTATTGCTGTCAAGATGGTTAGAAAAGTTGTGGGTGTGCCTTCGGGTCTGAAAACAGCTGATTCAGTTTACCTATGCGGCTTAGAGAGATGCTGTATATCCAAAGCGCGAAGCGGGAGCGGTACGCTTTAAAACCAAAACGCGAAAATAAGGCCAACCTCCGATGAGCGGAGAACACCAAAAGTAACGCTAGGAAAAATTTATTAAGTGGGCGAAAGGCTAT
>OX104059.1:53932876-53950509 GCA_944474145.2 Dicrocoelium dendriticum
CATCAGCCATCTGAACTGATGCTTCCCTGCCATACAACCATGAGGACCTATGAAATAAAGAAGAGGGAGAGAAGGGGGGACTTACCTGAAAACCTTAATGCCCTAAGCAAACATTCAGGGTCAAGGCGCCTACACCTTGTGTAGACAACATACCGTCACAAACAGCTGGCTATCGTGCAAAGATAAGGCGGCATCGGCGAGACAGCTTCCTTGCGGCTTTCACTGCCACGCGTCATAATCAGCCATTACCCCGCAGATAACTCAGCACCAAACACACTTTAAACAGCAATCCGATTAGGAGACGGCAGCAGACGCGCCACTGGTGTCTACTGCGAGCCATGTCCTGTAAAGTCTCGAGCCAAGCACAAGGCGAGTCACGTGGACTCCAGCCCGGAAGGCGAGACGGACCAACGGCACCCAGTTTGGTCGTCAGTGACTTCATTTCCCGTTGCCAAGTCAACTCTGTCCACCTCGAGCCTTGCGCCACCCTACACCTGGCAGACTGAACAAGGCCCTCCTAGGTAAGCGGTGACCAGGCATACGTAGCACGTGCCGAAGCCAACGCAACTTATTCAGTGCTATCTGTTGTTCTAGGGAGCTAGCATGATTATCACTACCTAGTACTCGCCTACGCACATCATCGTTGCGGACACGCTGGTGCCATCCGACTCCAGCAATGCTTCGCAGACAACGATGATCAAAGACTTGAAGGCGCCTCAGATCTTCAGACCGAAGGGGCCAAGTCTCACTACCATAGAGCAGAACAGCCCTCACTGTGGCCTTGTATACTCGACCTTTCAGACGGAGGGAAACTCCCTTCTGTCGCCAAAGATGCCGCAGGTTCAAGAAGGTAGCTATGGCTTTTGCAATGCGTGGGCTCACGTCAATTTCTATGCGTCCATCATTGCTGACGCAGCTGCCAAGATAAGTGAAATGATCAGCCACCTCGAGTTCCTCGTTAGCAAGCGTCAAGGAGTCATCAAGTGGCTGGTGGTCCTGCAGCAACATTTTGCACTTTGAAGGTGCGAAGTGCATACCAAATAATGGGACCAATCTGGACAGGCTATTCAGGGTTGATTGGGCCGCCCCAACGTCGTCGAAAAGCAAGACGATATTGTCCGCATAATCAAGACCCACTAACCTTTCACCAGGCAGCACTTCAACGCCTACATCGTGAGATTCCGCAAAGCAACACTCCATGATAGAATCCACGACGAAATTGAAAAAAATGGGGAAATCGTACAACCCTGGTGAACCCCACTTGTGTTCGGAAAGCTATCCGATAGGACACCGTAGATCATGACGCGGCCTGTAGTGTTCGAGTATACAGCACGAAGGATGTTCACATAATTGGTGGGAACACCTTTCCGCGCAAGATAGATCATCCCAACAAAACTCTGGGAGGTTGAAGTTTCCCAGCACCAGACACTTGTTCGCAGAGTGAGTGCGTATAAACTCAATGATTCCATTGGAGGTGCTCATAGGGCTTCTATACACAAACACGACCGTAACCTGAACCGAGGAAGCGCAAAGCAAGACTGCGATAGCCTCAAAAAATCTGTCGAGAGACTGAAAAACGCCATTTTCAAACGTGGTCTCAACTCATGCACTGAACCCAATTTTCCTAGTCGCAAACACCGTAAGCGCTCGGAGTAAATCGATTTCCGAAGCACCACAACGCAGTACTAGGTAGGAGACTATAAATCTGAGTGACCGAGTTATGTACGTAATCTGTCTCAATGAGGTGACCGGAGGTACACAAATCGTCTACTCAACGACAGGCCATCGGTCATTTGTGCTGACTAGAAATAGAACTTTATTAGAAAGGTACGACTGATAGGGTATGGTATGGGGCGCTAAACATGCTTTTGAAAACTTAACGTCATATTTAGACGAATTAGGTTATCCAACTTCTGCGTTCCTCAAAATTGCTTGAAGTTAAGTTAAGCAAGCCGTGATGGTACAACTCGTGCCACGTCTTTTAGAGGAGAAGACCTATGTCTGATCACTGATCAGTGAAGTATATCTTCAACCACTCCAATGTCACACAGATTTCGAAATGGAAAGATGAGTTTGCCTCGTAGTCCTAACGACTGCTCGTCAGGAGTTGAACAGGAGTCAGTGATTGTCGACAATCAGAGGATTCTTATAAAAATCAGATAGTCAGTGCGCAGAAGTAGGCCGTGATTAATGGAACGCACAGAACTGGGTGATTTATCAGACAAGACCCAACCTGTCGATACTTATATGCTAGGGCACCTATTGCAGACCAGCATTGACTCCAGGATTCTCGAACATAAACCGAGTAGTTGTAGAGCCAATCCCATGTAATGTAATTCATTGATCGGCATACGGGTGTGGGCTAGGGAGGCGAACGGGAAAGGAAAGCAATACAACAGAACGCGGAACCGAACTAATTACGATGGCGAATAACACGAAGAAGACAGTCACCGGACAGTCACTTGAGTCGTAGTACCGAACTCGCGACACAGAGAACAACCAAATGTCAGACAAGTAGGTTTATTCTAGAACCGCCAAAACGAGTAAGTCCTGTAAACGGGCTTATACAACCAACTAAGCGCAGTATAACGAAGCCAAAGGATGCGCATCTCAAGAGCACGCCTCGTTTTTTGTAGGCTAAGGCACCTGTGAGTCACCACGACATTCGTCTCTCCATCAAAGGGCACGTCTAGTGTGCAACTGTTTGAGTTGTACTGTTGTACGGATGCGAGAGCTAGCCCATTCGTAAAAGTGGCTTACGCATACTATCCGTCTTCGAGCACCGCTGTCTGCGGTCAATTGCCCGTATGTGGTGGAGGCACCAGGTAAGCAATGTGGAAGTTAGACAACGTGTCTTATGGCGAGGAAGCCACTCGCTCGAGGAGCGTCTCCCTGCATCAACTGCGGTGGCTGGAACACGTATTGCGCCTGTTCAGCATTCAAGTTCAAGTCCGAGTGGGACTGGTACGATAGGAGAATCCCGTGAGTGTACCATCTTGAGTGGATTCATGGGCCAGGAATTGATGAAGTGCAATCATCATCATCATCATCAACAGCAGCACGTCAGCCATCTGAACTGATGCTTCGCTGCCATACAACCATGAGGACCTATGAAATAAAGAAGAGGGAGAGAAGGGGGACTTACCGGAAAACCTTAATGCCCTAAGCAGGCAGCACTTCAACGCCTACATCGTGAGATTCCGCAAAGTAACACTCCATGATAGAATCCACGACGAAATTGAAAACAATGGGGAAACCGGACAACCCTGGTGAACCCCACTTGTGTTCGGAAAGCTATCCGATAGGACACCGTAGACCCTGACGCGGCCTGTAGTGTTCCAGTATAGAGCATGCAGGATGTTCACATATTTCGTGGGAACACCTTACCCCGCAAGTATTTCGAACAGAGTGGATCGATCGACTGAGTCGAACGCACTATTGAAATCGAGGAACACAGCTATTGTCGGTCTGCGGTGTGCGTAGCGCTGCTCTAGCACCTGCCGCAAAGTAAATATATGGTCTATACAGCCACGTCCTTGGTGGAAACCAGCCTGCTCTTCCCTAATCCGAGATTCCCGTTGCGCAATGAGGAGATGAACGAGAATCGAGGCCAATAATTTTGTTACCATTGGCGTTAGGCTAATAACCCTGTGGTTAGAACAGTCTGTGCGATCGCCCTTCTTGTATATTGCCACTGCAATCGATTCGCTCCAATTAGCCGGGACGCTCTCTTCCTTCCAGATACATTCCAATAAGGCGGTCAGTGCTTTGCAGAGGACCACACCTCCATCCTTAAATAGTGCAAGTACGAGCGAATCCGGGCCAGCGGCACGAAAACGATTTAGTGCGGTTATCGCGTTTCGAACGTCGGCCTCAGACGGAGGCTCTAAACTAACCGTCCATGGCTCGTACTGCGTCACCTGAGTAGGAAGAGGTCCGGGAGCAGAGGGCCAGCTGAACTGATCTTGAAAGTGTTCCGCCCAACAAGCCATACGGCGCTCCTTATTGTGTATCAGCGCACCGGCGCTGTCTCTGTCTCACTGATGCCTGGTTTTCTGGGACCAGTGGTGCGGATTAGCTGGAAGAGCTTGCGCTAATTGCCTACTGCTCCCGTCTCCTCCATTTCTTGAGCCCTCCTTGTCCACCAGGTTTCCTTGTCAGCACGTAGGCTCTGCTTTAGTTCACGCCTAATAGCTCGTCTGGTCACGTTGTGTTCAGAGCCAGCCTGGAGGTGTCTACTAGATTCCAACAGGTTCACTGACCTCTCGGATATCCAGTGACTGGTGCGGTGACGATGGATAGTGCCACAAGCAGATGCTCCTGCGTCGTGCATGGCGGCCGAGATCCTATTCCACTGAAGCTCAGCGTCATTAGGACAAGACTGCGGAAGTTCAGTATGCAGTGCGTCTTGATAGGCTTGCCTGACCGAGGATTGAGACAATTTCTCAGTTGCCAATCGTAGGGCACGCTTGGTGCATTTCCCGGTAAGGTTAATGGACAAACGACAACGTGCCAAAGCATGATCAGAGTCGACACAGGTACTCCAGTACGAGCGGCAATCCAGGATGGAACCACACCACCTGTAACTTATGGCAATGTGATCAATTTGGGTCCATCGCTGGTCAGCTACAGGAGGACGCCAAGTGGCACTTCGGCGCCCACTGTGTCTAAAAGCAGTGCTACTAAAAAACAACTGGTGCTCCGCACACAGTTGCAGCAGACGCTCACCGTTATCAGTTCGTTCGGAGTTAAGCCCACATTTACCACCCAGCTGAGCTTCTGAAGAGCTCAGACGCCCTACTTGTGCGTTCATATCCCCTGCAAGTACTATAATATCTGAACTAGTAGCACTGCGTAGTAGCGCGTTCAGTTCGTGATAGAATGTGTCCTTAACAGTATTTGAATTGCAGTCGGTGGGAGCATAAGCGGAAATCACAAACAAACAGCGTTTTTTACTACTTCGTGAATCAACCTTAGCTGATGTTGTCAAACGGGCTGCACATAAACGGCTGTTCACCGGAATCCAATCAACCAACGATGACTCAGCCTTGGAGCTGAGAATGATACCTACACCAGCTTGACGCGTGAGTGCTGCATCGGCGTCTCCGGATGCGTACAACCAATAACGAGAGGATAAGCCGGGTGCAGTTAATTCAATAACCCCGTTAGGGTCATTAATCCTAGTTTCGGACACACAACACACATCAATACCCAGTGTGTCCAAAGTGCGTGCGAGTGCAGCCTGTTGATCTGTTTGTCTTAGAGTGCGAGCATTGAATGTCACCATGGAAACGGAATAGCGTGGCCTTTTGCCGATAGGCGTCCGATAGGTGCTGTGGGATGGTGGCTGCAGATGGTTCTACTCCAGTGGCATTTCGGTTGCTGTCAAGTAAGCTGGGAATTATAGAAGGAAGGTTAGTAATGGGGGTCGGGATGGGAGTCAGAGAAAAAGGTAGAAAAGAAAGAAGGGAGGCGCCAGCAGTAGCATGTTTTCGCTTATCCGGCCTGCTGTATGCAGCAGATAAGGCGACCCTTGATAATCTGCGCGACGGCCGATGCAGGATGAAGTTTACGTTTGAAGAAAATGGCATGGTTCTATGTGGGCTGAGATGCTGCCAGGGCGCCCAGACCTAGACAGGAGAACGATTAGGGTCCTCATCCAAAGCCTGTCCGCAAGGCAGCGGGGAGGTGGCAATGACTTAGTTTTACAGAAATGGACGCCATCTCATTTCAAACCCACAACCTGGAGGACCAGGAGATTGAGTTTGTCTGACCTCTCAGCATTGACCAACCTGGTAGGAGTAGCTCTCAAGGTGCACGGAGGCATCACCCAGTATAGCTCAATGGCTCAATGAGGTACGCAAACCGTCGCACCACGTTAAGGTCTAGTCTCGTTGCGACGATGAAGTACACATAGTTATTGATGGATCTAAAACGGGACACCCGTATCGCACTGTAATGCTCACGTTTCCGGCGCTAGTAGTCCCTGCTGTGGTAGTCATCATCATCATCATCATCAACAGCAGTACATCAGCATTTGAACTGATGCTTCGCTGCCATACAACCATGAGGACCTATGAAATAAAAAAGAGGGAGAGAAGGGGGACTTACCTGAAAACCTTAATGCCCTAAGCAAACATTCAGGGTCAAGGCGCCTACACCTTGTGTAGACAACATACCGTCACAAACAGCTGGCTATCGTGCAAAGATAAGGCGGCATCGGCGAGACAGCTTCCTTGCGGCTTTCACTGCCACGCGACATAATCAGCCATTACCCCGTAGATAACTCAGCACCAAACACACTTTAAACAGACAATCCGATTAGGAGACGGCAACAGACGCGCCACTGGTGTCGGTTGCGAGCCATGTCCTGTAAAGTCTCGAGCCGGTGGCCGAATGGTTGGCACGTTTGCTTTCCAACCATAAGGTCACCGGTTCGAATCCGCGTAGGGGTGGGCGTCCTCGCGGTATACTCAGCCCGCGCGCGACTGGTGGTGGTCGCGCGGCAGCGAAGCGCCGTTACGGCGTATAAGCTGACACATTTCAAAGTCTCGAGCCAAGCACAAGGTGGGTCACGTGGACTCAAACCCGGAAGGCGAGACGGACCAACGGCACCCAGTTTGGTCGTCAGTGACTTCATTTCCCGCTGCCAAGTCAACTTCTGTCCACCGCGAGCCTTGTGCCATCCTACACCTGGTAGACTGAACAAGGCCCTCCTAGGTAAGCGGTGACCAGGCATGCGTAGCACGTGCCCGAGCCAACGCAACTTATTCAGTGCTATCTGTTGTTCTAGGGAGCTAGCATGATCATCACCACCTAGTACTCGCCTACGCACATCATCGTTGCGGACACGCTGGTGCCATCCGACACCAGCAATGCTTCGCAAACAACGATGATCAAAGACTTGAAGGCGCCTCAGATCTTCAGACCGAAGGGGCCAAGTTTCACTACCATAGAGCAGAACAGCCCTCACTGTGGCCTTGTATACTGGACCTTTCAGGCGGAGGGAAACTCCCTTCTGTCGCCAAAGATGACGCAGGTTCAAGAAGGCAGCTCTAGCCTTTGCAATGCGTGAGCTCACGTCAGTTTCTATGCGCCCATCATTGCTGATGCAGCTGCCAAGATAAGTGAATTGATCAACCACCTCGAGTTCCTCGTTAGCAAGCGTCAAGGGGTCATCAAGTGGCTGGTGGTCTATCAGCAACACTTTGCACTTTGAAGGTGCGAAGTGCATACCAAATAATGGGACCACTCTGGATAGCCTATTCAGGGTTGATTGTGCCGCCTCAACATTATCGAAAAGCAAGACGATATCGTCCGCATAATCTAGATCAACTAACCGTTCACCAGGCAGCACTTCAACACCTGCATCGTGAGATTCCGCAAAGTAACACTCCATGATAGAATCCACGACGAAATTGAACAAAAACGGGGAAATCGGGCAACCCTGTCGAACGCCACTTGTAGTCGAAAAGTTATCCGACAGGGCACCATAGACCCTGACGCGGCCTCTAGTGTTCGAGTATAGAGCATGCAGGATGTTCACATATTTCGTGGGAACACCTTTCCGCGCAAATATTTCGAACAGAATCGATCGATCGACTGAATCGAACGCACTATTGAAACCGAGGAACACAGCTATTGTCGGTCTGCGGTATGCGTGGCGCTGCTCTAGCACCTGCCGCAAAGTAAATATATGGTCTATACAGCCACGTCCTGGGCGAAAACCGGCCTGCTCTTCTCTAGTCCGAGATTCCCGTTCTGCAGTGAGGCGACGAACGATAATCGAGGCCAGTAATTTTGTCACAACTGGCGTTAGGCTAATACCCCTGTGGTTCGCACAGTCTGTGCGACTGCCCTTCTTGTATATTGCCACTACAATCGATTCGCTCCAATTAGCCGGCACACTCTTCGTTCCAGATACGTTCGAATAGGGAAGTCAGTGCTTTGCAGAGGACCTCACCTCCATCCTTAAATAGTGCAAGTAAGAGCGAATCCGGGCCAGCGGCACGAAAACGATTGAGGGCTGTGATCGGGTTTCGGACCTCGGCCTCCGACGGAGGCTCTAAACTAACCGTCCATGGCTCGTCCTGCATCACCTGAGTAGGAAGAGGTCCGGGAGCAGGGGGCAGCTGAACTGATGTTCAAAGTGCTCAGCCCAACGAGCCATACGGCGCTCCTTATTGTGTATCAGCGCACCCGCGTTGTCCGTGATTGTCTCACTGACGCCTGGTTTTCTCGGACCAGTGGTGCGTATTAGCTGGAAGAGCTTCCGGTAATTGCCTACTGCTCCTGTCTCCTCCATTTCTTGAGCCCGACTGGTCCACCAGGCTTCCTTGTCAGCACGCAGGCTCCGCTTTAGTTCAAGCCTAATAGCCCGTCTGGTCACATTGTGTTCAGAACCAGCCGGGAGGTGCCTTCTAGCTTCCAAAAGGTTCACGGACCTCTCGGATATCCAGTGACTGGTGCGATGACGACTGATAGTGCCACAAGCAGATGCTCCTGCGTCGTGCATAGTGGCCGAGATCTTATTCCACTGAAGTTCAGTATCATTAGGACAAGACAGCGAGAGTTCGCTATGCAGTGCTTCTTGATAGGCTTGCCTGACAGAGGGCTGGGACAATTTCTCCGTTGCCAATCGGGGGAGACGCTTTGTGCGCCTTCCGGTAAAGTTCATAGAGAAACGACAGCACACCAAGGCATGGTCAGAGTCGACACAGGTACTCCAGTACGAGCGGCAATCCAGAATGGAACCACGCCACCTGTAACTTATGGCTATGTGGTCAATTTGGGTCCATCGCTGACCAGCTACAGGTGGACGCCAAGTGGCACTTCGGCGCCCACTGTGTCTAAAAGCAGTGCTAGTAAGAAACAACTGGTGCGACGCACACAGTTGCAGCAGACGCTCGCCGTTCAGAGTTAAGTTCATACTTACCACCCAGCTGAGCTTCTGAAGAGCTCAGACGCCCTACTTGTGCGTTCATATCCCCTGCAAGTACTATAATATCTGAACTAGTAGCACTGCGTAGTAGCGCGTTCAGTTCGTGATAGAATGTGTCCTTAACAGTATTAGAACTGCAGTCGGTGGGAGCATAAGCGGAAATCACAAACAAACAGCGTTTTGTTTTACTTCGCGAATTCACCTTAGCTGATGTCGTCAAACGGGCTGCACATAAACGGCTGTTCACCGGAATCCAATCAACCAACGATGACTCAGCCTTGGAGCTGAGAATGATACCTACACCAGCTTGACCGGTGAGTGCCGCATCGGCGTCTCCGGATGCGTACAACCAATAACGAGAGGATAAGCCGGGTGCAGTCAACTCAATAACCCCGTTAGGGTCATTAATCCTAGTTTCGGACACACAACACACATCAACACCCAGTGTGTCCAAGGTGCGTGCGAGTGCAGCCTGCTGACCTGTTTGTCTTAGAGTGCGGACGTTAAATGTCGCCATGGAAACGGGACAGCGTGGCCTTATATGGAACTTTTGCCGATAGGCGTCCGATAGGTGCTGTGGGATGGTGGCTGCAGATGGTTCTACTCCAGTGGCATTTCGGTTGCTGTCAAGTAAGCTGGGAATTATAGAAGTAAGGTTAGTAATGGGGGTCGGGATGGGAGTCAGAGAAAAAGGTGGAAAAGAAAGAAGGGAGGCGCCAGCAGTAGTATGCTTTCGCTTATCCGCCCTGCTGTATGCAGCAGATAAGGCAACCCTTGATAATCTGCGCGACGGCCGATGCAGGATGAAGTTTATGTTTGAAGAAAATGTCATGGTTGTATGTGGGCTGGGATACTGCCAGGGCGCCCAGACCTAGACAGGAGAACGATTAGGGTCCTCATCCAAAGCCTTTGGCTCAAAAGCCTGTCCGCAAGGCAGCGGGGTGGCAGTGATTTAGTTTTACAGAAATGGACGCCATCCCATTTCAAAACCACAACCTGTGGTAGTCACGTGAAGTAAGCAAAGGATAGGAAGAGAAATCGAAGGTACAGAATAAGTAAGTGCACTTAAAACAAGAAAATAATACCAAGGCATGAAGAAAAGTAAAGAAAATCGAAGTATGAATAAAAATATATGGAACGTTTCACGATTTTGTGTCATCCTTGCGCAGGTGCCATGTTAATCTTCTCTATATGATTCCAATTTTAGTATGTGTACCGCCGAAGCCAGTACATGCAAGTTAGTCAGGAAAAGGGATAGGTTTCGTATTGCCAGCCAGGAGCGTCAAGTTGCCGCTTAAACCCCTTAACCGTAGATTCCCTGATAACACTTTCCGGAAGCATGTTCCAGCACTCGATGACTCGGCGTGACAGCCGGATTTCCGCCCTAATCCGATCGGATCGTGGTTTGTCCAGCTTCAAGGAATGACCGCGTAGAATAGACAAGCTAGCGGGACTGAATAGCCAAGAAAAATCTGGACCAACCTTCCAAGTTAAGATATGGTAGGTTAGGATTAAGTCTCCTCTAAGTCTTCGGTAGTGCATTGAATGCATTCCCAAACTAAGTAGACGCCCGGGGTATGTCCGTCCCCGTAATCCCTTAACTAACCTAGTACACACCCGTAAAACCCTCTCTACCTTCATTTTGTCACGGACGAGGCAGGGCGGACAAGCCTGGACGCACCATTCTAGATGAGGCCGAACGAAAGCCGAGAAGAGTTTTGTAAAGATGCCGCCCGTCAAGGCTCCGAAAGAACGTCGTATTAACATAACATGCGGAAATCTCTGCTTGCGACCTGTCTCCAGTTATTGCCGGAGTGTAAAGCCGAAGAGTGTACGACGCCTAGATCAACCTGGCTAAATACACGGGGAAGTTGGACCCTACCCCGACTAAGTACTTCGCAGTACTTCGAAGAACGGAGCACTTTGCCTGATTTATGGGCAGTAACCATAAAGTAGACCAATCCCAAAGCTTATCCAAGGATCGCTGAATAGCTTCGGAACCCCCCAGAAACATCTACAATGTTCCACAGTTTTAGGTCATCAGCAAATAGCAGCGATGGTACCTCAACCTCCGCGGGTAGGTTATCCACGTAGACAGAGAACAGCAGCGGTGCAAGGACTGAGCCCTGCGGCACACAACACGGGGGACAGAGTGCCTAAACGATAGGCCACGGCCTACCCGTACACACTGTTCTCTACTATGCAAGGCAGTCACTCAATGTAGGGCGCGACCAGAGACCCCGTAGGAGGTCAGCTTTTGCGCAAGCCTCAAATGGTGTATCTTGTCAAATGCCTTCGAAAAGTCGACGAAAAACACGTCGTGTGTGGCCGTTATCCATTGTATCCGCCCAACTTTCGCGAGCCACCAATAGATTCGTCAGACATTAAAATCCCTTCCGGAATCCGTGCTGTACATTGCTAAGTAGATTAAATCTACTCAGATGACTCCAATGAACCTCTCACCAATTTCGCGAGGAGTTTGACTACTATACTCGTCAGACTAACTGGCCTGTAATTTGCAGGCACACTCCTGTCCCCATTTTTGAAGAAAGGACAGATGACTGCTTCCTTCCATTCGGAAGGTAATGCACAACTGTCAAGCGATTTCTGAAACACCATAGTGAGCGGCCCATTTAGTTCCGCAGCCAACTCATGCAACAGTTTCGGGTGGATTAAATCAGGCCCAGGGGCTTTAGAAGGGTTCATCCCTTGTAGCAGCCTACGAACTTCCGTCTCCGCTACAATAGATTCAGATAGCCATGAACCCGCGAGGATTCTGCAAACCAGATCAAGGCCTGTCAGAGGTTTCCCTGCGTCGTGCGTTGTTTGCGGTTGCTGGACGGGGCTGGAAAAGACGGTCTGGTGGACAGCCTACAACTTGGAATAGCCGCATGAAAAAGCTGACGAAACAGTTGACCTCGGTCAGCTGTTGTCGACTACCTCGTTGGGGTCCGAGAGCTGCGGATATTTGCTGGCTGAAGACCTTGGAAGCCATGGTTCAAGATCGATGTCAGTGGCGGACGTGTGCACCTGTGCATTGCGGTGTCCCTCCTTCTTCCACCTAAAAAAGGAACTGAAAAATTCATAAACTGCATCAAACTGGGGAAAATAAGCTTTCACTGGGATATCTGGAGCCGCCCCTAAATGGGTTTCTGCTTTCCTAGAGGGGAGAGAACAGTGTATACGCGTGGGGCGTAGCCTTTCGCTTAGACAAGCTGTTCTTAGTGGCGTGCCGCAGAGCTCGGTTCTAGGGCCGTTGCTTTTCGCAGTTTATGTCAACGACCTACCTATCCAGTCGATGTTTGAAACATTCCTCCGACTGTGCATCAACGACATACACATGTAGATGGTTCCATTCGTTCACTACTCTGGTAGATACAGTGACGTCACAACGCGTAAGGACGGAAACTCGCTTGTCGCGCCGAATTATTGAACGTTGGAACGCGCTTTTGGAGCACGTCGTTAGGGAGTCTACGGGAGAGAGATTCGAGCGTCAGTTAGATGCTCTTGGGTGGCAGTACCAAACCTTCCCCTTCTCCTAATCGAGTTGTATCTTCAACTTTCCCTTCGAATTTTTTAATTTCTTCTCACACCTTGGTATTATCATGATTTAACTGACATTCCTGCTTTTGTTTCCTTAGCTTACCCTTCGCTCTTTTACATCACAAACCGGCCTGGCAGGGACTGCTGAATACCGACGCTAATGTGTCTTCGGCTGCACTGATCAGCGAATCTAATGCCGTATACGGCAGCGGGAGCTGCTCAAAGCCCGTGACGGTCGAGTCTGGTGGCATGCAGTGCTATGTATGCCACTGTTGGTAACATGAGACCTGTACCGGTTTGAGCCCTGATCAGTACGCAATGCTTTCGACTAGCGATAGCATGCTGCTCAATTGTCTTTAATGCCGTCACCGTCGATCTACGCGTCTTGAGGTCAATGAGGAGACATCGAGCAACGTCGGGCTGGGTAACTAGCACTTGTGGTTTCTCCTCACAACTCTTGATCGAAAAGTGGAGTTACTGATAAGGAATATAGGAGTCTCTGTTGATGTCGGCTCATTGAAGGAAGACACGCAACTAACCTCAATTGCTGCCGAGGAAAATCCGACTGAGGTGATGTCTACCGTATCGTGTGTCGCAGGTTTCCAGAATGCCTCTATAAAGGTCTCTGATGTCGCACTGGAAGCCGCGCAAAGCGAGACCGAATTTATAGCCCCTGTGACAAATAAAAGCAAGAGGAAGAGGGCTAAGAAAGTCCGTAAGGCTCCCTTAAAGCCTGAAGGTACTGAAAGCATTAAGGTATTGGAGGTGGAACACAAAGCTCCAACTCCAATCACCCCAGTTCCATTGGCGAAGCAACGCGGCATGTCGACTTCGGCCACACCCACATAGTCTGAAAAGACTAGACCGGTGAGGGAGTTGGAGGGAAAACATAAAGCCTCAACATCAATTACTCCAGCTCCCTTGGTGAAGAAACGCGCCGTGTCACCTGCCAAACCGGTCGAAACCGGGGTGAAGTCATAGACTCGTGGAGTGAATACACCTCGCCGAGGTGATTCTTTTACTGATAGTAGCGTTATCTTTCGTGACGTTGTTGAATCCGCGGCAGCTCTTCCAAAGGAACGCATGATGGATGACCGCCAGTGGTTCAATCTCTGCGTCAACGATGCATCCACCTGGTTTCCCCGGTGTTACTATCAGGAAACTAACCAGATTGGGGAACGTCCCTGTAGATACGCCAAATCCGCGACCCCGACTACTTCGTGTAGTCTTCTCAACCCCGGAGGAATGCAAAGCATTAATGCATCTAGCATTCAAACTCAAGGGTAGTAATGTCAGCGTTCAGCCGGACCTCCCACTGGCAGATCGACTGAAGTTAAAGGAAGCCATCAAAAGCCTCAAGAGCAGGCGGGCGACTGGTGAGCAAGGCCTTCGTCTTACGGGCTTTCAGGTGGTCAGCCGGAAGTCAAATTCTGCCCTGCCAGAGCCCCTCCTGGTAGCGTACGACCCAGGGCTGGTCGTGCCGAGTTCCTTCGGGTAGTGCTTAGTAATGTGCGTAGCCTAAGGAACAAGGTACACGAGGTGAGTCTACTTGTAGACAAATCTCGTCCCGACATACTTTCTATCACCGAAACGTGGATGTCTCCGGATATCACAGACGGTGAAGTATGTTTGCCTGGCTATGCACTGCTTAGTTGCGATCACTCCGCAGGCCGCCAAGGTGGGGGCGTCGCTCTTTATGTGAGTTATAAACTTGATGTGTTGAGGACCTGTGTGTTCCAGTCGCTGGATCAAACTGTTGAAGCCCTCTCGACTATTGTGTGCACTTCCTCTGCTCAGTATACAGTTGTAGTGGTATATCGAAGTCATGGAAGTATCTGCAGGGAGGTTATCGAATTTATTTGTACTCAGGCTGTCAATAGGTGTCAAATACTGGGTGACTTCAACCTCCCTGAAGTCTGCTGGGCTGATCTATCTTGCAGTTCGGCGGTGGGCACTCGGTTCGGATCTCCTCGAGCTAACATTACAACTGCCTTTGCATCAGTTCGTGGACCTCCCGACTAGATATATGCGCAACCAAATTCCGTCTACCTTAGATCTCATTTTTGCGAAGTCACACGATTTCCTAAGTGATATTACCTACGGCTGTCCTCTAGGAGCCAGTGACCATGTCTGAATATCCTTTCGATGTGATCTAACTGTCATCAAGCTACCGCTGAGGTACGTCCAAATATTTGGCGGGCAGTTTAACTCAATGCGAGACCGAGCTTCAGTTCTGCATTGTGCGATCACCGAGGCTAACACCGTTGAGACAGCCTGGGAGAAATTTAAGGTACACCTCACCGAGATCTCCGCTCCCCACATCCCACTCATTAAGAGACGGGTGACATGGGCGCAGCCTCTTTGGATAGATCGTACGGGTAAATACCAGCTCAGGAAGCGCTCTAAGTGCTGGCGAACTTCCCAGCTGCTTCATCAACCAGCACCTATGAAAGCTATCGAGTGGTGGGAAATAAATGTAAGCATTAGCTTAGAACTCTTCGTCTTCAGTACGAGGAGGATTTGGCTAACGAAACCGTAACAAGTTCAAAGTTCTTTGCTAACGTAAAGGGAAGTAGCGGTACAAACTCGTCTATACCGGCTTTACTACGAGCGGATGGGACCCATGGGCATACCGAGTATGATAATGCTTGTATACTTAAGGAACAGTATACTGGTGTCTTTTCTCATGAGGCCTCTCTAACTCAGGTTGAGTTGGTCATGAGAGTTCCAGAGGATTCTTGCCTAACTGAAATCAGCATAACTGAGACACAAGTCTTCAGCTTATTGCAAGGGCTAAATCCTTCCAAAGCTTCTGGCCCTGATTCAATTCATCCGAAGCCGATGCATGAATTGGCCGCTCAGCTAAGTGGCCCTCTGACATGCATGTTTATACTATCGCTGGACAGCTGTGCCTTACCTTCGGAATGGAAGAAGACAATCATCTGTCCGATTTTTAAGGGCCGGGACAGAGTTCTGCCCGCGAACTACCGGCCTGTTAGCTTAACAAGCGTAGCAGTTAAGTTGTTTGAAAAATTGGTAAGGGATTCGGTGGAGAATCCTGATTAAGTTTAACCTTCTCAGTGCTGCACAGCACGGATTCCGTAAGGGATTTTCATGTCTGACAAATTTACTTGTAGCTTGAGAAAGATGGGCTGAGGCAGTAGAAAACGGTCACGCTATCGACGTGTTTTTCAGTGACTTCCCGAAAGCCTTTGATACTGTCCCACATCAACGACTCTCATTGAAGTTGAGATCGTATGGGATATCTGAAGCCGCCCCTAAATGGGTTTCTGCTTTCCTAGAGGGGAGAGGGGCGTGGCCTTTCGCTTAGACAAGCTGTTCTTAGTGGCGTACCGCAGAGCTCGGTTCTAGGGCCGTTGCTTTTCGCAGTTTATGTCAACGACCTACCCCAGGAGCTTGAAGTACCGTCGCTATTGTTTGCTGATGACCTCAAGCTCTGGAATATTGTGGATATCCCTGGTGGCGCTGAGGCACTTCAGAGTGCCTTGGATAGGCTCTGGTATTGGTCAACCTTATGGTTGATGCCCATAAATCAGGCGAAATGTTCTGTCCTCCGCATTGGAGGTGCTAGTCCTCCCACGCGCTATGTAGTTGGTGGAAGTGAACTCCTTGTTGTCAATCAGCAGGTTGATCTAGGTATCACCCATACCTCATTGCTTCACTCTGGGGACAATTGGAGGAAGGCTGCTTGTAGAGGGTTCCGTGTGATTTGATTTAATCGCCGCCCCTTCGGTGTCCTAACGGTCAATATCTTTGTGAAGTTGTTCTCAACTTTTGTGCGACCCTACGTAGAATACTGTACCCAGGCTTGTCCACCTTGTCTTGTAAGGGACAAAATGGAACTGGAGAGGGTTTTGCGAATAGGTACATTGTCAGTGCAGGGATTACGGGGAAAACGTATCCCGAACGTTTGCTTAGCTTGGGTATGTACTCAATGCACTACCGCAGAATTAGAGGAGACTTGGCCCTCACTTACCGTATCTTAACGGGTAAGATCGGTCCAGACTTGTCCTGGATATTTAGTCCCGCCAAGCTGCCTAGTCTCCGAGGTCACCCGTTGAGGCTGCACAAACTGCGTTCTGACCGGGTAAGGACGGAAAATCGCTTGTCGCGCCGTTATTGAACGTTGGAACTCGCTTCCGGAGTACGTCTTTAGGGAGTCTACGGTAGATGGTTTCGAGCGTCAGTTAGATGCTCTTAGTTGGCAGTATCAAACCTTCACCTTCTCCTAATCGACTTGTATATTCAACCTTCCCTTCGTTTTTATTAATTTTCTTCTCGCACCTTCGTATTATGATTATTTAGCTGACATTCCTTCTTTTGTTTTCTTAGTTTACCCATCACTCTTTTACTTCACATAAACCACACTGGCAGGGACTGCTGGGCAGGAAAATGTGGGCAGTAATGAGTTGGACAGGGTGCGATGCGGTCTTTGTTTTAGGCTTTTCAACATCTCAAGCAGACCTTTCAAGTCCCGATCCGACGATACGCAAAAGAAGGGAGATTCACGGGATTATCCTGCCGTTCCGGTAACAACCGAACTTGAGCTAGAACTTGCTGTTTTTATCTTCTTATTATTCAAACCGTTTTCCTATTCAGCCATGATACTGATGGTGCAATAGCTGTACCACGGATGATATATATATATATATATATATATATATATATATATATATATATATATATCGAATACATTTGGAACCGACTGGGATCTCATTAGTTCAGGTCTTAACACAAAACGGCTTTCGTAGGATTTTATTATGACAACGGTTTGCTCTTGGCTCAAGAGCTTCTTCAGCCTTCGTGTATCGGTACACAATGGTCTTAGCTTTTTATGGGAAAACAAGGTGATAGAGTGCAAGAAATGACATGAATTATTGGATAATAGTGTTACAGGCCTTTAGGTCAAGTGGCCATTCTAATTAAACAACAAGCACCGAGCGTTTCTCATTGATCCACCTCACTGGTCTTTCACAAGTTCAAGTTCAAGTTGGACAGGAACGGTAGGAGAATTCCCATGTGTGTTCCTTCTTCAATGCGTCGTTGAACCAGGATGGAGTTCGCGGGAGCAGTTTGGAGCCGAGAGGAGCCAAATCAATGCACACGAATCACATAACGGTCAACCAAT
>OX104059.1:53950573-54036145 GCA_944474145.2 Dicrocoelium dendriticum
GATTAGCAGTTCGGCTCTTGGATCGTTCGGTACAAAACTGCTGGACTTACCGCTGCAGGTTCCACTACACCAGTTCATGTACCTTCCCACAAGGTACATGAGAAATCAGCAGCCGTCCATTTTAGATCTTGTTTTTGCTAAGTCACTTGACTTTGTAAATGACATTGCTTACGACTCGCCTCTTGGCGCCAGCGATCACGTTTGCTTGTCTTTCCAGTGTACCCTTATCAGGCCTTGCCAAGCTACTACCAGTTGGTATCCGAACATTTGGGCCGCGGACTTCCAAGCGATGCGGGATAAACCTAGGTCATCGCCTTGTGTGATATGTGAGACCGACACTGTTCACATAGCCGGGGAAAAACCTAAGGCTCACCTCGTCGACATTTCTGCACCTCACATCCCACTTGTAATAAGAAGGGAATCAAGAGCGCAGCCTCCATGGATAGATTCCGCGGGGAAGGGCCTACTAAAGAAGCGGTCTAGATGCTGGCGAACGTACCGAACAACTCCGTCGAACAGCACGTTTGACAAGTATCGGTTGGTTCGAAATGGGTGCAAGCTACATGTTAGGTTGGCCCGGCTTCAATATGAAAAGGGCTTAGTTGATACTGCCTCGAAAAATCCCAAGGAATTCTTCGCTTACGTTATACGACGCTGTGGTGCAAACTCGCCCATGCCACCATTGTTTCGAGGAAATGGGACCCATACCTATAGCGACCATGACAAGGCATGCGTGCTTGTTGAGCAGTATTCAAGCGTCTTTGTTTGCTAAACAAATATGTCATGCAAGGAATTAGCTTCATGAGTCTCTGAGGACTGTTGACTGGATGAAATTCCTGTAACTGAGTCGCAAGTTCTCCGGTTGCTAAGAGCGGTAAACCCAACTAAGGCTTCCGGGCCAGATTCTGTTCATCCAAAATTGTTGCACGAATTGGCAGTGGAACTCAGTGGACCTCTGACTTGTGTGTTTCAGAAGTTACTCAACAGTTGTGTCTTGCCTACCGAATGGAAGGAGGCTGTTGTCTGCCCGATTTTCAATTGCGGTGACAAAGACCTACCAGCTAATTACAGGCCTGTCAGCTTGACTAGTGTCGTCGTTAAGTTACTTGAAAAATTAGTACGTGATATAGTGGAGAACCATTTAAATATGTTTAACCTGCTTAGCGTCAAGCAACGTGGTTTTCGCAAAGGATTTTCGTGTCAAACGAACTTGCTGGTAGCTCGTGAGAGCTGGGCTGAAGCCGTAGACAGTGGACATGCGGTGGATGTGGTGTTCATTGACTTCGCCAAGGTCTTTGACACTGTCCCCCATTCGCGACTCTCACTGAAGTTGAGGTCGTATGGAATATCTGGTCGCGCTCTCCAGTGGGTGTCAGCTTTTCTTGCTGGACGGGAACAGTGTATTCGTGTGGGAAGCAGTCTTTCGTTTCGACAAGCTGTCCTTAGCGGCGTTCCACAAGGCTCTGTCCTAGGTCCGCTGCTGTTCTCAGTCTACGTGAATGACTTGTCGAGGGAGCTTGAGGTACCATCGCTCTTATTTGCTAATGACCAAAGCTCTGGAATATTGTTGATATTCCTGGACGTCCTGTGGCTCTTCAACGGGCTCTGGATAGACTCTGGGAATGGTCTGTCTTTTGTTTGCTGCCCATAAACCGGGCAAAGTGTTCAGTGCTGCGTATCGGAGCGTCTGATCCCTTCACTGGGAGTGAACTTTTTCACGTAACTCATCTGGTTGATCTAGGTGTCGTCCACTGTTCCACACTACACTCTGGAGACAACTGGAAGAAGGCGGCTAGTAAAGGGTTCCAGATGTTGTGGTTTATCCTTCATTCTTTCGGGACCCTAATCGCTAATGTGTTTGTGAAGCTCTTCTCAGCGTTTGTGCGACCTCACCTAGAATATTGCGTCCAGGCCTGTCCACCATGCCTTGTCGGGGACAAAATGGCACTAGAAAGGGTGTTGCGTGTCGGTACTAGGTTGGTCAAGGGATTACGAGGGCAAACGTACCCCGAACGCCTACTTAGTTTGGGGATGCAGTCAATGCACTATCGAAGGATTAGAGGGGACCTAATCCTAACCTACGGTATTTTGACTGGGAAGCTTGGCCCTGATTTGTCCTGGCTATTTAGTTCTGCTGGATTATCTGGTCTCCGCGGGCATTGTATGAAGCTGGACAAACCGCGGTCCGATCGAGTTAGAGCGGAGACACGGTTATCGCGTCGAGTCATCGCGCGCTGGAACCTGCTTCCAGAAAATATTGTCAAGGAAGCTACGGTTAAAGGGTTTGCGCGTCAACTAGATGCTCTTGGGTGGCAACACGTAACCTTTCTTTTTTCCTGACTAATTCCCCTCCTCATACTTCGATTCTATTTTCTGTACTTTTCCACGCCATTGGAATTATTCTCTTCTTTTAATTGATTTCCCTTACTCTTTACCTTCAATTTTTCTTCCTCTCTTCACGTAACTGACATAGCAGGGACAGCTAATATAAGGAACGTGAGCATTAAATTGGTGGACCAGGGTGTTTTCGTTTTAGACCCATCAAGAAGTCGGAGAACCCCTATCAACTTCTGGATTGACGACCCGCTCAAGGAGGAACACTTACGGGATTCATCCTATCGTTCCAGTCCCACTTGAACTTGAACTTGAATTTGTCTCATTGTGTTGGCCATGGGTACACAAATCAGCCACTGTTGGTACAACTGCCCGTCACCATTTCAGCCTCCATGAATGAATTCTACCTGAAAATGCTCACTCAAGAAGCGGTCTACATGCTTCCGGACCTGGCGAAAAGTCCCGTCTAACGACACCTATGACAATTGTCGTGAGGCTACAACTAAATGTAAGAAACATCTAACGATTGCTCGTCTTCAGAACGAGAACGGTTTAGGGAACTCGGCTACAACTAATCGCAATAGTTCTTTGCTTAGGTTAAGACGCAGAGCGGCGCAAACTGCTCTATACAAGCTCTATTGCGAGTCGAGGACACCCATTCCCATACAGACTATGATAAAGCTTTGGTACTTAGCAAACAATATTCTAGCCCTTGTGCTCTAAGGAGGTTATTACCGAAAGTTGCACTGGTTTCATAAGTTGTTGAGGACTCACAGCTAGCTGTGGATTGCTTAATGGCGCTTCATACGCTTGAGCTACTGAAAGGATCAAATATATCCAAGGCTTCTAACCAGATGTTTAGCCCTAAGGATTGCAAGTCTGCCTTGTAATCTGAGGGCGCGGATTCGAGGCTGCGTAGGGACTGGGCAACCCTCACAGTATCTCTGGCTGACGTGCGACTGGTGATAGTTGCGTGGCAGTGAAGCGTCGGTCCTATGTACCGGCGTACTGTTGGTGCAATTTCCAACCCTGATTCCAGTCATCTGAAGCAGCTGCATAAATTGGCGCTGAACTGGGTTGTCTTCTCACATGCTTGTTTTGAAATTGTCTGAGCTGCACCTTCGGACTAGGATGGGGCATCATCTATTCGTTTTTAATAGCGTTGACAGTAATCTTGCAGCCAGTTAATGACCTGTCAATCTGACCAGTGTAGTAGTCCAATTTGAAAAATTGGTAGAAAATCCGGTGGATGACCATATAAGTAAAATCGTTCATCTGTGTTGCGGAACGTAGGCTCCGGAAGTATTTTTGTCTGACTAGCAGCTCGTGGAACCTGACTAATCTGACAGACAGCGGTCACACCATAGTGTTGCTCTTTAACGTGCCGAAAGATTTTAGTATTGTCCAACACTTGCTGTTCTCATCTAAATTGCGATCTTTGGGTTACCTGGTGACGCCCTTAAGTGGTTGTGGGCTTTTCTGGGGTGGGGGCTAATGCGTGCGTAGCCTTTATCTTCGGTTGTTTGTTCTTAGGGCCGTTCAGTCAACATAAATATTTTACCTGGGGAGCCTTAGGCACCGTCGCTATTGTTTGCTTATGACATTAAACCCTGGAATATTGTGGATTTCCCTGAGGGTTCGGGGCAGTTCATATTGTCTTAGATGGGTTCCGGAATTGATCAATCTTATGCTTGTTGCTCATTAATTGGGCAATGTTCCATTCTCCGCACTGGAGCAGCTATTCCTGTCTCGAGTTATGTTGTTATCAGGAATAGAATCCATCTTATCACTCATGAAGTCGATTTAGTTGTCGTCCACATCTCATCCCTTTAATCTGGCGATAGTTTGTGGAATACGGATGGTATATCCGTTCCTCCGGATTCGTAAAGATCGACATGTTTGTTAAGTTACTCTCGACTTCCATGTGACCTTAATTATCATGTACTTTGCTTATCCACCATGTCTTATATGAGATGCATTGGAACTGGGAAGGGTATTGCGAGTGAGCATCAGGTTGGTTCATAGAGGCAGACGTATCCCGAACGTCTGTTTAGTTCTGGATTGAATTCAATGCACTATCGGAGAATTGGTTAGGTCTTGATCCTCATTAGCTGTATTTTACTTGGAAAGATTAGATCGGCTTTTTCTCGACTGTGTACTCTTGCTAAGTTGTTTGGTCTGCCACCATCCGATATAACCGCACTGTAACCGAATTAAGACGTGAACTCCCTTGTCGCTGCCGAGTCATTAGGCAAGGAAATTCACTTCCAGACAACTTAAGATCCACTCTTGAGGATTCTGATCGTCAACTAGATACTCTTGAGTGGCAACATGAAGCCACTTCACCCTTCTGAGCATCTCCATTCTTCATTTTTCGATTTCGCTTTCTTCACCTTTGTGCACGCGTTGGCGTAACATTTTAATAGAATAACCTTTCTTCTTCCTAACCTTCGATTTTGATGCCTTTCGCTTACTTAACCTAACCGGCACGTCAGTGAATGTAGTGCAGGAACGCGGTCAGTAATTTGTTGATTTCGGTAGGATATTGGCGTGTTATTTTAGGTTCGCCGCACAAATGCTACACGTTGAAACACGTGGTGATAATTTTTTCACATGGCTTCTGAAGTATTTCAAGGCAGTCACTAGGAGCAGATGTGACTGCACAACGACGTACCGAACGCGGAGTGCAATCCTTCTTGCGTCTTGTGAAATAGTTCCCCATGGCTAACTGCCGCATTGTTTACGGCGACATAATGGCTTAATGTCAACCTGCCTGTTGCATTGTTCGGTTTTCAATCCTTATACCCCTACTTCGGTGTGAAACTGGGCGCTCCGTAATGTCCCAGCGCACATAAACTGCTCGCATTTGCGTATCAGTAATGCATCAGTAGGTTTTACTGTTGCACAGCTGACACCAACCTCTTTTATCTCTCGTAAGAAACTGCACCTTGACGTGGTGCCATGCTTTGCGTTCCTCAGTGATCCACTGAGCTGTGCTGCATGGTGCTCCTTCAGAACCACTCATACCATATTCGTCAATGGTTAGATGCTAGACAGATTCAGCTTGCTGTTCCTCCAGGTTCTGGGTTGAGGTGAGGTTGGCTCTTTATTCCTCTAACCAAACCTCCTGTACTCCATTGTCAAACTTTCGCTGCATCGTTGCCAGGCTTTTGAGCCAAATGTTTTGGTTGAGAGACCTAGTCATTCTCCTGTCCAGGCCTTGGCAAGTCTACAGTATCTTGCCTACGCAATGCAATGAACCACTTCTTGATGCTATGACTTCCGCAGAGCGTAACCAGCGACACCCCGTCTGCTGCACCGCGTCGTGTGAATAGGGATGAGGATGCTGTTGTATTGCTTGCTTTTGTTTGTAAAACGCCATACGATCCCTCACGTATCTTGGATGTGACCTTTGCCAGGGTTGGTTTCATTTTGAACTTGTCGGTTTGCCCGCATCGGATGCCGCACAGCTGGGCGAATCGTGGCATTGTTTGGACTGCAGACGAGCGGAAACAGATGCGAACGAAATGTTGTATTGCACATGTCGCACCCCCTATGAAGCCAATCGTGTCTACATTGCCTTTGGAGGCTGTGATGAGTGGTATCACGCAGAATGCGTGGGGATGACTTCGCAAGAGGCAGCAAATCACACAGGGACCTATGTATGTCCTTCGTGCGCAACAAAATCTTCGCGGCCTTCGGATGTTGCCAGCAACCGGTTTGACCAGAGCACCGCTCAGCATACTATCAATGAGCTAACCAAACTGTTCCAGTATTTTGGCACACCAAAGATGCTGGTTATGGACGACGGAGCACGGTTCATATCAACGCTGTTCCGCGAATTTCGCATGCAAAGCAGTATCCAGCACAGGTTTTCGCCGCCGTACCATCCACAATAGAATGGGCAGGTCGAACAATTTGTAGATACCTTTAAACGTGCTCTTCTCAAAGCGGAAGGAACGAGAGTGTCCAGGGATGCAATTCAGCCGTTTTTGAGGATGTATCGAAGCACTCCGAATCCAACCACACTGGAGGGCAAATCTCCTGCTGAATGTCTATTTGGACGAAAATTAGTACGACATTTGATAGCCTGATCCCCAGAAATAATGGGAAGCGTAACGGCCAAACGAGAGAGGAGCAGGATACTAGGCTTCGTAGGTTCAAGACTGGCGACTTGGTGTACGCACCAGACCTCGGGAAGATGGTCTAGCGGAACGGTTACGGGTAAGAAGGGCAAGGTTATTTATGAACTAATGGTTGGAAAGTACAAATGGACCAGATACATCAATCATCTACGATCGCGGCATGGAAATACTCAAAGACTTCAAGAACCAACAGCACTACAGTGGGACATACTACTGGATACATTTGGTTTGAAAAACAGAACTGATCCCCAAAACGGAACACAGCCAGTCGCTCGGGCGCCACACGACCTGTCATGCAGGCCAAATCGCAGACAAAGTCACCTCCAAAATGTCCGTGACGACCTTGGCCCGAGTCGGAGTAGCCCTGGCAGAGAGTCCACTTGGACTATGCGGGACCAATCAATGGTCATCATCAACAACAGCAGTACATCAGCCATTTGAAATGATACTTCGCTACCATACAACCACGATGATTTATGTAATAAACACTAATAAATGGGAGGTAAGGGGATTTACCTGAAAACCTTAATGCCCTAGGCAAACATTAAGGGTCAAGGCGTCTACATCTTGTGTAGACAACATACCGTCACAAACAGCTGGCTATCGTGCAAAGATATGGCGGCATCGGCGAGACAGCTCCCTTGCGCATTTCACTGCCCCGCGTCATAGTCAGCCATTACCCCGCAGATAACTCAACACCAAACACACTTTAAACAGGCAATCCAACTAGGAGACGGTAGCAGACACGCCACTGGTGTCTACTGCGAGCCATGTCCTGTAACGTATCGAGCTAAGCAAAAGGCGAGTCATGTGGACTCCAGCCCGGAAGGCGAGACGGACCAACGGCACCCAGTTTGCTCGTCAGTGACTTCATTTCCCGTTGCCAAGTCAACTTCTGTCCACCTCGAACCTTGCACCACTCTACATCTGGCGGACTAAACAAGACCCTCCTCGGTAAGCGGTGACCAGGCATACGTAGCACGTGCCCAAGCCAATGCAACTTATTCAGTGCTATCTGTTGTTCAAGGGAGCTAGCACGATTATCACTACCTAGTACTCGCCTACGCACATCATCGTTGCGGTCATGCTAGTGCCACCCGACACCAGCAATGCTTCGCAGACAACGATGATCAAAAACTTGTAGGCGCCTTAGATCTTCAGACCGAAGGGGCCAAGTCTCACTACCATAGAGCAAAACGGCCCTCACTGTGACCTTGTATACTCGGCCTTTCAGACGGAGGGAAACTCCCTTCTGTCGCCAAAGATGCCGCAGGTTCAAGAAGGTAGCTCTGGCCTTTGCAGTGCGTGAGCTGATGTCAGTTTCTATTCACCCATCTTTGCTGATGCAGCTCATCATCATCATCATTATACACGTCAGCTAGAGGTGGGAAACACCTCGGCTACTGTGCCGCAATACATAAATGAAAAAGGAAAATAAATACAAAAGTTGCATGCCAACTGAGCTACTAGCAACGGATAGGCATCGTTCCGGTAAGCTAGCAACCGGCTACTAGGCAAAAAGAAAAAAATTTGTTTTACGCTAAGAAATGAGATCGTAGGTGGAGGAGGCGGAGGCTAAAAGGGATGGGGAGGGACAAAGAAACTCACAGCAGGAACGCCATTGAAGTCGGCTCCTTGCCATGTCAGCAAGTGTATCCAGTCAAACGTGTTCACCGTCGTTTTGACGCCAACCAGGGAGCCATGACGCTCCAACCGAGGCCAGCACAGAAGTGAGGGCCTTCATTCCTCTTGACCAAGTCATCGCTCTTCCACCCGTCCTCTTCTTCCATCCACATCCCCGGTGAGCAAACAACGCACGTCGTGGAAGTCGATGGGCTGGCATGCGCAACACATGGCCCAGCCATCGGCGCCTGGTGCGTTAAATGACGGTGCTGAGCGGTTCAGTTCCTTTTCCTGTGCCGTAAAGCAGGCGTCGAACACGCTCGTTACTCACGCGGTGTTCCCACCAGATGTGAGCCAAACTGCGAACGCACCGGTGGTCCAAGGTAACTAGCTTTCTTATGTCTGCTGATCTTATGAGCCAGGTTTCACAACCGTACAGTATGGTCGAATGTACCGCTGTATTGTACACTCTACCCTTCAGGGCGAGAGTGATGTCGCGCCGCCGCCATAGGTGGCGAAGATTAGCAAAAGCACTTCGAGCTTTTGCTATACGGTTCGTGATCTCATCTTCAATCCCAAGGGCGCTGATACAACTTCCCAGGTAGTTGAATTTCTGAACGACTTCTAGCTGATCCCCACCAAGGGTCAGCGCAGGAGGCGATCCCTGCCAATCTTGGAGGAACGCTTTGCACCATCGAAGTGCAAAGCAAAGCCCGAAGCGGCTGACAGCCAGTGCTAATCTGTCCAGCGCGGCTTGGCACGTCTGGGAGCTGTCACAGATGAGGGCAATGTCGTCTGCATACTCCAAGTCAAGAAGTCGTTCTCCTGGGAGTAGCTCCACACCTTCTAAGCCATGTCCATGACTTCGTCAATAGCGTAGTTGAAGTGGGAAGATAACAACGAGCATCCTTGTCTCACACCGCTGGAGATATTGAAGGGCGACGATAGCTTGCGGTAAGCCCTCACTCTGCCCGTGCTACGCGCGTATAATGCTCGGATAATATTTACATATTTCTCAGGTACACCTTTCCTTACTAGATAGTCCAAATGGGCACATCAATCAACCGAATCGAAGGCACTTTTGATGTCGAGGAACACGATTATGGTGGGCCACCAATATGTGTCACAGTGCTCCAACAATTGACGCAAAGTGAAGATGTGGTCGATGCAGCCACGACCCCGATGAAACCCGGCTTGCTCCTCACGAATCTGGCTTTCACGAGCGCCAGTCAGTCTGTGAAGGATTACAGAGGCAAGCAATTTGGAGGCGGTAGGGATCAGACTGATTCCTCTATGGTTGCCGCATTCCGAGCACGAGCCTCCTTTGAAGATGGGAACAGTAACGGAGCGATTCCAGCCGGTAGGGTCAGTTTCCTACTCCCACAGTTCCACTAGTAATTCGTGTAAATTATCAACAAGAGCAGGGCCCCAGAATTTGAAGAGGGCTGGATGAAGATCATCTGGTCCCGCGGCGTTGTTCAACTTCAACAGTCCGATCTTACGCTTGACTTCTGAGCGAGAGGGCGAATCCAAACGCACAGCCCGTGGAGCAGGGCGATCACTGATTGCTGAGAAATCGAACAATTCCGTCCGATTAAATTGCTTTTACAAATGCTCAGTCCAACGCTCCAAACGTTTTGACAAATTGTGGATCGGTTGTCCACTCTCGTCACGTACAGTTTCACTAACACCAGGTCTCTTGTGCCTGTTTTCCTTATCAGACGGAATAACTTTCGATGGTTACCAAGGGCAGCGGCTACTTCCATTTCTTACGCACGAAAACACCCCAAGGATTCGCGGTCTCTCTTCAGGCTAGCACGGAGTTTTGCCCGGATCTCTGCGAGTTTCATTGGGTTCGCTTCCAGCCGGAATATGCCGGCGAGCGTCGATAAGTTCCAGAGACCGCGAAGAGACTCAATGCCCATGTTGGCTATTAGACTTACCACATGAGGATTTACCTGCTGCTAGTAAGGTCTGGTGAACATGCGACCGGTGACTGTCAATTGTCTCAAGTGAGCGTTTACTTAACCCCATGCCAGCGTACTTTGATAGGCATTCAGAACAGCTGGCTGCGTCGGTTGGCTGGTGTCAATGCGCTCACAGCATCGTCGTGGGCGTCCGCCAAACCGCATCCGCATGTCAGCACATACAAGTGCGTGGTCGGTGTCCACACCTGTGCTCCAAATTGAGCGACAGTTCTGGACGCAGCCTCTCCATCGGTAACTTATCGCAATGTGGTCGATTTGCGTCCATAGCTGGTTCGAGGCTGGTGGGCGCCGTCACCCTCCGGCGGGTGCTGTGTCGGAAGTTAATGCTCGCAAGAAATAAGCGGGCATCTTCACACAAATGGAGTAACCGCTCACCGTTATCATTACGGGAGCCTACATCATGTTGGCCGCCCAGATGCAGTTCATCCGTGGATAAGTTTCCAACTTGAGTGTTCAGATCCCCCGCCAGCACTACAGTGTCCGAGTTTCTTCTGTGGCGAACGTGCTCGTTCAGTTGGCGGTAGAAATCCTCTTTTACCGAATTATCGTTAGAGTTTGTTGGTGCATAGGCAGCGATGACGAATAAACACCTGTTAGTCCCGTGCGGCTTCGAAGCTTTGAACGAGCCAACCAATCGGACCGCACACAACCGGCTACTGATTGGAATCCAATCAACCAGAGCAGCTTCAGCCCGGGGACTCAGGGCAATGCCAACACCATCTTGGCTGGTGCTCGGAGCTGCATCATCACCGAATAGCCGTAATAAGAAAGTGCTGCTGGTGTCACCTGAAGGGGATCGCAAAATGAGCACAGAGCTCGAGTCTTGCAGGCGGGTCTCCGATAAGCAGCAGATATTGATCGAGAGGTTTTCTAAAGTTCTGGCAAGTGCTGCTTGTTGGCCGATCTATAGTAATGTGCGTACATTGAGGCATGCCAATCTGAAGGAGGATCGAGGGCTCCAAATGGAAGCCGTTGAACTGGAGTGGACCGCTTGGTTGGACATAGGCTTGTCCACAGGGCAGAAATGACGCTCCGTGTTACCGTCCGGTTAAGAGTGAAAAAGCGTAAGAGGGGGAATAAGACGATGTATAGGCTTGAGTGGTAGCATCCAAACCCCTATTTACCCTGTTTGATGCACTAGATAGAGCACCGTTGATTATGCTCTGCGGTGGCCAGAGCTTCAAGAAATTGTTTGACGAAAAATTCATAGTATTGCGTGGACTGGATACTGTCAGGTTGCCCAGGCCTAGACAGGAGAACGGTTAGGGTTCTCAACCAGTCTTTGGTTCAAATACCTTACCGCAAGGCAGTGGGTTTGACGTTGCACCATGTCACCTCATCATGTGGACACTGCAATCATAGACGAGTAGACTTCACTAGAAGATAAAGCGGTATGTACAGAACAGGTTCTTTGAGGCTCCAGCCACGCACCTCTGTAATCAAACTTGGTCCACCAATAACTTACGGCGTTTTTCTACTAACACCACGGATAAGCGATGCAGTTTTTCGAACCGCGGTCAGCCCACTTTCCAAAACAGGATACAAAACCCACCGTTGACCGCAGTGAAATGTAGTATCATTGTCAATCAATGTAGGTGATGTTGCTAAAGATTCAGAGCTACCAGAATATAAGAGATTCTGGAGGACGCCCTCGTTGGTTAGTTCTAAGCCGTAAGTCTTGTCCTTGACCGACTCCAAGTGGGTGGGATTTTTCATTTGTTGGGTGCTAACCAACGAGCTTTGATTTGGGTTTGTCTGGGCTTCCGTTGAGGGTTCCGGCATGTTACCTGACCTTAGCTCTCCTGTAGGCATGCTTCTTTAAAATTTAGTCACCGTATACCTTTTAACGAAAAATCCAGCTGGAATATTGCTACAGGCTCGCCATTGACGCCTGTTGCTTGCATATATTCTTTCGTTTCAATATGGGTGCATTGCGGGTCCTAGATATAGAAATAGTCAAGCAACATATAGGTTCGTCATTGAAGACTTCATACTCATCTTTTTTTCCAAAAAATACCTCAACATACCTGAAGCCACGAGGCGCTCAGTCTAACTAATCTGACCGTCGTAGTCTATTTGTTACTTCTCAACTTTCCGCTGCGGAAGTGTTGGTATCACATGAAGATGCTTAATAACCTGAATCCACTTGAGATCTTCAATACTGTACAGGATGGCGGTTCTAACTGTGATCCTTTGTACCCGGCCTTTAGAACCAAGGAAGCCTCCTTTATGACCTCAAAGATACCGTCGCATCTTGGCATTCCTAGCTCACACTTCATAGGCTGGTTTCAGTAGTCATACTAAACCCATTTCTTCTAATGCAGCTGCCAAGATCGTTGAATTTATCAACTGCCCCTAATTTCCGTCTGGGTTTGATTTTTCTGCAACATAACTTCACCTAAAACTACGACTATAACATCGTGTGTCAGTCTACAGCGTCTGATACTCACTTTAAGCGGGTCACATGTTTCACATGCAGCAAGGTGGATTAGCGAAGATCGGTCACCTTATTTTGTTTTTTACTCACCTCTGGATTTTGATTACTAGCTTTCCCTTTGCAGTATCATAGCATCCTTGTATTAGTGGATTTGTGCTATCCCCATCACCTCGTCGAAGTGCTCAATAGCTTGGCATCAGAAGCTCCTTATCACACCGCGGTACCATTCTTCTGTCATCGCTTTTAGCCGCTGTACAAAGTCAGCAGTACTCCAGTCTTGGCCTTGCAACCGCAAGTGGTTTTACTCGGACTAGGCTACTACTATGGTGCCTAAGACTATACAGACGCGTAAACTCGGATCCGAGACGTGGCGACTGTAAATTAGGCCTCCGTTGCTTCTGAAATTTAGTACTCGGATAACTTTCGTGCTTAATGCACTTAGCTTATTCCCTTACCATCGGTCGCACGCAATGGTAGTTGCCGATGCAACTGGAAATCATGCTTGGATGTTTATTACCTTCAACAAAATGCTTTGCTGTGAAGTTGCAACCCCTAATGAGGGAGTAGTCAGGTTTAACTCCTTGACGTCCACTGTTCGAAAGTATAGGGTTTCACGCCATTTCGAATCTGCATAGATGCGAGCGGCCTTGTAGTATTTCTGATCTGCGCTCGACTGATGATGGCAGCGTGGCAATGGAGCGTCGGTGCGGCGCTTTGGCGTTCTGCCGACGCTCCTTAGCCATGCATCTTTACGTAGTTACCTGTGCAACTTCACCCTTAAACTTACTCTCTCTTCTCCCATCTTATAGGCGCGCTCGACTTAAGTTCCACATCGGATCTCGTTTTCACTTCTCTTATTCCCTGTTAGATGTCACCATTATTTCTGGTATATGACACCGAGACACTAGCGAATATTACTACTGCGCTGCTTTTGCACCCGTTGTTGCCTCGGTTCGGCGACCCTACGGTTTTTTCGTTTTGTACCGCTGGGGTTTTCGGTCGTTGTTTCCACTCGCTGCTTTCGTTATCAGAGGACATCAGCTTTGATAGCGACAATCACACCTGATGCTCGTACATTAGCTGACATCCGAACCTGACGTCATTTTTTGCTTTGTTTATCAGTGTATCGCTTAAGTTAATTCGGTTTCGTTGTTCACAATTGTTTGTGCTTGTTTCTGTCTATCCGGAGAATCCACCTATTTTTCACTCCTTCAGTCTCTTATAGCTGCGCGGTTGAGGCAGACGTGATGGATCCAGGCTAAATCAGCCTTTGATAATCCAATCCTTCACTCCAAGATGTCTTTCAATTGGCATGTTTACCTCTCAGAAACTGGAGCTGAAATATCTCCGGCCAGCTTGTTTGACCATGTTTGCCAGAGCCTGCATCCATTAATTCGAGAAGGCGAAACTGTTGAGGTTGCTTCGCATTTTTCTGCAAATGCTCTGGAATCGCACGCCTCAAAATGGTGGCCTGCTGAAGTTGTTTCTATTTCCGGTCACCTGATTCTATTCAAATGGTGCCTTCCTGATTCTGCCTCCTCAAATCACACAGATCAGTCCATATCACTTACCGAGGCTTCGTGTTCATCGGTCAATGGCTTCTGGTTCGATGTTAAAGGTCGTGATTGGAGCATCATCCGCCCGATCAGTGCAGTGCAGCGCATCGGAATAGATTGGTCTCCGCCCGCTCATCTTTCTCACTTTACTTCTGAAGCGGAGTTTGCAGTACCTACCGATTGGGTAGAAAGTTTGAAAAAGCGCTCTGTTTTAAACATTTTCTTCGAACAACGGGTTTTATATTATTATGAAACAATCCAAGTAGGTGGCTACCTCGAGTGCGAGCACGAAGATAACCCCGGCTCTGTTTGGCCGACAAAGGTAAGTTTTTCCCTCATTTTTCATGATCATTATTTTCTACCAAGGTTCTAATGAATGTGGGTGGACGCGTTAAGGTGTCGTGGTTCGGAATGGACGACAAAATGATGCCCACAGGATCTTCTAAAGATGGTTCAACACTCACCCTGTTTTATCTGCATCGGCGCGTTCATCCATTAGGCTGGGGGAAATTCCACGGTCTCACGTACTCTCCTCCACCTGGATTGATGCCAGACCGAAAAATTTCCAATTTGGATGCTTTTATCCGGAACGCTCTTTCAGCATTTGTTCACTTATCCGGCGAGGACGGTCTCTTGGACTTAAAAAAGATTCGTCCCGGACACCCTCTGTACCGTACTGATCCCCCGGCACATGAGTTCAAAGTCGGTTGGAAACTGGAAGCAGTCAACCCAAGGATGCCTTATACCGTTCAACCCGCAACAATTGCTGAGGTCAGTGCTGTTTTCACATTAGATCTTCTGCCTTACCACAGCCTTGCAGTGGCCCACGCATTTAATGCATTTTTATCATTTGTGGTGTGTCTTCCAACTCGAACTATGAATCGTTCATTCACCGTACATTCGTTATCCTCTCGGACATTCTGAGTCACGAACTCTGGCTTGCGTTTTTCACCCTACTTTCTTGGGCAGGCTAATACCACTACTTAGCTTTCACATCCAATATGCCGAATATCGCACCTGTGAACAGATTATTCCGCGTCCCCCATAACCTAATCAGTTCATATGCCCCATGACGATAGCCGCAACTACGGCTTTAGTGGAGTTTTGTGGTTTGTCTATGTTTCATGTTTGTACTGGAATTGAATGTGGAAGAATACGATGATTGAAAAAAGTCTGAGCCCGAGAGAGTAGGCTTTATTTAGTAAGCAATTGGTGCATGTAAGCTGAAATTGAAAGCGGAAACGTTATGGTAAACAAGAAGTTTATTTATCATCCTTCCCCCTATAAGTGGAAGCTTTTACGCCTCTCGGTTACGCAGATTGTATGCTCGTGTTCTCTGCTGTTGTTCAAAAAAGTGTGAAGGATTAGTTGGACCAAAAGGATCATTTTGGATCACCTGAGTGTCCGTTGTTGTGTTTGTGATAGGATCGTTTTGGAGATCTATGGGAGGGGGAATAGGAGGCTTACTAGACTGACCCAGATAGCGCAGCGACACAGTATCTTCCTTTTCCATCCGGGAATCGAATACGGGCATACTGGGGATTTCAATGCAATAGTTTAATATCATCCTCTAATGGTTCGTATTTTGAGGCTCTCACAATACGAGGCAGCAACATGGGTCCTGGCACACTCAGCCAACTCGGTAGCGAGATCTCTGATGTTGATTTACGGTTATACAAGGCGTCTTTCATGCTGAGTGAGGTTTGTGTTGTCGCACAGGGGGGAACGAGTAGAATGCAAGGCGTCCAGCAGTACACTTTCCAAATGAGTAATTTCGAGACTTTTAGCTCTAAGTGAAAGACTACTTGATTTCCAGATGACGCCATTGATGCATCCAACCCTGAGGGCTGTACGGCGTTGTCCGGTTGATCGCAATAGCTTTCTGAGTTAGCAAATGACGCATCCCTTGAGACATGTACGATGAACCACGCTCAGAATACATATAAAGTTGCATGCAGACTGCTAACAGCTTTATTAGACAGCTAATCACAGTTGATATGGTCATGTTGCTACATACGAAGGCAGACATGAAGCGAGCGTTTTTGTCAACGACAGTGGACAGATATTTCTTGTTTGTCGCCGACAGCAAACTTTCCTTTAAATCTATGTTTAACCTTTTGAGGGGTATGCCGTCTTGATCAACGTTCCGGACGATTTGTAATATCGGCGTTTCATCTCAGCGCAAATACTGCGGCGAGCGGTCATCGCTTTCATGTTTTCGATTGGAAAAGGCAGTTTCCGTGAACAAACCAGATGAAACATTCTGGCGGCCTCGGGTTGACGCAGGTATCTTGTATTTCCTGGAGTGTCATACGGTGTGCTTGTGATGAGCCACATGTGCATGATAATACATCTGCAGCCATGTTATCCCTTCCATTGCGGTAATCTAAATCATTAGAGTTCAACGCGCCAGCGCTGAATTTTATCATTTTGATCTCCCCCTTCTGATTGAGGTTGAGTATGAATGAAACAGATCTCTGCTCAATAATAATCGCAAAATGGATGCCTATTAAGTAATGCTGACATTTGCGGACGGAATCAACGATGGCATGTGTATCCTTCTCGACAGCAGCATGATGTCGTTTACTGGTGGACAGCGTTCATGAGAAGATGGCAACTGGTCGTCTGTTAATTGTTAATGTGTATGTGTTGCCGGCCCCGTAACCTTACGGATCACAAGCGTACCTTGTAGTCTGAGGGCGCGGGTTTGAGGCTGCGCAGGGACCAAGCAACCTTCTCTGTATCCTTAGTCCACTTGCGACTGGTGGCAATTACGCCGCAAGGAAACGTCAGTGCTACGCACCAGCCTACTGTTTATGTGTTATTTTGGCGACAACAGCAAAATCAGATGCATCCGTTTCCACTACTATTGATTCATAAAGACAGACGACCACAGAGTTTTATATTTCTTTCTTGATCTTCTCGAATGTCCCTAAAACCAGATTGAGGAGAGAGAAGCAGCGATTGTCAATTAGCGGATAGATTTTATCGGAGAATAATAATACGCAAAGCGTCCCACAACACGCTGTTGGGAGTTAGGGTCATTGGGTACGGGTAGGCATCTCAAATGTGGTAGTCGATGTGGGTTTGGCCGAATAAGCTCTTGTGAAACTTCCTATCCCAATAGTCTTATCTTTTTCGAAGGTTTGATGCTTTTGCTTTCATTGAATGTTAGGTTGTGTTTTCCTGTGACTCTGTGAGACTTTGTTACATTACATTCTACTCTTCCTTGGTTGCGACACAACGATATTTTGCCAATCTAGACACATGTCACGTTTAAATTTTCGCCGGCTACTGCTTTATCGATGGCACTTTGAAAGCAGGCGACCACATTGGTTGCACCGTAAGGTATACAACAAAACTGGAAGAGATTTCCAAAGGCTTTAAATGCCTTAAATTTTCCTACTTTTACCTTACTAGATATCTGATGATATGCAGTCTTTAAGTCTGAGATGCTTTACACTGAGTAACGAGAAATTTCATCGGTAAGGGCGCAATTCTAAGCAGGGCGTGCGCATCCAGACGAGTGTACTAGTGGATAGTTTGGCTGTAATCTACAACCACTGCGAGGATACCGATGGTTCGATAATTCCGTCCTTAAGAAGCTTTTATATTTCAATACAAATGAAGCTCTCATCCGCAGTAGAATGCCGCTTCAATTTTGTGGAGATTAGTTTGTAGGTGAAATCTTCATTTTCTCTTCGTGGGAGGATCCATATTGGCGGTCAATAACGCACACAGTGAGTGGGCGTTATTCACCAAAGAATGGCATTTGGATACATTGCTGCCGCGTAAGAAAACCGTGTCCTAAGAATACATCTGAACAAAGATTTGAGACTACGCCTGTGTAATGATGATTTTAATACTGCACATTGATAAGACAATGACCACTGGTGAAACTTGTTTAATGAGTGCTACCCATCGAACTCTTGTAATGGGAACCAAGGATTCTCCAGCTGAACGGTTTGACAACCGAAGTGGTAATGTAACTCTCAGTGCATCCAGTATCATTTAAAGCTTTTACTGAAACGCTGTTGATGAGTAAACCGATGGTAGGGTGGGAAGACCGTTTGGCGCCATTGCGACTGTGATAAAGGATAGACAACCATGGAAAGCCGAAGCAGTGTTTTTGGATGAGGAACGACAAACCTGGTAATCTTCATTTTTTCCACAACCGTTGCAGATTGTGCCGCACGCATGGCATTGAGTTAGGCTATGCCTGTTGAACCCGCAGAAGAAACACACTGTATTGAAATACAGTGGCGGCTACGTTGTTACCTTGGACTAATGAGGCGCCTGACACTTGCAAACTTTCGGACTGACCTGCAGTAGATGCATCATAAGCGTTTTCTGACTGTTATAACTGACCACAAGCCATCTCGTGGAATTGGGCCTGTTGAAAAACGGTATGTAGGTCGAGCGACACCTTTTCCAAGAGCCGTTGACATATAGCTTGAGAGTGAAGCCCAGTTATGAACGCATCTCAAATGGCATCTTCGCGGTTCTTTTCTGCCGTGACCATTTTGAAGTCACGATTCTGGACCAATGATTTCAACTTTTGCATGAAATTGTCCAGAGTCTCGTCCACTTTCTGCTTCCTAGCAGCTAGGATAGGACGTGCAAAGATTTCCTTTTTCTGTTTGATATATATATACCTATATATATCAAACAGAAAAAGTAAAGTGAACTAAATAAATAAAGTATATATATATATATATGAGAGTTTCGGTGGTGAGTTCGTGGGTTGTGCACTCTTTAATGTAGTCTTATACATCAGGAGACACGCAGTTCGCAAGCTTCCTCAATTCGCTGTACGGCAATAAGTCGACGGTGTCCAAAGGTTTGATAAACGTTTCAAACCAAGGGGCTTACTGTTTCACCGAGTTCGTGTTGTTTGGATTGGCATCGAAACCTTCTGGCCAGAGGATTCGATCTATTGCTCGCTGAATGAATTGTAATAGAATTGAATGAGGAGGAATACAACGAGTGAGCAGAGTATGAGCCCGAGAAAGTAGGTTTTGTAAAACATGCAATTGAGACATGTAGGCTGATATGAAATGCGGATAGTTTATGGTAAACAAATAATAAGTGATAAGTTTACTTGGCAGTGTTACGTCGGAGATATCAATCGACGAAAACCGAAAGTGAAGAGAAGCGCAAAATAAACAGATGATATGCGGACAATTAACAGAACTGAACAAATAAAAACTTCATACAGATTTAGTGTGATGCGGCTTGAGCGGAGTCACTCTAGCACAACTGAGGTGAGGAAACATAATTTATGCAACATCAACGTCAACATAAACCACATATATGCATATACTCTTCAACCAGTGGCAATAAAATTAGTTACGAGTCAGCATATATGAATGAAACCAATAAGAGGTAAGGAAAAGGATCGCAGTCAGGTCGGCGTGGTCTCACAATTACCTCCCAATGAGTGGCTTTAAGGATCATAAACCTGCCTTGTAATCCGAGGGCGCGAGTGAAAGCCAGTGTAGGGACCGGGCTACCCTCGCAGTATCCTTAGCCCACGTGCGACTGGTGGTGGTTACGCGGAAGCGAATTGTCGTTACTGAGTACTGGCGTACTGCTGACGCGTTTACCTCTTATCATCTTTTGTCCACTGTCGCTCTTTCCCCCTTACGACAGTCTAGGTTTTTCGATTCTGAATCTATTTGGATCATGACATCGCATAAATGCGCCGACTTAAAGGCATCCTATTGTCTTCGTATGACTATGGCGATGTTGTGTGCCGTTTAGTTGCTTTAGCTACGCTGTCGTTATCCCTACTGAAGCTCGTCATGCTATGCTTGTCAGTAGGTGTAGGTAAACAAATACAGTATAAACATTCAAATTATAGGCTTCAGCATTTGGTAGTATGTGGAATCCTTTCGTCCTGCCCTGTTATCACCTCTCGCTTGAGAAATCTTCTCTATAAGTGGCGTCCTGTAGGACACTTCTGCAAACTGCGGATCCATTGATGTCGAGTCGTCCGAGGGGGTCAATTTTCGTGTATCGGAATGCACTGGCGATGCTATTATTTGTGTTTCCTCGAAAACCAGCAAAAGTATGCTGTGTAACTTGGATATGTCTATGTCTCTTTTCCTAACGATCTCTACTCTTTCGCATTGCAATATCTCTCCCCCCCCCCGATCCGATCAATGGCTCTCTCCCTTTCGTTCTACCCGTTATGGGTGGTCGATAAAATTGTTTATGTCGGGAGCCGCCTTAGTGTTGACGGTCTATGACCGTGCTCGTTTCTAAGACCCGAGTTGCTTTGGCATTTTTGTGCTCTCTGGCACTGATGTGATCTCAGCCTGCTTCCAGATGGTCTGGTCTACTTTACTACGCTATGAGCGGCTCTGCTGTATCATAGCAAGAAACCGATTCACGCGAAGAATGTTTACCAATAATGATATGCATATTTCCTAATTGTGCGAGAAACTGTCCCTGGATTGGGGACAGATCATGAGTACAATAGTGATCATGTTCATGAATGAGTGAGATATATCTTCTGGGTTGTGTGACATCAAGATATTTTGCAATCACAACTTTTGTTGTTGCTGAGTTTTGTGTTACCATCTTTTGTCACTGGTTATACATTTCTTGATCCATCCTGGAACAACTGATGTAGTGATTTACCCGATGGAAACATGGTCATTAACGAGTTCTCTGGTCCAGGAACTTTTTAACCTGAATGCAGAATATTCTTGCGTTTGTGCAAGGCCTGATGGTGGTTGTTAGGCTATTCCACACGACAGCGTGTCTGACGAGGAAGAAGTTGCATCGGACAGCTGACCTGGTTCTTGGCACTGTTAGTTTACAGGTCTTATTGCATAGATTCCGAGAGAAGTTATGTTGCCATTTTAGTATGCATAGGTTGGCAAACGGTTTTTGGTTTATGAGATTGTGTGTCAGCATCAGGTTATGTTTCAGTCGCAACCAATGGGGGCTCGAGCTTGAGCTGCTGGCAACACTCCAGATAACTCACGATGGATGATTTACTGAGCAAACGTTTAGTGAATGATCTCTGCAGGTTTTCCAAAGCTTTCTTGTCACCCATACGCATATTCCCATAAATGATGCTGCAGTATTTAAAGATAGGAAGTGTGAGTACTTTGAAAAGCTCGATTCTGACAGGGATTGTATGGATTTTATGGCATGTGTTAGCTATAGACCGTTTGGCATGTGCTATTTGCTACTAAATTGCTCTGAGAAATTGACGCTTAAAGAGTATCGTATGCCTAGATCACAGTTAGATAGTTTCACACAGATACGTTCATTGTTCAGTTTAACTGACTCTTCAGGGATCAAACATCCGTGTGACATAATGCATGATTTACTAGCTGAGAACTTTAACATCCATGTGTCTCTCCATTTCTCAAGTGGATCGTAATCTTCTTGAACGAGCAACATTGCGCTATGGAGTTCGTCTCGTCGAAATTGATCATAATCTTTGTCATCAGCGAATAAAAATGGCCTGCCATCTTTTATGAACATCGTGCTATCGTTAATATAGGGCAGGAATGGCGTAGTACCTGGTACACGCCCTTCGATGACACCACTAGTTATCTGACGTGGGGAGGAGTTATGATGACCCAAAGTGACTGTCTGGTAATGACCATTTAGGTATGATATCAATCAACCCAGCAGTGAGCCTCTGATTCCACATGACTCGATTCTTTTCAGTAGCCGCTTACGAGGCATCCTGTCGAATGCTTTTCACATGCCCAGAAACAGCATTATAACTGCATAACTGGAGTCAATACTGTGATGTAATCCAGGTAGTGCAACCGACACGCTTTACAAAAACATTTATCAAGGAAGCCATGCTAGGATTTGTTAAGTAGCCCATGACGATGGATAAAGCCCCTGATTCCACTTTTAGTTAGTTTTTCGAGTAATCTGGTGATGACGGGAGTATGACGGATAGGTCGATAATTAGGGACCTTCTCTTTGGACCACCTTTATGACGAGGGACCATAAACGATGGTTTTCACTGAATTGGAAGGTAACTAGATTCTAGCGACAAAGTGAACATGTCCAACAATAGCAATGATATGTCAGGTCCACCAAATTTAATGACTTCTTAGGGGATGCTTTCGGAATCCAGTAGATTGATAGTCTTCATAGCCTGAAGATGGCGCGCTTCCTCACCGATCAATTCTATGATCAAAGATATCCGGTCTTTAGTTCTGTGACGGTGTAATTTTGCCGACTTCTTTCCTTTGCATATCATCCGCATGGCGTTCTCCTACTTTGCAATCCGTTTCATTTGTGAACGCTTGATACGGGCGATGGATTCGTGCAACTGTAATATTAGTGAAAAGTCTGGTTTTTCTGAATTTTCCGAGTGGATCCCTCCTTTCCAGGTCGCTCCAATTACCACTCACATTATTAGGACCAGGACACATTTATAATGTGCGACTAGTACAGTCATGATGCGATTGATCTGGGACTGGTGTGCCAATTATTTCCATGATCTGGGACTGTTTCTGATCACCCCTGCTTCCGGATCATTGATGGTACATGATGGCAACAGTACATTAGGTATGACGACTTTTGCCCATGGAGCTTCAAATCAGAGCGACTACCGACCACTGAGCTGCGCACTTTCTCTGCAGATGCTTCCACGACTTAGGCACATGCTTTTCTTACCTGCTCAGCGGTTTCTTTCCCATGCTTAGTGCACATGATTATGTAGTCTGGAAACGACAGCCAACTTTATGTTCGATGTTTTAATGCTCTGATCTCGATCCCAGGTTGGAAGAACTAGTGATGATGAGTACACCTGATTGCGGGTCTTCTCAGTCATAATCGAAGCTTCCATTCATTGGAATGCGTATTAGCCTCGCTGCTCTGTCTGCGGTCCTTTTCTTTTCGTCTTGTTGTCTTCATTCATATGTACTGATCGTCAACTAAGTTTAGTGCTAATGGTTGAAGGGTATCTGCATATATGTGGTTCACGTTGAGGTTATTGTTGCTTATATTATGCTTCTTCACCGCAGTTGTGCTAGGGTGACTTGCGCTTGTTCCGCATTACACTAGATCTGACCGAATTTTTATTTGTTCAGTTCTGTTAATCCTCCGTATATCCCCTGTTTATTTTGCGCTTTTTTAGTTCGTTGTTCGTTGATTGATATCCCCGAACTTACAATAGGTCAGATTTAGTACACATTTTTATTTGTTCTATTACGTTATACTGCAGCTCATTTACTGTCCATTTTGCTTGTTTATTTTCTTTCACATAATGTTTGTTGTTTGATGTCCCCGGTGTGACTGCGTTCGTTTTGAATGTTGACAAGATGCCTACCTGTCGACAAACTTCAACTTCGATTACACGGGCTCCACGTGACAGTTGGTCGATCCTTGGGCAGAGGAGGTGCGCGATACTCGTGATCTTGCTAGACCCAAAGAGTGGTTCCATCCCATATGTAGCGGAGCACAGTCCAGCCACCGTCTTGTGTGCGTCTGGTACGCATGATTCCCCAACTGGACATACATGGATGTTGCTGTTGTTCATGTTGAGGAAGTGTGGGCCGGCTCCGTTGTTTAAACGTGGCCCCCATTCACATGCATCCCGGTCTTATTCCTTCAGGTTTACACTGGATATGGGATGTGTGGATAGAGCTGTGAATGGTGCAACACAAGCCACCCATGGTCACTCTGTGGCCGCAGGCGTCCTGCGGCTGTCCTTTGGAGGCCGTAGTGGCAGGCAACTTCGGAATCGGATGCCGCCAACCATATATGCACACATATATCATAAAGCCAATGTTTAAAAAGTGAAAATCAATTTTGCAGAATAGATCAAAGTTAACTTCGCCACTGAAGTTAAGAAGCAGTAGCGAAAGAACGAATGCGAATCACCAGTGGCTTACTGCACAATGTCCGACTCGCAGAGATCCCACAAGGATAGCGGGATGTGCTGGATCTACCAGCTGCGTGAATAGAATTGTGGGAGTGGAACTTTCAAGTACGTGCTGAGCGATCTTAGTCCGGCCAATGTGACGATCCTCAACGCCCGGCTCCGGTTGGAAAGTCCAACTCTTTTCCTCATCGTCACCACTATGAGCCTATATATCAATGCGAGGATACACAAGGGAACACCTGGGCTATTCTCACTGTGGTTGAACCACTTGACGGGACATCCAAACCTGTGACTGCAATAACTCCTTGGCCCATGTCTCTGTTGCGATTATCATCCCTGTTCCCTATAAAATACTGCTACAATTGCATATCGATTCATCTAGGTTGACGTAGATGTTGTGTCAAAGCCGAAACGTTGCCCTAAGTACGCCAACCGATTGTTCCCCAAACCCTGAACTCAAAGTCGTCCAGTTCTTTCAGTAAATTTGCGTGTCTTCTGCGCAATCAATTGGCTATTTGGAGACTTCCCTCAACGATGTACGATGTTATTAAGCTATGCACTCTGAGAATGTCGGCGGAACGTCCTTCAACGGTCCCAATCTGACCGACGGACGATCCATTGTGAGTAGCTCGTTTGCTACCAAACGCTGATTGACAGTTGCCCCATTCGACGGTGCTTCGTAGGCGAAAGAGTTCCTAGATGACGGTAATATCATACCGTGACCGTAGCTGCTTGTGTCTTAACGCTCAAACTGGCCTTACTGTCTCACACATCTTCATTGGTGATCTGGCCATCGAAGATGATGTGGCAGCCATAATAAGTTACCAATTCATCCAGCTCAAATGGCTGTTCTTCGACCGTGAGAACAGATGATATATCAGTCGCCAGCACACTGTACCGACGCTTCGCTGCCACGCGACTACAACCGGTCGCGCTTGGGCTGAGTATACCGCGAAGACGCCCGCCGCTACGCAGATTCGAACCGGTAATCTAAGGATTGCAAGCCAGGCGTACTATCCTTCCGGCCACCGGCCGACCTGTCAGCTCAGTTCGGAAGCGACATGTTTTCTGGGGGTGGGGTGCGAAGCGCGTGCCGAGGCGTGTAGCAATGTACGCCAGTCCATTCGACGGAGCTTACACAGTTGTTACATACGATAAAAAAGGAACGTTGTCATCAATCACTCTGACGTGCTGTACTTCCATAAGAATCATCTGAAGCGGTTTACTCATGGGATTTTGCTCACAACTTTGGTGTCTGATACAGTGTCTGGCTACACTGGATAAATATGGTCGTGTCTCCCAAGTGTGATGACTACATTTGCCACGATTCTTGTCACGATGATAAATTTAATTAACGGTGACGAGAGATATCGGATATAGCGCAAACAAAGCAACAAGAAAACGAGGTTAGGGAAGGCGTGAGTAACATTAATCGGGATGGAGTACTACCGGTTATATACATGAAACGGAAGGCAATAGTGACACCTACTACGCAACTCCACCTTGTTGGATGACGTCTCCAGTCATTAGTGTTGCATATCCCATGATCCCCATTCCCAAAAAGGCACGTAGCAGCCCGCGCGCTCTTTCGTTCAGTTTCTCCATTTATTTCTGTCACATCATCGACTGTTTACCTTGTGGTTTCACTCAACTAGGCACATCTGCACCACCTCATGCAAGCTGAAGAAGGTAGTCAGCGAACACACAGTAAATCAACGGTTCAGGCTTAGTAGACGCTCCAGTGATGCGCCTGAGCATTTTCGCCGAATACTGAATGGAGTGTTTCCGTATTGCCAACCCGATGTTCCCACATAATGTGAACAACCAGATAGGGGAAAATGTACCAAGGAAAATGGGAGGAAGAGAATGGAGCTATGGGAGAATGGCAACGGAGTTTCACGGGCACATGATCCTGTAACTACCCATTGTTAGAGCGAGGTTTTGCGCCTTTTAACCATTGGCTCATGGGTTTAATCGATTGGAGAACTTGACCCAATACCTTTGATACACCCCTTTAGCTCTCATTGCATTTGGGAATAAGCCCACCTCAAGAGTGACTACAGCTTCCCATGAGCACTTGCTTCACACCGGTCACACGCTGCACACGTGGATGCAGCATTCTAAGATAACTCTACGATCACGATTAGCATTAGGGGAGTTTCGGAGGGTTTCGCACGGAGTGACCCACTGACAGAGTATGCTGACTCTTCTGGCTCTCCTTGGGGTGGGCCCGGGGGCTATTCAAGCCATGCTTGATAAGCTGACGCGTAGTGCTACGCATTATGAATTCGCTTTGACATGTGCTTTACAACATCAAGGTGCAAAGTAATGTTGCTGGAGTAGGCCGAATCACCACCGGACGGCCATTAAAAATGAACCATCAGTTCACCAGTGTTAGAGGGCGCGGTCGTACAGCCCTTAACCTCCAGCATTGCGCGTGCGTCAGCCTTGGTGGCTCACTTCGCTTCTGTGTTTGCAAATCAATACGTGTCTGTACTAAATTTGACGTGCACTGCTCTTCACGAACTTGACTGGATTGTACCGTGAAAGAGGCGCGTCAACTGCCTGCCAAACTTGACGGCTCCAAGCCCACTGGGCCTGCTGGTCTCCACCCTTCGATTCTCAAGTTCTTATCGGTCATCATCCCGCCTTTTGTGACTGACCCCTTCAACATGTTGCTGTGCAACGATTCTTTGCCGTTTGATCGGAAATGCTCGGTGGTTAGGCCGATTTTGAAACGTGGAAACCCCAGCAAGGTGGACAATTGCAGACCAATTGTTTGATACCTATTTTATCCAAATTTGCCGAGAAGATTGCAAAGAGGAGTTTGCTACAGTTTTTTCGGTCCAAAGATCTCCTGACACTCACAGCACGGCTTCATGCCACGTCGTTCAAGCATCACCAACCTGACGGTGACAAGACATTAGTAGTTGCAGGCAATGAACCAGGGGAAGTCTGTCGACGTGATCTACATTGATTTCAGCGAAGCGTTCGACATGCTAAACCATGAGGTCCTTCACAAGCTAAGAGTGTGCGGTCTTGGTGACTCGCTGCACCAGTAACTACGCGATTTTCTCGTGAGAGGAAAGAGGAGGGTGCAATTCATATCCACCTGACCGACTGGTTCGCTTCGACCGGGGGCATACCACATGGCACGGTGTTTATACCTACATTGTTCCTGCTTTATATCAATAACCTACCTCAGTCTCTTCGGTCGTCACGTGCCCTGTTTACAGATGACCTGATGAGGTGGAGTGTGATAAGCACATCCGATGGCTGCGGCTTATTTCAGCAAAACCTCAACCGCCTTTCCATGTGGTCTGCAGAAGTCCGTCTCCCGGCAAAGCCATCCAAGTCGATATTCATGAGCCTGGGGAAGGGCGCTGACGACGGAATCTGCACTCTTGACGGCCAAATGCCATATCCTACATCTTCCGTGAAGGTCCTGTGCGTGCTCTCGTGCTGCGATTTGAAGTCCGTGGACAACACGGGCAAGCTACACCGAAAGGGACTGAATATGCTCTGGGCGCTAAAACGCTGCTTCTGCATCTTGTCTGAAGAGATCGCCATTTGCCTCTTCTCCATCATTAGACCAATGCTAGAGTACGGCTCGTGCACCTGTTGCTGAACCACGCGAGATGAGGCGCAGAAGCTACCAGGCTCATTCCCAGTTTGGGGTGCTTACCGTAGGAAGACGTTTGCGAAAGACTGGGACTATACACCCTGGCTTATTGTCGGGTGCATGTCGACCTTATCCTGACCTACGGCGTTCGGCACTTGATGATTTCCCCACGCTGAGGCCAATGCTCCATTTGCGAATGCCTTGCGGCACACACAGACAAGCTTTTGGTTTTAGATTTGAAGTGTGTCAGAGCATATCGTTGAAGCAAACTCTGTACAACAGTTCAAAACAGTGTTGGATGTTCATTTCTCAATGGTAGATCCGGAGAACCATTAACCACAGACAATGATAACTCACACCCGTGAATCCCCAGTGACCATGAGTTATATGTTATTTTTTACGATATCATGTGGAAACTTGAAAAACGATCAGTGTGTTGACAGGTCATAGATAGTTTTTTAACCTTTTTGATCATATTTCGATGTAGTCGTACAGCTTCAGTTTTCTACTTGCTCCCACTATACGGTATTCAGTATTCACCTACGTTGGTTGCACCACTTCTAGTTGTCACATCACTTAAGGGTTTATTTCGCGTATTAGCAAAGCTAGTTTTCTAAGACTACAATTTCGGAATCATCCTACCTAGAGTCTGAATAATTGGGTTCAACCCTACCTATTTTCGGAAAAACATTACGCGCTTGAATGATAATTAACCCCATTTCATAAAACTTGGTAGACGACCGGCTAATGTATTTATGGTGATTACCAACGTTTCGCTTTTGACACAAAAGCTTCATCAGGCGAAGTGAATTAGCTTAACATTGGCATTTTTATAACGAGAAGGTAAGGGTAGTTTTCCAAAAGGGTCAAACACTACGGTCCACGCTTGTGCATCTGAAGGATTCACTCCCTTTAGATAGAACAACTAACTGCTTTTACAAAATTCCATGTAAAGATTGTACGCAAGTGTATATAGGCCAAACAGCGAGGGAATTACGTACAAGGATTTCAGAATATAGGTGACACATATCACGACCTCCGCGAAATGTGTTAGAGTATAGGGCTCTACTCAAAGAATCAGCAATAGCAATGCATGCGCTAGACACGGGGCACAAAATTGACTTCGAAAATGTGGAGGTTATCAGGAAGGGATTACGATCAGCCAAACAAAGACTGATTGCTGAGGCTATAGAAATAACCAAGGCTAACAACTGCGTGAATAGAATAGACGGAATAGGGTTGTCTAGTGCCTGGCGTCCAGTCTTACTCCGGCCAGCTTGATAAGCATCAGTGGATGGATACCGAATCGGAATGAACTATCGACCCACCCTTCACTAAATTCCGAAGTACTAAAGCCAAGTTCTATCAATGTCCAAGTTTCTTGCAACGGATCACTTAAGATTGTTAACCGCACATGTAACTATCCGCGGACCAGCAATTTCTTTTCCCCATTTGACCCTGACTGAAACAAGCTGCAGTGCAACCACGAGCCTAGTGACCTTTGACCGTTGTAATCTTGCATTGATGAACTGCAAATTGATTCGCCTCTGTATGTAGCTTAGCCGTGATCGTTATAAAAATGCCAATGTTAAGCTAATTCACTTCGCCTGATGAAGCTTTTGTGTCAAAAGCGAAACGTTGTCTATCACCATAAATACATTAACCGGTCGTCTACTAAGTTTTCTGAAATGATGACTTTCCGATCGGTTCCAAATATATTCCATTATAATTACCCCCAATTACATTCGCATTCTCCGGATTATCGCTCGCGCCGCTTATCTAGTACGGAACTTACTATGGATCCTCCTAATTAACTTGGTGTTTTTTTATGCCATCTCGCTAGTGAACCGTACCTTCAAGGATATTCTTTATTGTTTACTTTTTCTGGATTCCCAACTTTCCTCTCTCATGGAGTTCCAGTCGCTGGATGCTTCTGAAAGCGTATGCATGATCTCCCTCGCCAGTGTGAAACAAATTATTGCCTAACGTTCATCGTTCCCCGGAGCTAGTCATCATTTCACGAAGTCGAGTGACGCGACGACTGCGATTAGCAAGAATTCGATTAAACGGCGAATAGACAGCGCACACTTGAACACAATTTGCATGTATCACGAAACTTCTTCACCTGTGATATCATTCCAACCACTAAACTTGATAACACTGCATCGTTGCATGTATTTGCTGAGCTTTGTCCCGTCATCCTGTTTACAGACCTTTTGACTACAATTTTCATTCATTGGACTATATTCCATAAACCATACCACATATAACCGGAAGTAAGCAAGTGGCAAAGGCAATCTGTTTCGTTCATGTCACTTATGTCCTTTCATATGTTAATTTTTGACCAGTTATCAAATCTCGGTTCAACTTGTTATTCAAATGCTGTACATGTTTGCTTCTACATCATCATGCCTCCGTGGGTATGTCTCACTTAGTCTGGAATAAGGTTTATTTATTTATTTATAGAGGCGGCTGGATATCAAGCCTGTCAGTGAAAGCTGGTAGCTTGCAACACACTGCGGTAATGCCGGTGTTACTGTTTGAATCAGGGTCGTGACCGCTTTGAACTGACAACATATTAAGGGTTTGACCTTCTTTTATCACCGGTGGTTACAGAGTATTGTTCACATCTGGTAGGAACACTGAGTGAGCATTGATGAAGCCCGCCATTTGTTCACTGGAATTTCTGTTGAACTCGAACGGCTTACGTTGGCTAGGTCATATCCTCTCCATACCTTATGATCGCCCTCCACGGCATGTGCAGTACGTGCATACGGCCGGATGAAATTGCGAGGTCACCGATTGATGCTGTGTCACGAAAGCATGAAGGGGCTGGTGTGTGTCGTTGCTGTGAATGGGAGTGTCGGGATGGTCCACACCAGTGGTTAGAGACCCCATCAGACATGGCACAACCGCACACTCAGTCGCGCTCCTACATCCGGCTTTTTACATCTAAGTGTTAATATTCTATCCAGGTCAGTTTTACCCGCTTGCTTTGTGCCCCTTTTGCATTATACCTCATTTTATCACCATTCTTATTTATTGCTTCTTAGGTAACACGATTCGTGGCAACTGTATCCGGACATTTCAGCGCTTTGATCATTTTTCTTATTTACCCTCTATTTCTTTGACTGAATCAAACTGAACCCACATCCTATTGACCGGAGCCACCTGACGCACGGTGGCAGATTAGTGGGCAACTTCGGCATCATCAGCTCTTATGCTCTATGCCAATCGATTTGAGTTAATAGCCTGTAAACCGCTGTCTTCCATGACCAATTTTTTGGCCATGACCTCAACTCACTTGCCTATATGCTTGAGTGTGCCGCTGGTGGGTCTAGAATGGAGCCATTCGGCGTAACCTAGCAATGCTATAGTGAATGCTGATAATGTAACCATTAAAACATGTAATACTTATTTTGTCTTTCTTTTGGAACAAGCGCCACATCGAGGCCCAGCGGTGGCTATTCATAATGGAAATTTTGTCCTTTCAGCAACAAGGTATTTTAGTTACCCTCCACAGACTCACAATAAGGGCTCCACTCGAATGGGCCCCCAGTAACGGCCAGATGTATGCGAATCGATTCCGGAGCTTCATAGCATTCATCTGCTGTTTACTCAGGATAAGATGCCTTCTTTATCTTCTCGGGATATGATCCTACTGTGACCTGTATGCTGCCAGCGCTAATTTCTATGATCAATTCCCTTCCTTAAAGTCAATGACTAAGAGTGCACTTTGGGTGACTTGCTCAAGTCAGTTGCGGTTGCCATTACACCTCATGGGAAGCCGTTTCGAGGTTGGCACATGTACTGCCGTCGATAGTAACGGTTTCCTTGAGTTTGACTCCCATCACTGCCTAACTATATCAACAGCATGGCATACCAGTACAACCGCTTGTACCGCGTCACCTGGTGCATCCCCAATGACAGGTTGACCTAGCGGCGTTTGACGACAAGGCTCACTGCGTTACACTAAATCGTCATTGTGACTGATCCTCCGCACTGTTTACATCACGCCCTTTAAATGTTTATTAAGCTTAACACAGTGTGTATGGTTTAGAACACACTGCGTCTAACTCGGATGAAGTTCTTGTTTGACCGATAACATGTAAACCAACCATGCCCAAGTCACGAACCCATTTACACACTCGCGCTTTCTCCCTTTCTAATTTTGCGTATTTCCTCTGAGTTCCAAGTGTATTTTTGTCATCTGTTTCGCTTTTCTATCTTTTCCCCGCCTTTTATTGCTATCATCATTTTCCATTGTAAATTCGCTGCAATTTCATCCGCAGCTTTAGCTTATTGTGATTGAACTCTTAACAAAACTGGATTTTAGCAATTACATCTTGACGCTTTACTGCTCGATCTGCGCGCTCACTGAAACCTTCGAGACCACCTATTGTGTTCTAGTTACTTCCTACTAATAATTACTTACCCTTCGCTATTTTCTGACCTATTCTCACCAAATATGTCGAACAAAGTTACATGTTTAAAGTTTAAACCTTCGATCTTTGTTTTGTCACTTACGTGCATTCTTATATATCCAGGATTTGAGTACGGGCAGTCACATACAGGATGTTATCTCCGCCGGATACGTTCTGTTCCCCGTATGCTGACTTTCCTCGCACTGCTTATGATGTTCATGGTTAGAACTTGCGTTTATCCTGGTCATTTACGTTAGGCAATTTGCTTCATCGCCTCACCATTTCGAATTTCGCCCCATGGTAGTGTTATGTACCATGGGCTGGAGGATTCTCACTTTACAGCCGAGTAGTAGGTATTCCTCTGCCTCGCTTTTGCGCCACCCCTGTTGTTTGAATACTGATTCACACAAACATACATCATCTTCGTATGTTTGACACACGGGACCGCCCGCGTTGGTCGTTAACAGCACTTTTACACTTGTTCACTGACCACCAGTCCGTTTCCCTCGACTGTGTGCTTCTCATGTCGTCCAAAACGGTCGCCGATTTTCACCATCCGTTTTTCCAAATGTACTTGATGGCTTTTTTCGTGACGACTTAGTTCAGATGCCGGATTGACAGGATGCTATGGGTCGGAGGTGATTGGTCTTTCCTATCGTTCTCATTTTACTTATTCATTTATAAGTGATGCTTCACTCTGCAGCACGTCAACGTGTTGTCAGATTCGCGCATAATCTTCCACCTTGCTCAAGAAGAAGAGAGTTGAATGCACCGTTTGACTATATGTCCCACACTATTGCTGCCTTCTACTAATTTGTACTTTTTTTGTGTCCACTCTCCGACCTCAGTTATTTCTCCCTAAACTTCGCGGCATTTTTGATCGCATTCAGTGTTAACTTTACCCCTAAAAATACTGGGCACCATTGTATTCGCCCAACGCCGGTGATTGAATGTTCTTTGTTCCTGATGCTCTTAATAAGTATTTTCTGTCGAAACCCCCCCTGCTGTTAACTCACTGTGCCCGCCTGTTTTGGCCGATGCTAGACCCGCAAAAGATGCAACAACCGACTGATATTTTTCTGTTATTTTTTCTACTCCCTCAGGTGTTCAATTCACGTTATTTTCTCGTGGAATTGGATGACCTTATGCGAGGCCTGCCTGGCTGTAAATATGAGCAGAAGAACGAAAACCAACGATCACCTTCGGAAGCTGCTCACATTCGCTTCGTTTCCCACGCCTGTTCCCCGGAAATTATGCCCGTGAATACGAGTCAGCTACGGGGATTGCATTTAGTCCCTCCACCCGGTTGGCCCTCTACTAGGCCTTTCACTTGGACCAACTACCTAACTTTCCTCTCTGGTGCGGAACAGCTCCGTCCAGTTAAACTTGAAAATGGCTCATGCAAATCCGCATCCACAGCCATTCATTCCTCCCCATCCACAGAGCAGACGTTTGAGTTGAAACCCGATACTTCGGAACCTGTACATAGTCCACCAAATGATTGCTCTTCAATGACATCAACCAATACTTTATTTTGTCCTTCGGAATCTGTTTTCAAAGGAATACCGGTTTCTCATGTACCTTTTCCTGACACAAACTCGAATGCTCATTCACAGTCAAATCTCAGTATGAACCCCCCATTCGTCTCCCCCAGTGATCCACCGGATATCGAACTAAACACTTACATCAACGACCACAATCAAACTCGATTCCTTTTAGGCATGAAACTCGAGGTTGTTATCCCTGATTTTGTGCCAAAAACCGATGACACAGTGTCTGACATTGGCCCCAAACTATGTACAGCCACCGTTACCAGAGTAGACGAACCGCATTTGCTGTGGCTTCTGTTGGACATTCGTGATCCGTCTACTGATAAACCCATCAATCCCATTATGGTGGATGGACGTTCAACTGATCTGTATCCAGTCGGTTGGGCCGAATTTGTTGGCCATCCCATTGTTCCTCCCGCCGGTTATGGTGACTTTTGCGCGAATGAATCCCCTGGTGATTCTGCGCAAGTTCTACCCGATCGTAAGGTTGACGAATCGTCCTTATTATGGCACGTGAATCTCCGGCCAACCCACGACTTGCAGTATCTGAAGGTCGCCTACGGCTCGGAAGAGTTGTGTCCCGCAGTGTACATTAATACGAAGTGCTACCTTGGACCGTTTTTGTGCAGAGTAAGTTTCAGTTGTGTTGTTTTTATGCAGGAACTAAAAGATGAGTTCACTAAACTATTATCTCCCCATTTCAATTTTCGTGGTCAACTACTGCCTGTTGTTCTCCGATACATTCACTGGGTAATGTGAACCTACATACCCATCATCATCATTGTAGTGGTTAGCTGCAGGTGGAAAACACTTCAGCTATTGTACCGCAATACAGAAGTAAAGAAAGGAACATGAAACAGAGGTACGCCAGCTGAGTCACCAGTAACGGATGTACATCGGTCCGGAGAGCTGACAGCCGCCTATTGTGCCACAAAGTAGTAATATCATCCCTAATAATTGAGATCGTGGTTGGAGGGAGAAGCTAGGCCGGAGGTGGAGGAACAAGGAAAATCAAAACACAAACGCCATTGAGGTCGGCTCCTAGCCATATCAACAAGTGTTTCCAGCTAAACGTGTTCATCGTCTTTCGGTCCCCAACTAGAGAGCCGAGCAACTCCAACCGAAGGCAACTTCGACGTAAGGACCTTCATTTCTCTAGACCAAGTCATCGCTTGACTACCTCTCCTCTTCTTCCATCCACAACCCTGTCGCGCAAACCGCGCGTCGCGGGAGTCGGTGGGCTGGGATGCGCAACACGTGGCCCAGCCATCTAATACTCATCCACGTTATTCTGTGTGAATATAATGTTCCACCGTCTTCATCCCTTCCCAGAACATTCGTTTGCAACTTCAGCCTCAAGTAAACTTGATCCCACGGCTTGGTAACCGATCTACAATTCGTTGTGCAACCCTACTTTTTTCATCTCTAGCATACTATCGGCCATCCCATTCGGGGTCGTTTATACCTTATCTCACAGCCTCTTGCTTCATTGCAGCCACGTTTCTGGTTGCCTGTGTCGTCTGGCTTGCTGTCATGCGTTTCTTCGAGACGAGTACTTGTGACTGAAATATGTTTGTTTTCTCACGCACAGAGTTATGCCTCCGGGTTCTAGTGTATGCCAACAGCGGACGTTTGCGTAAGACGCTCGCTCTCCCATTGATTTACACGTTACTGCCGGTCAGAGAACACAGTAGCGCCAATCCCTAGCAGCGGCGTCTCAACTAATCACTTAACTGTGGCAACATGAGCGGTCCGCGTGACGTGCGTGCGTGATTTGGCGTCGTGAGGTGTCGTGTACCTTTTCAAGTTCAACAGCAAGTCATCAGTCCTTCTGCATGCAACGGCATATGTACCGGTTGTTAAGGGATGCAACAACTGTCGAAGCATTCACATTTCTTTGCAGGATTGAATGGAAAACGCCAGGTTCCACCTCATGGAACAGTTCGGATTTCGACGACGCTTTTGACCTCTTACGCCTCTGACCGTTGCAGTTGCGGGATTTTTTCCGTTTTAGTATTTCTCGTTCTTCATTGCTCTTAATTACCATTGTGTTGGTGGTTTGGATCATGACCACCATCCGCAAACCACAGTCGACTCACTAAATCGAACTGAACTTAAATTTTGCTTTTTCTCGTCATTTCCTTTCGACATCCGCTTCATATTTGCACCTAACTGCAGTGCGCATCATGTCCTTCAGTTTGGTTGTTCCACAATATATATATATATATATATATATATATATATATATATATATATATATATATATGCAGCAGTCTACGAATAGACATAGAGCCATCAGAAACCATGGGACTCAAAAGAAGGTGCAGAAATAGTAAAAGAAAACAACACATCAAAGTCCATGGTTTCGTCAGAGGGCGAGATACTACCCGGTTGCCCAAGCCGAAGTAGGGTGTTGACTTAGGGGACACCACCCCGAGCCTTTGGCTGAATAGCCTACGCGTAAGGCTGCGGAGCGAATTCAGGGAATCACGCCCATCGGGAGCCGGTGACTGATTGTTCAGTTCATACGCCTTTCGTTTGTTCCTTTTTCAAACAGAAGCCTAATGCTCCCCAGAATTACAGCATAAAGTTGCTGTAATACAATGCTTCGCCAGGATGAAGCAAGGAACAGCGACTTTATTTAGTGGCGAGTCACGTCCGCCACGTCATAGTGTTGTTAAACGGAGAGCGCATGCCAGGCGAAAACCCACCACGTCCTGGAACATTGCCGCCGAGCCATTTGCTGGAACGGGAAAATCCCGAACCACAGCTGGCACCACGAGGAGGTTCAGCAAGCCAACCGGTTGTTCCACTGCTGTTTCTGGATCCTTGAATAGTGGCAGCGTGCAAGCTTTATGATGTTTGGGGAATCTGAAACTCCACTGATAACCACAAAAGTTTGAGGGCAATCCTTTTGGAATGGTGTGTCGATTCGCGTCCAGATGTCTCGACTGTTATTAGCACACTGAATGGTTCCATTTAACTAACACTAGCTCCGCTACGTTACCTAAGTGGTATCGTGATGGTCGGTTGATGTTTCACCTGTGCTTCATAAATCACCGGGAATTTATTACAAGGGAGTAGTAATGAGAGTTGAATAATATAAGTGAAGTTCACCTCTAGACCCACTCAGACAGGCATCATACACCCGGAAAAGCACTGCACGACCCTTTCATCATTCTGTTGACAGTGTGCATACCTTCCGATCTCTATAGTTCAAACCCGCAACTCGACTGTTTCTAGTCCGTAGTGAAGGCCGCTGGGCTGCAAGGGATAGTAACAGCCATCATGACTAAGTTGCCAGATGTGATATAGTTCCGCCCACTAGCCACTGGTGTGCGGAGGACAGGGTAGCCCAGTGTTCTTTACCACGGACTGAAAACCGTCTGATTGCGGGTTCTAGCCCCACAGGGGCTAAATGGAATGCGCACTGTTGACGGTTAATGGAAGGATGAAACGGCCGCGCAATGCTTTTCCGGGCCTGTAATAATTGTCCGATTGACTCTGGATCTGATTAACATCTACTTATATAATCACTATTACAATCAGATTATGTTGGGCATAATGTTTCCGGTGATTCGTGACTTTAATCCGTTGGTTTCCGGACATACTGATTTATTGTTTTAATTTCGAACGATTTTTTGTAATTCTCAACTTCAATATATAAACGCTCAAATTAGGTGTACCAGGGCCATCTGTGTCCTGAAACAACGCAAATGGCGTATACAGCCTCGATTTTGATTGAGTATGCTGAACGCTATAGTGCATGAAGAAATATTATCTCCTTTACCTTATGGCTTCTGTTGGCTTTTTGTCTACTTGATAGACTGCTAAGATTACATACATACTTATGGCTTCCTACGAAGTTGTCTAGTGTGATAGCGAAGCGCTCTGCGGGCTCTCACTGATTCCCGATACCTTTTCGAAAAGAGATTGCCAGTTTTTGGAGAAATAGGGATCCCTGATTTCTTATCTGTTTCGCTTCCAGATATTGACAACGCCATGTCGATTTAACTTTCCTGTCAATCAACACAGCTTGTCAGAGTATCCAGTTAACTTGCTACTTCGGCACGGCCGCAGTTTTAAACTTTTTTGTTGTTGAATGCATCCGTTTTCATCTACATCGTTTCTTGAAACCCCAAACCGTCACATGTACGCATTGACGATGCTACCATTTGGTCACCTGCTCTTCTCCTTAGCATGTTTCGCCCCTCGTTCCCTTTAAGCCTTTTCTTTTTGTTCCGCTTTGGTCAATAATCACGTCCTCTGACAGAGTGATTTTGGTTCATGTGAGAATGTGTCTGTCCTCCCGATTCATCGGTTCTGTTTGAGGATACTAGTACTAGGGGATTTCGTCACCGCACTCAACTGCACTTGCTACCTCTTTAACTACTTGCTCACATCACTTCCATATATTTCCTTTCAGGCGAGTTTGGACTTGATTCCACAACGTTTCGGACCAGGACCCACAGCACGCGTTATGCACAGCTTACTCACCCGCTTGGTCAACGTGGCATACAAACCAATCCGTATACTTCGTATGTTTGAAGCCGATTGGGTCAGTGGACTGTCATCAGCCTTAGCGAACTTCCGTTCCGCGGAGCGAACAGCTGGAATAAATCATACCTTTGGGTATGCTTCCCGTGGCCGCTTTACTCTCCAGTCGGCCAAAGCGAATATGAGGCAAGCGGAACGCGAAGCCTTGGAGCAACGCCGGACCAATATGCGTGTAGTACTGCTGAGTGTTCGCTGTCCCCGACGGGGCGTGAAGATAGAAGCTCCTGTGGAGGTGTGTTGCAAAGCCCGAGCAGTGGAAGAATTTTGTAGGCAGGTAAATCCATACTCATTCTTGTGACCAAAGTTCTTTTTGTATGCATTTGTTGAGCTTAGGCATCCACTCTTCTGGAAAACGTTCTCGTGCTTTCCGTTCATTGTTCGGTGAAGCTTGAAGCCTGCATGTTACTGATGAGTCCCTATTGGGCGAACCGATCGCTTAGCGCTTATCCAGATGTATGCTGGATGTCTGACTGAATCTGGCTGCGGCCAACGATCCCAAAAACACGACAAATTTCCCTACTACTCTCTAAGTCAGATTGGTATTAGCACGGCGTTCGCGTGCTCACGCTTTGCTTGCCAAGAAACAGTTTGCTTCCTTTGGTGTGTCTGTAAACCGCCCTAAACGTGCATCTAATCTTCTAGGCCAAATTTCTTCTCCTCTTTTCACTTTCGCTGCACACTCGTTATTGCCTCTTCATAAGGTGTTTTCCCAAGGTGATTATTCTCATCAGTGCTGTATTATTTGATCTGCGCATCTTACAAACGTGAAATTCGCCGTGTGTGTAGTTGACCCATCTGAGGCACGTTATCGTTTTGTTAGAATGCAGCCTGTCTAATTCGGCGCACTTTGGTCGGTCAACCGCGGTTGCTTCAGTGGTGAACATGGCTTTGGTTGGTGAATGCTAGTCGCCGGAAACGAGGCCAAAGCCACGATGTGCTCGATTAAGGTGGGGCTGTGGTACCTGATATACCATTCAACCAGGAGTTGGCTGGAAATTGGTGACTTCTCTTGTTTTATTCTCGAAATTCCTCGCTGAAAGATAGCATCCGAACTGCCCTATTGCATACAAACTCTCTCTTCATCTAGGCTTATGTGTTTTTGCGGCGATAAATCTGCTACGCTATGTACCAGGTGCTTTTCACCAAAGAGTTTTGTCGACTGCTGCATTACAACAGATTTCGAACGTTGCATTCGAGTGCTTCGTTTTGGAGCGGTTCCCACCAGAACCGACTAATGGGCTATGGACATCCATGAATGATCGGTTTGGTGCCTCGCTCCACCGGATATTGATTGATTTTGGCTACCCACAGGCTGTAGTAGTCCTCTTTTAGTAATCTATTTGCTATGACCTAGGTCGATGTTTATTCGACCCTTAGGTTTTCCTAAAGAATGTGCTATACACGCTCTTCCGCTCCTGAAGTACTTCATCTGTGATTTACTTACCAGCACCAGTGCTTTGTGGGAAGTTGTTTTAATTTCCTTTTTGCTGATGGTACTTACGTGTGAGTGGACGGTATCCCGAGGCCACTCGTCTCAGTGCATGCCATCAGGAATCTATGGTAATATATTATCAGGCACAAAAAACGGCGTCCCTTTCCAGGTGCCCACCAGCGATTTCGTTTGCTGGTATCCTATAACCCTCAATTTTTTTCTGCCAGTTTGAAAAGAAGAAATACATCAGAAGTACGTCGCTATGCTCTACCGATGGTTTATTGCTACGCAACCACCACTAGTCGCGCGTAGGCTAAGGGTACCGCGAGGGTCACCTTGTCCCCTACCAGGCTCGAACCGATGATATTCGAATTGCAAGATAAACGCTCTGTCCTTCTGGCCACTTGAGGGAACCTGTGATGTATTTGGTTAGGCGTCCAGTTTATGATGTGCTCACTTCATGTCAAAGCAGCAGCTCCTGCATATGTTTGGATGCCTCGACAGTATTTCAACTCACGTACAACCGTTTACAATTACGTGACAACGAGCTAAGATTTTAATGCATGTACTTCTGATACTTAGAGTTTACAAGGCCCCACTATGCACTACACCACGCCTTGGGGATGGTGCAACAAAGCATCTCTCCTTGCGGTGCTTTTTCGCACTTACAATGAATCTGCTCCTCTGTCTATTCTGTGGAACAGGGTTTGCAAGGTGTCAGCAAGTTATTTCCGTATCTGAGGCTGTCATAATAAACAAAGTGGCCGATATTCACCTACTTTTCATGTATACTCGATTGGTCTTGTGAATTTAGCTGCTTACGGCGCCACCACTTACTTCCGTTAATTTGCATTGCTTCTAAGCGTTCCCTGTTATTGAATAGGCACTAGTACTGTCTCTTTCGAATGGAGCACTCGTCTTCCTTTGTAAGTCCTTGCTCTTGTACTACGATTAACAACTAACCGGTGCAAGACAGCGTTGTCCAGTCCCTCTTCGAATATATTTGGGCTGAAAACCTTTTCCCACTTCTTCCAATTCCTTGTTCGGCTTGCGTGTACATGTTGCTACCGAAAGAAGCGGTAGAGATTTTGACTGTGACCCACGTGATCACTCAACACCACTGAACCTAGTGACTTATGCGAGCAATTGCTCGAATCCTAACCCCCATTTCTGTATACTTATGACTGATAATGTATATTCTCTCTCATCCTCAGGTATCCCTGGTCTTGGAAGCTTGCCCGCATCTAATCAGCCTACACTCCCCTATACGAGTGTCAACTGGTAGCTTGAACCCCGTCAGCGCCAAATCCACGGTGTCAGTTCCTTCTCTGCCACCATTTCCATCTGGTCCCAAGCAGCTGGACTCCGTTAACTTCTTTGATGCGAGTTTCGGGTACATGTTGGACACTCCGACTAGTTGTGATTGCCCCTCATTCTGTGGAAGCCGAATGCGTTCGCGAACTTTGGACCGCCTACCTGGATGGAAGAGGCGCATGTTCGCCTCCTTACGCCCCTTTGGTGTGCAGCCACCTACTTCAGGAGGGCAAGGACAATCTTCCAGTCGTGGATCCAACGCCTTGTTTGCAAACGGATTGCGAACCCGTTCCGCTGCAGCAGCAGCAGCAGCACAGCGCCAACACGTACTCAGTGGAGCACTTTCTCCCATGCGTCAGTTTTCCGGTGTATCCAATTGCTTGCCCATTAGCAGAACAACAAAACGCCACAGAGGACGTGTTTCAGGTCGTTTTCGTGATCCGCCTGTCCGTCGAACACCGGGGCAGTTTGGCACAGAATGTGAAATAAACGCAAATGCTGCATGCGGCTTAAAGAGACATTACAATGTCATCGGTAGTCAAAAGCCTGCTCAAGATCGGGATGTGGCGCCTCTGGCGAATGAACAACAGATTGTTGACACTGCTGCAGCCAATAGGAACACAATTAACCAAAACACCTCACCTCATTGTCTGTATAGGCACCATCCTTGGATCAACCACCAAATTCCCTATGTTACTTCCTCCGTTTGCTCATCCCATCGTTATCGCCTAAGTAATCGCCCCTTTTTCACTCAGGACCATTATCTTCAAGATAGCAGTTTGAATGCAATTCTTTCCGACGCTCCCCATGTCACCCTGTCCAGCAATCCTCTCTTCTGGTCACCAGTTGATTTGGCGTCCTATCTCGGAGAAACGGATTGTCGAGAGATGTGGCCCTGGCTAGCTGCTGAGGCAGTGGACGGTCAGGCATTCATGCTTTTGACTCTTCCTGTTCTACACCATCTTGTCGGTTTGCGATGGGAAGACGCTGTCCGGTTAGCACGCCATGTGACTTCTGTCAAACGTGCTTTCATGGAACAGTTTAGCAGTGACACCAACGATATTAAGACCTCATGATCTCCTCCAGTTTTTCTCATTTCATTTCTTTCCGTTCAGACCTCCACCTGCAAACCTTCCACTTTGATCACTCCCGTACTCGGCCTCCTGCCTTCTGACCATTATTTGGCCATTTGCGTTGTGCAATCGTACGCCAGACGCACTCGGACGCTCAGTTTCTTCCTCAGCATCATTTGCAGGACAATGTAACTTTGTACATAAAATGAAATGTGTAATATGTCTGCACCTCCAAGCGTATTCCTTAACTTCAAGTGTACATTGTTTGTCACATGCTCAATAGCTCTGTGTGATCGATTTTTTCCACATACACTGTATTGATTGCATTCAAACCTTCTATTCCGTATCCACCTGTGTGTGTGTCCTTCCGGCCTCCTAAAGTGCGATGTATCGGACAGCGTACCAGGCTGGGTTACTGTCCATTTTTTACAGCATCGGACAGAAACCACTTTTGAACTGGGCTACGTGTACCAAGGCCGGAAGTATCAGACGTATTGCTGATCCCGATATACGGTCGCTTACTTTGGATATCCGGTCCACCAATGTGACCACGACATACATTGAATGTCCCAGCGATCCGGAAGAGACGTTAGGGATCCGAATGCCAATTTTCGTGCTACTATTTAAAAACATGAATCGGTATTTTTCGTTCCAAATCGAAGTGACTGATTACGGAGGTGTCAAACGACGATTCAGAGCGAGCAATTTTAACAAAATCACTACAATCAGGCAGTTCGCCACAAATATGCCGCTGGTACTACATCCAGGGTGGAACACGGTCGTATTCGATCTGCAAAGGCTCATGGAATATTGCTATAGGCAGCGATTATTGGAGGTGAATCGCGTCAGGGTACATGCGAACTGTCGTCTGCGGCGGATTTATTTTTGTGACAGGCCGTATGCGGATTCCGAGCTCCCTAAGGAATACAAATTACAGTTGCTGCCTAATTTACCCAAATGATTCGCAAGCTCCACTTTTCATCGAACAACATTGAATATAATATGGAAATTTGCTTTGACCGAAAAGAGACAATGGGCACCGCTGTTAATGCGGGGCTGATGCATTGTGGTGTCATCGAACCATCTCGAACCCTTTGTTGGACCATCTCCACTTCTCCATTTAGTGGACCAGTTTTTACCTATTATCTCTCTTTCGGTTTTATGTGGAACTAACTGCGGAATATTTCTGAACTGATAGTAAACTCCGTAGAACCAAGTCAATCATGCAGAGAATCGGGTCTCATAAATGTTAACAAAGGTGGACCTATCTTATTGCCACCTTACTGTTCGTTGCCCAAGTAAGCGTTACTTGAAATGTTGAAAGGAAAGGGACAGCGCGGAATGTTCACTTTTGTTTTGGCTGATAGGGAGCATTGTTGTTTCTGAATGACGTGAAAAAGAAGGCTTGATAAAGGGGCAGGTTCCGCCTTGAATTGTTGTTCTACTCGAGTCGATGATCCATCTGTTTGATCCAGATTATCGGAATGACGTTTCTTTCGTGAATATCCTCGGATCGCGTACTCCACAGTACCGAAACGGGTAATAGTCAGTACACAGCAATAGTGTGCTGCCATATAACTTACGGCCTCTACGCCCCGTCTTCGTTTCCTCTCTGCTGCATGAGTGTGAACACCCCTGTGGTCTATCGCTTGTGATTGCAAGGTGGCGAAACATCGCGCGGAAACCCACCGCATGAGTTTTGTTCGAATGTAAACAGTTTACTGCAGTGCACGAGGCCGAACTCGCTGTCGCTGTGTAAGCTACGTCTCAAGCGTTTCGCAAGGTGGTTTGTATTTTACCACAAGTGTTTCTGTTGCTTTCGACAGGGAAACCGTCCTGATTATGGACATTCTTTAACTTGAGCTTGCGTCTTCCTCATTTGGTTGGTTTCTCGAATAAGACCCAGCGAAATTAGCGAGGGAGCTTGACCTAGTCGATACCTGTATTACTATTCATTTAACGTCGCATGTACCCGACATGCAAACGAAACACTACACATGCTCCGTATTACATAGCTCATTTGCAGCGCTAGTACCTGTTCTGAAATCTTATTTTTCAGATTTTTCCACTTTATCCGTTTTCTTTGCGTTTACTTAAAAAGATGGTCTGTTGGGAACCTCCTACATTGCGTCTTGTAATTGCCACCATAGGCCGTACGTGGTTCACACAACAGCTGTTACCAGATACTTAACCAGACTGTGATTATCTTTAGAAAAATGTGTTACGCATTTCGACTTCATTATCAGCTAGCTTTTTCGCAACTGTAGTCTGTCATACACTTGCTGCACTACGTGGCCGTTTCTTCCGTTTAGAATCTGTCAGCAGTGCACATTCTATTTTGCTGGTGTTCGGATAGAGCCCGTGGGCATCCGTCTCCAGATAATGACTGAGGCTACTAGACCACGGGGAATGTCGGCAGCCGTCACGACCAAGAAACCATCTGTTGGATAATGCAAGTCATCCTTCAGTAACATTCCCTTTCAAAGGTACAACAACCTCCACTTTTACTGAATTGCAACTAATGGATGCTACATTATAAGCTGCATTTGGAAATTCGTGGATTCTATTGAATAGCGGTCCCTAGCACACCGAACAGGTGGGATGCGCACTCTTGATGAGTATCCAGCCTAGGAGACGGTCGCCCAGTCTTTTTTATGATGTACATTGAATGTTTGCGATGTAGTTACAACCATTCTACTTTAGAATACCATTTTCACTATTAGACAATGGCATGGCACTAACTCATGTTTTCTATGGCACTACAGCGTTGCAGTCTTAAAATGTGTTGAGTCCACGCTAGCACATATCGATGCACACATTTTTTTGTTTTTATCACTCATTATGAATGCTGATATGGCGTGAAAAAACCTTGCTCATTACATTCTCTACTGGTGCTAGCGTACGTCGAGTAATTATCAATTGCGCGTACTCGCACTTTCCAACATGTCAGACCTACCGAGCTTCTTGACGGCAGTCACGCTTTTTCAAATCGGGTCATTGTTTGATATATATTTATATAATTATTCACAGTCTGTTAACAGACATTGTGCCATCAGAACCATGGCAGAAGAAAAAAGTGAAGAAGAGGGGAACACTAATGCGATTAAAAAATATGGGAAACTATTTTTCGGTTTTACACACGCCATTTTGTATTTTTGTTTTGTGAGCTTTTGTGTGCATCAATGGAATGGTGAAATTGCAGAACAACATTGACGCCACTGATGTCTGTTGCGGGCCATGACGTCAAATGTTTCCAACCACTGCGATTCAGCATCTCGTTGTCCCCAACCTGGAAGGCGGACTGGTCCGACTGCTGCCAAACTTGAGGTTGCCTTCTTCATACTCCTTCTCCACGTCATCGGCTGTCCACCGCGGCACTTTTTCCAGTCGCTCCTTGGGAGTGCAAATAGCGCTCGACGTGGAAAGTGATGGGCTGGCATGTACAGAACGTGCCCGAGCCAACGCATGCGATGTCGGAGAATAACGTCTTGAAGACTGGCACTATTCGCCCCAAGCACGCGGTCTCTCACCTCTGCGTTGCTTACGTGGTGTTGCCACCACACCCTAGCAATCCTTCGTAGACAGCGATTATCAAAGACTGATAGCCGCTTCATATCTTCCGAACGAATAGGCCAAATCTCACAGCCGTACAAGAGTACTGCACGGACGGAAGCATTGTACACCCTGCCCTTGAGCTTGAGACTGACATCACGACGACGCCATAGATGTCTCAGCTTGATGAATGCAAGGCGGGCCTTTGCAATCCGTTGTGAGACTTCATCTCCAACACCGCCACCAGCCGTGATGCAACTCCCTAGATAAGTAAAGCAAGGGACTTGCTCCAGAACATGTCCAGCAATGGTGAGCGCGGGTTCAGGCACCTGCCAGTCCTGGAGCAGCGTTTTACATTTTCCCGAGTGAAGCATAGGCCTTACTTAGACGCCTCCAACGCCAAGTGGTCCAAGGCGCTCTGGACGGATTGTGGGTCGTCCCCCAGCAAGGCGATATCATCGGCGTAGTCCAAGTCCGTGAGTCCGTCTCCGGGGAGAAGCTCAACACCGCAGTCCTGGACACCTTCCAGTGCTCTTTGGAGAACATCTTCGATGGCGAAATTGAAGAGGAAAGGTGAAATAGGGCAACCTTGGCGAACACCGCTGGTCACAGCAAATGAAGAAGAGTGCGTGCCGTAAGCCCTAACTTTGCCCGACGTGTGACTGTAAAGTTCTTTCAGGATGGTTACAAACTTGTCGGACACACCTTTCTTCAGTAAACAGTTCCACAACGCAGATCTATCTACTGAATCAAATGTCGCTCGGATGTCCGAAAACACTACGATTGTTGGCCGCCGGTGGATGTGACGAAGTTTGAGAACTTGCCGAAGCGTGAAGATTTGGTCGATGCAACCGCAGCCTGGATGAAATCCGGCTTGTTCTTCTCGGGAATACTCTCTAGTCGTTGAAAGCCTGCGAAGTAGGACCGACACGAAGATTTTGGATGCGACAGAAATTAGGGAGATTCCGCGGTAGTTGCAGCAATCGGCGCGGGAGCCCTTCTTGTGAATCAGAACAGTGACCAATTCTCCCCATGAGCTCGGAACCTTCTCCCCAGTCCAAACTTTCGTGAACAGCGATAGGATTTCGCTGATAAGTACACTCCCACCATCTTTGAATAGAGCCGATGGTAGGTTGTCGGGACCCGAAGCCTTGTGGTGTTTCAAAGATTGGATTACATTTCGAATCTCTGCTTCATTTGGGGGGTGGGCTGTGGAGACAGGCCAAGCATCATACATTGGGGCTGGAGGTGCCGCAGTGGGCTGTGTTGGGTGGTTGAATTGAAGAGCGAAATGCTCTGCCCAGCGACCCAATCGCCTGTGAAGGTTGGTGATCTTCGTGCTGTCTGATTAGCAAATCGTCTGGCTGATAGCGTGGAAATTGCAACCCGTGGCCCTGATGATGTAAAACAGACGGCGGAAGTTGCCAGCTGATGCAGCGGCTTCCATCTCACCAGCTTGTTTTCACCATCAAGATTCACGACCAGAGCAAAGACTTGCTTTCAGCTTTTGCGTAATGGACCGGCGGTGTTCGTTGTACTCTGCGCCAGCAGGCACGCCCGTCGACGATCCAGCAATTCTGAGGATCTTCCCGAGATCCAGCATTTAGGAGTGGAGCGAGTGAGGCCACAGATGGACAAACCGGCCGCCAACAAGGCTTGTTGCAGACTTGAATAGTGTTGATCAACATCCAGCGTTTGAGAGAGATAGAGCTTTTCGCGAAGCTTTTGTTGATACTCTTTCTTCACCATTGGGTCCTCCAATTTGTAGGTGTTCAGTCGGGTGTGTTTTGACCTAGGCGAACCACCAAAACGCATGCAAACGGTCGCACACACGAGTGCATGATAAGTATCGACGCATGTTGATCAAAATGATCGACAGTCGCGTACGCTGCTGCGACTTATAGCTATGTGGTCAATCTGTGATCAGCGCTGGGTTGATGATGGGGGACGCCAAGTAGCGTACTGACGTCCAGGATGACGAAAGCTGGTGCTGGAGAGGAATAGCTGATGATCAACACACAGACTGAGCAGTCTCTCTCCATTGTCTGAGCGAACATCAACCTATCCATGCGGTCCTCCGAGGTGGCGCTCACATGGCAGCAAACGACCGACACTCGCGTTGAAGTCAGCTGCCAAAACAATGATGTCTGTTTTAAGAGCCCTTAGGAGCAGCTCATGAAGGTTCTGGTAGGACTGATCTTCGTCGGTGTCTGAGCTACAGTCAGTGGGCGCGTAGGCAGAGATCACGAAGAGAGCACGCTTTTCGACTCGACGTCTCCTAACTTTACAAGAGCCATGAAGCCTCATCGCACAAAGACGGCTGTTGATCGGAATCCAATCAATCAAATCAGTCTCGGCTCTAGCACTGTGGGCGATTCCAACATCAGCTTGCCCAGATGCGGCAGACTCGGCGTCACCAGAGAGGCGGAGATGGAACCGGGTGCGTGGGTGGAGCGGTGACACCAACTGGTAGACCGAGTTAGAGTCCTGGAGTCGTGTTTGATACTCGGCAAGTTTTTGCCACCTAAAATCCGTTTCCGCAAACAGTGCATCGCGCTTGAACGTATGCATAGGGTTGCATAACAGAATAAAGGACCGATTGAAGGGTCGTTTTGGAGTACACTTGTGATTGGATTGCGATGCGCAATCTCAATATGGATCGTGATTCTCATTGAAGTGAACCTTGGTCGATTCGATCACTAGGATCGTAGCTGAAACTGACTAAAACTGGGTGGTGCTCTTCTCAAAACACCGCGTTTCCACTGTATTTGATCACGTCAGGTGAAAGTAACAAGCGTCGAATCTGGGACCACTAGGATAACGGTCGAAACCTCTACCCTTTTAGCTACTGGGTCACGACAGACGTTGGTTAATGACTGAGTGATCAGGGTTCACTGCAATGCGCTTCACGACCCAAATTGGGATTGCGCGTCGCAATCCAATCACGCAACGTGCACTTCAAAATCACGGTAGATTTTTTTTCTCTGTAACTCTTGGGCACTGTTTGGTTGCGTTGTTCTCGCACGGCTTTACAGATAGGCTGGGAAGCCAAGATCTCTGGCTTCCCAAACTACGCACTGCATGTGTTATGTGGACTCCAACCCTTCGTTTTTTCTCTCGCAACCTTATTAGTCCACTGAACGCTAACTCGGGTGTGTGAGTTCGAACGGCGCACATCTAGCGAAATGGCTTCTTGTTGAGGAACGCGCAGTTAACTACCGTCAAGAGGTCGACCGTTACTCTTACTTTTATCAGTTACTCGATACCGAGTCTGAGGTACGCGTATCAAAACTAACCCTCATAGAAAGCGGTTTTTAGTTACCGGCGTGTGTTGCCAAACAACTAACCACTGACACATCTCACAGCTCTATAGTCTAGGCTTATTGGACATCTACCTGCAGCACAATTTCTCGCGATGTGCGCACGAACATTGATTATGCTTATACAATTTCTCGAAACGGTATCCGAATAGTAACGTCTTAGGATGGGAAGGAAGTCTCTATCCTTTTAGCCACCGATTCACGGCGGACAGCGCTCGTCACAACGGTTAAGGACTGATTCGACGGTTGTTGTAAACACTCGGTAAACAATGGTTTATCATGGGCAAAAAAAATCTTGCTTGACAAGCCCTGTAGGATGCTTGGTGTGGAAATTGTCAGTTTAAGTGTTTACCGATTTAGATGCGCTGCTGCAAAACAATAGTACGCAATCGTGAGTTGATGGTTCTCACAACTACATCGCCGTGAGCTGTTATAGTTGACATATTATGTGAGAAAAATAACAACACTCGTGTGCCAATTTCTTGGACAGATATGGTGCGTAAATCCAGTTTGGTTACACCCTACCAATATTCCACAGTAGCGACGCTTTGCCAATGGAGTGCAAGAAGTAGAACTGAGCACATTGGTTAGAGGTATTGCGATGACGCCCGATCATAACGGACTGTATGGCGTAACATGAATGTATGAGCGTGTTATCGGGACATTTTTAAATACTCATAGTGTGGAAGAAGCAATGGGGTTGGTCTCGCAAGTTTGACACACACGAAATGACAAGAAATTCCGGCGGCATTTCAACCGGCCGTACTATATGACCAGCTTTAGCTGGTGAACACTCAGAGTGGTATTGTGATTCATTTTCCGCAAATGCTGACAAGTATGGTTTGGATTCCTCATGATCTGATATGTCGTCGTCAAACCGCCACGGACGCTTCGATATTGTTTTCTGTAGATTCCAAGGGTTTTCAGCCGCATTGGTCGCTCTTCCTTGTGGCATTCCGATTGCGACAAGATCGTGCCAGGAGCGGATGGCTTATTCCGAGTGGGGCATAATGGAGGCTTTGATCGTCCGAAAGAAGATGGAAGGGCCCATTCCCCCGAATGCCCTCCGCAATAGGCCAAGGTATTGAGTGGCTTCCAAGAAAGCTTTCGCTGCCTAACGTGAACAACCAATATCGCCCTGTTTCCTCACTCTTAGGTCGTATTCCGTAGAAGCTCGCTGCAAAACGTGATCCTCCAGCATGCACTCGCAACTGGATTAACGGCGTGTGCTCAGTATCTTACAAACGGTAGCGTCGAAATAAAGCAGGTTCTGAGTCGCACATTCTTATACTCCGTCAAGCTCATCCTGCAATGTTACCTAGTCACCCTTTGTTTTGATGGCCCGCCATATCTTGAAACCATCCACGAAATGTGAGAAACTGGACGTGATCACTGTCGCGAGATAGTTTATATAAATCAGGAATAGTTGTGAACAAAATGCCTAGCCGTGAGACACTCATCGCTGAATTTCTATACGATCAGAGATGGAGCTGCGCAATTTTACATTTGAATGTTGTTGAGGTAAGAAGTTATCTATCTAACCGGATCACCAGTTTCACAGCACTGAAGCTGGAGAACAGGATGCGGCGGTTCAGATAGTTTAACGTCTTTAAGTAGTCCAAAGGAACTTGTCGATTCCTACTCCGCTATCCACGGTTTCAGTCCAACTGGAGCGAGCCAGTCACAATTTTGTGGTACAAGACCGGTTCTGGCGAAATCCATGTAGTTCTAGTGCTATTACGTTACATCCTTCCCACGGACGCCGCGGATTTATGAAATACAGTGCTTGATTCTACTTTTTCCTCGAGATTACTGTCTTATACATGTTTTTCTGTGTGAATTATGCACCAATCTATTTCTTTTGATGTATTTTTCAATCTATGCAACGTTGGTGGATATTCTCCGGCTAATTTCGGAAATCTCATTGCTTGGCCCAACTGCCCTCTGTGTCCGCCATCTTGGATTTATTCTACTGTGATCTAACCTGTGTGAAGCAGACACGTGACCTCAGGCGGAACTGGCATCAGCGGCTAGCCTCGACAAATGCAACTGGCTGAATTTAACTGAAGTAACATCAGCCGAAACCAAATCTTACTGAACCGATAGCGCAGTGCTACAAACAAGTTGGTTTGCATCGTATTCGTTTTTTTCATTGACATTTTCCCCTACCTCAAACACCTAAGATCTTGATTGAGTCGTTTATTTTCATCAATCCCTAGCTACTTCTCATCAGTAAAGTTCACTTTATTATGGTGCCCACTAGGCCTAGCCTCACTCGACAAACACAAAGAAATGTTTCATACCCTGCCTGATCAATGCCAACAAATACTGAAACCCCAACTAAACTGGGAGCCAGTCCTAATCCAATTGCTACTCTTCTTTCGGAACCCAGGGACAAGGTCAGCTCTCTAGAATTCCAACTCTCCGAAATGAGAACTATACTGACCATCGTCGAACCACTCAGATTACCTGGCTTCATTAGACTATCTCAGTAACCCATGGGAAAGCCTTGATCCAGTTTAAATAGGAAAGGCAGAACAGTTAATCCTCTCAATTGCGTCTGAAGTACATGAGCGATTGCATACACTAAAAAATGTGATCGTTTTTAATATTCCTGATAGACTTAGTTTGGATAAAGTTAAAACTGCACTACTTAGAGCGTGCAATATGTCCGAGATCGAATGCAAATGTCTTCGTCTGAGAATGAAAACACCGAAGCACCGCTGCCCGATCGTTTTTAAATTTTCAACTGGGAAATCCGCGAACCCATTGTAGAGTAATCAGCTCACCATAGTCCAGCGAACTGTGTTCAAATACCTATTCATTCAATGAGATCGTACACCTATACATAGGTCTCTTAATGAGCTTTCGTCACAAACACCAGCTCAAACAGCTATTTGGGTTGATTTTTCAGACCAAAGCTCCAAAAGATAACTTCTCTAGTGTGGCAACTGAGCACTTCGAAGTGAAGCTCGACAGCTCACCTCATATGATAAGGACCTCGGTCGCCACCGTTCTTGACAATACTGCAATGTCACCTAAACAAACTCCCATCAACTACTACCCTCCTAATCTTGACGCCTGTGGGCCAACCGAATTGAATTCACTGTCTATAAGTGGTGGAGTAACTCCTAAACATTGGGTAGGTCTGACTATCATTGACCCTATAGTAGTGTCGCAAGCTGGACTCAACACCCAAAGGACTCCCGTGGACAGTCGATCCAATAAGGTAGAAAATTCACAGCCACTCATTGGTTCCAACAAAGCTTTAAGCATGTGAAGAACACGGTAGAAACTGATAAGATGCACCAACGTACTTAGCACAAACACTATATAAAGTGACATCCTGAGCCGACAAAAACCAGAAAAAAATTTCTTTCAGCTAATCCTCTCCATAATTTCCTCCCATAGCACAAAATCAGGCACAGTAATGATCACAGAACGAACTATGTCACGATGACAAAGCCACCTCCCATCCCAACATCCCTCAGTACGAGCCGTTTTTAGCACTGGAGGGAATGGATCCGCGGCCACTCCCACTTCTTACGTACCCGATAGAAGCTAACTACCTGTTCCCACTGTTCCTGCAATTTCTGCAGATGACTATGCTAGCCAACTTCCACCCAACCGCCAATTAGACTTGCTTCCTCAAACATCTCCACGTCCACAGCAACATCGACATTCACAAATGACACATTACTATGCTAGGCAACTGGCACGCTAACCCCAAATTGAACTTGCTCTTCAATCACCTCCCTGTGCACAACAATATCGGCATTCACAAATGACGCACTACCCAAATCACCACGCTTGCTAAGAATTGACTCCATTCCACTACTCCCACTCATATCTCTTGGGTCCCATAGGACCTGACTACAACAATGCGTATAACAACGAACCGCAACATGATGACTCTACACCCAATAGTTCTTTTTCTGCACTTCTATTTAATGCCAGATCTATTAACAATAAATTGTACTTCCTAAGCGTGCTTGTGCATATCAACGGCCCACAAGAAATCCTCGTTATTGACGTATGGTGCTCCCCCGATACATTAGATTCCACCTTAATGATTCCTAATTATCAGCTCCTCCGAAAAGATCGCGGCACAGACAAAGGAGATGGATGCATGATATACCTACACTGTACATTTGCAGCAGAACTTCTTGATCATTCATAGCTAACAAATGTTCCCGAATCTCTTTGTTTGTCAGTCTCAGGAACCGGTTCTCACATTCTACTCGGATGTGATTACAACTCGTCAGCTGCCTCAAATGCGAGTGTTACCATCATCAATTCACCTTTCGAATTTGCTGCTGAAATGCCACACAGACAGAATATAATTGCTGATGATTTCAACCTAAAGATTAGCTGGTGCTCCCAACCATGCTCATCTACACATACAGCTTTCCTTTCGTCTCTCAGAATTAGTGAGTGGATACAATGGGTTACTGAGCCAACAAGAGCAACCAGTATACACAGCTTGATATTCACTTTGGGAGTTACAAATGCACAAACCTAGGTATAAAACAAACTCCATGGTAGCGACCACCAGATGGTACGATTCACTTTCTGTATTAAATTGGCCATCAAACACGCCTTTATTCCGCAATATGCAACCTATAGAGTGAACTAGAAGCAATTCCAATAATTAGTCCGACCATCCGATTTGTACGCATTCTTCCTCTCTAACAATGTGTGCACTGCCGTGGACTATTTCTACTATCGGGTCCATCAGGCCATTGCTGTCCTTACTGCCCAAGACCAGATTATTACAGGTGTCCAAAAAAGCGCAATCGTGAGTTCAGTCAACCGGAAGCACAGAAGGCTAATTGCTGGATACAGAACGACGGGAAATTTCACCTTTCTCTTACAGTTGCGCAACATCATTGACAAGGTCAAGTACATACGGTTGACGAAGAGGATATATGAAGAACAAGTGGCTCTACGAACGACATGTAAAACGAAAGAACTTGTTAGAATTCTGCGTCGCAGAAACAATTACTGCTCCCACTTGATCGATGGATTGATTAATTCAGACGGGCAGTCCACTCATCGTCCCGCTGACATCCGTGAAACTTATTTCAATTTTCGCTTCCTTGGAGACGGCCCCGTTAAATGCATGCATTGGAGTGCAAACAACCAACGCCCTGTGTAAAACGGAATTTTCTATCGGTACTATCCAACTTTTAATGAATTCCATCGAACAGTCTTCCCATCTGGATTCCGAAGGTATCCCACCTACCACCATAAAACTGGGAGGGCCTGCCATGATGTTGCTATTGTTGAACACGTTCAAACTTTCGTTGGAACCAAGCTACTTTCCAGAACAATGGAAACATCCCTCATCATCTCCCGTCATAAGGGTGGCTTCAAACAAGAAATCAACAATTACCGGTCAATCCATCACACCCCTGTATTAGCCAGATTATTTGAGAAAATGATTAAGAGTGGTGTAATGAATTTCATCAATTCGCTGGGGCTAATCGACAGATATCAGCTTGATTTCTTGGACGAACGATTGTACATAACCTGCTAATTACATTATCTAAACCATGTTTCAGATTCTATTGACAGGATACGCAATCATACTTCTGTTCCTGGACACAGAAAGGCATTCGATCGAGTGCCCCACAAACGGCTGCCAAAAAAGCTTGCTTACTTTGGAATTCAGGACCCACTCCTAGGCTGGCTATTGTTATATCTGAGCGGCCGTTCCCAGGTAGTTACCATAACCGACCACCACTCTTCACCACATCCAACCACTAGTGGTTTTATCCAATGGCGTTTACTTGTTATGTTACTGTTACCTCTCTACGTTAATGACATTAGTGTGGTTATCAGACATGGCATGCTTTTCCTATTTGCAGATGACATAAAGATAGTCTACAAATTCAGACGAGCTGAACTTCAAGATACACTACTGCCCATACTGGAAGACCTCCACTCCGTTGAGAAATGGTGTAACACTTGGATGATGAAGTTTCGGAAAAAAATATAGCATAATGTAACACGGTTGTTCGATATCCAAGGGATCAAATACACTCAACGACGAACACCTCAATGTACAGCTGTCTACACGCGACCTCGGAATCAGGTATTCTTGCAATTTCAACTTCTCCGAACCAGTGGGATACCAGCTGACTAGGGCCAGTAAATCAGTGGCTAATATACTGTATAAGAGCCACATAACCGCAGCCAGAGTAGAGCTCTTCCAAATCCTCACTCGCTACATTATGGAATATTGCAGTATCATTTGTGGCGGCATGAGAAAATCTGACAGAGTATCAGTGGAAAGTATACAGAGGTCACTTACCAAACGTCTACTAGGCCAACCGTCCACTAAGAACTATTGGGAGCGCTGCCAACAATTCCAGCTCGATCCGCTTTGGCTACTAACTTGAGGCATAACTTGTTGATGCCGTACAGCATGGTTCATCAAAACGCCCACTGCTAAATGGCAATGCCTTCCCTGGAACTTCATCATAGTTCGACAAGAGAACTACACAATAAGCAGTTTACACTGAGTGTACCCAGGTGCAAGGTAAATCTGCGGTCTAACTTTTTTCCTTAGGAGCTATGCTGTCCTATGGAATAAGCTCTCAGTCACATTCAGATCGTGTGAGAGCGCAACGGCCTTTCGCGTTAAGGTCGCCAATTACCTAGATTTGAACACGGTTATGACCCTGTTCTCTTAGGAGAGATCACTTAATGATTTGTTCCAAGAAAGGCCAGACAATATCTGATGGATAAACAAGAACAACTTCACGCAGTTGGATACACCCCTAGTGCTGGTACTATCCCCTAATCCACACGTGCATATTGCGTTGAAACACACCTGGGAGCAAATAAATACCCTTGAAACAGCAAAGACAATGAAAATCACACAACTATTTACCACTCATGCATGAGCATGACATATTCTGTAAAATATGATCTCGACAGATGTGGACACATTTTCTCACTGGATGTGAAATATACCTATTATTATTAATCCATGGGCGCTTCGGCTATAATTGCCTGCATGGCCTTAGAGAGCGCCGGAATTAATGTTATCGGGCAGTAGTTGGCCGGATTTGTACAATTTCCTCCCTTGTGAATGGCAGTGACAAGTCCGTCTTTCCATAGTGTCGAAACCGCATCTTTACAAGATATCGTTGGAAGAACTGCTAAAGTGGGTCTGCCAAATTCAGCGCCTATGTGCAGATATTATCAGTACCAGGATATTTATGATCGCGCAAGGAATTAGCCTCTTCAGGACTGCGTCCGTAAACGACACCTGGCGAAGTTCTTGTGGTGGTATAACTTGTGTGAACACCATTGGTGACGCTGGCACTGGAATTTAGTGTAGAATCGCTGACCTAGGGCGTTGGCCGCTTCTCTTGCAGCTTGTGGTTGTCCACATGACCTGTCTAGGGCAGACATCACTCGCCGCACTTTACGCAATTTATGAATGGATTGCGATGCGAAATCAATGCGAACCGGGATCCGCACTGAATTTAATCTTGGTCAGTTCGATTCTTTGGGCCATAATTGATGAAGCAGTGGAATATTTTATGTTGTATTCTCGAAAACACTACACTTCACAACCGGTTTGGTACTTATGTGCTCAACTCAACTAAAGATAGCAGATATGGAATATGCCTGGATTTCTCCAACGTCCAATAGTCTTCACTATATGACCTGTTTTCTCTGAACTCAATTTGTTACTCTGGGATTTTCAAATGCTCACTTCAGTGCTTCCCTAGATGGCATATGTGGTATACTTCGCGGAAGAACTGACCAACATCGTTTGAATAGGAGCAAATGCGTATGTCAGCGTCGAAACCTTAATAAAAACCTATAGCATTATCTTGGTTAGCTCTTTTTGGAGTTCTGGATTTTGGCTTAAGGTCAGTTGCACTATGAGGGCGTAATCGGCCTGGTATAACCAAATTGCGTTACCGTTTTACATTGAGAAATGAATGATGATATTGGACGCGAGCACTGTTGAGTATAGAGGAGGTGATGAAGTTGTTGATAGGGTTTACACACATGTTATGTATAATCAATAATGTGTTGAGTAAATAAGCATTAAGAAGCAGAGGCAGATAAAATGAACTTTTTGCTTTCACTTTTCGGCTCATATGTCGAAATGATGGCATAGTGATATACATTACAGAGTGAATACAAAATGTTTATTGAAGCGAAGATTTGAAATGAAGATCGGTCGGCGTTTTCTTTTCAGCCTCCGTGTGAATATGAAGGCCTCCGATTAACCGTGGTCTAGTTGATTCAGAAACAATTTGATGTGACACCACTGCAAATGAATACTAATTGGTATGTCTCTGGTCCCACTGACCAAATTTATTGAGTTTCACTTCAAAGTGAATTGTCGCCCAGACTGAGGTTGCACCTCACAGCCTATTCCCATAAGTGCCTCGAAATGACCCCAACATTATCACTTCTGGGTTTTGACAAGCCCTACTAGAATGCTAATGCGGCGAACTTACAGCCGCCCGGTATAACGATGAGATGGCTCTGCGGTGTCAACCAGCTTATATCCATAGTGAATATGCTCGGGATTGGCTCTTGTTGGATGATGAGACAACAGTGAGTCCGATGAGAGGTTTTGGTATTAATCAACTACTGGAGTGTTCAGAATTATTTTGCAACCTTTGCCCTGCGGTCCCAAAGAGATGCAGCCCAACAGTTTGCCTAGTCAACCTGAATGGTCTTTTACATGCTATGGAGACGGAAACAAAATTTATCATCATGATTAGAGCATCTATCACCACTGTGTGAACGCTAGACCTTTGACCCGAGTTTTCTCATCAGTCGGCTGCATAAATTTGTTACCGCCATTTCCCAATAAACTCCTCGAGATCGGGCAGTATGCAAGCGAAGACTGTCTTCTGATAAGGACCATTTGCAACGCAACACCGGGTGTATGTAATAGAAATTTACGGCGCATTTTGCAGTTGGACAGTGAGTGTCAATCGGTTAAATTGGAAACTGATGCTAGCCCATCGGCTACTATCCTCGTTGTTTCATCTGGCTATGGATCACGTTTCCTTGGAGGCGCCCGAACAAAACATTCGCTCGCACGCATCGACTGGACGATTGCACAATGCGGACCGAATGCGTACTAATGCTCGTGCGAAACCTAACAGCCGTATAGACGAGGAGTGAAACAGCCAGTCGAGTGAGTCGTACAGTGCGAGACGAGCGCGTCCTCACGGGCACACTCTAGAGCCTATAGAAGCAGATGTGAAGACGGATCTGTCGCATGCGCGCTTTTACTGACTCTACGGCAAGGTCATACAGGTCGACACACCCTAGTTCTAGCACAAATGGGCCACTACGCCGGGCGGGAGTTTATACTGGACGAATTTGTTCAACTAGGCGTGCTGTGTTAGGGCTTGGAAGTCACATGGTCACACTCCAAATGACGCCCAGTGTAACTCTTTGATTGCACCTGAGAGCATTAAGTCCGTGCTTCGGATGCGCGTGATGTTTCTGTGAAGCTGAGCCCACGATTACTGCACCAGAAAAAAATGAGTCGATGTCAGTCAAAGGGAATCTTTACGTTGTCTTTTGAGGTGTTATCAGTTTGACCAATCCCACAATGCTTTCACATCCGACGGAATAGATGAAGGATGGTATTCCCAAACCGTAGACCGTGGAGTTAAGACTTCAGGTGCACACAGAAGAACAGAGCTCAGCACATCCCCGGTGGAATAGAACTCAGTAGGACAGGCTCTAGGTATGAACGAGAAGACCGGGCTGCAAACGAATGGCACGCGTAGGTCAGCAAAGGCATTATCGACGCATCAGCTGCTGCGAGGCGGCTAAGCTGTATGATGACGATGCTCCGATGAAGGGAATGCCGAGACGAACGAGCGGGGCGGAAATGGGTATATTCAGAAGCACGATAGGAGCAAAAGTGGCTCAAGACTACGGAGAGTATAAACAGTCAGTTTACGGCGAACAAATCCAGGTCCTTGACCATTACATGCAGCCGTTCGTCGTGCGTTCGGTTCACCAAACCCTGTAAAGCAAGCGAAGTAAACATTAAGGGTGGAGGTCATTCTAAGTACTTCATCTCGGTTGCAGTTGCACTTAACTGGAGAAGACCAGAACAAGCGGGTGGTACATTTAGAAATATCTATCGTAATATTGTCTGTTAAAACAGTCTATATAATATCAGTTTGGAAATCAGAAACAAAGCACAAAAACGAGAAATCTATACATACTGCCGTGTTTGCCGAATCAGGTGACTTTACATCCCCACAATTTACCCAAAATATCCCTTTGTCAACCAGCCTCGCGAACTACCACTGGGAAATACTCTTTTGCTTTTCGCTGCTACGAAGGAGAACGGGTTATGCCGGCATATGTTACGGTAAATTACTACCTCAAGTTGCTCAAAAGCGGTTGGATTAATTGTCCTCTAGGTTCTTTAGGGACCACGAATTCTTTCTGTTAATCAAGGATTGGAAGATATACTGACTAAAAACACCAGCAGGGTAGTATTCAATAAAATTTAGGTAATTTAGTAGGATGGTTAAGTTTAAGATAAGTAATGGCTTCATGAATCCATAACAGTTGGGGGGTCCAACAGAAATCGCGCTAGATACTGAATAACTGACGAACACGAACTTCGTGTTCGGGCATATTTGGGCTCGTACCTATCTCTGGTTAAGGGGACTGACACATTTCAGTAATACGCAATGGACAGAGTGACTTGTGCTGGTATCTTTGACCCTAGACTCTTGCTAGCTCAAGCATGAGTGGACACAATTACGCCAAGAAAGCCAACTCCGGCGCATCGCTACATCGGGCGAATGTTTCAGCAGCATAGTAGATTTTTTGAAGTGCTTATTTATAGCAAAATCGAAGAATATATTCGCCAGAACAACTCTTCCTTTGGATAAAGGCAACAAGATGGGTGATATATACACTTCTTGGTGAAACGTACAATCTCGCCAGACTAAACGGAACTCAACAATATCTAACTACGGGGGAATAAAAATGTGTTTTCCAAGTGCGAGAGAAGCAACCTTCGGTCCGTGCCCAGATGTCTGTGTATATCTACAAAATTGATCGATCTACTACAAAAACCCTGCCTAATTTTCATAGGTGCGAAGTAGTACTACTGGGATATTTTACGCATCATAATGCAACCGGGACATCTTCAGATCGCCACATAGCTTCCTCCCGGGAAGACACGTTGTAACGCTTCCATATACGGAAAAACCGTCCGTCATCAGTCAGCCTTCTATGAGACCAAGTTGTGATAACTTATTAAGCAACCAACATTTGTAGTCCGAGTGTGAGAAGGACCGAATTGTGAAAACACTTCTTTCGAATGGTTACCCTGAAGATTTCAACAAAAAGCACGCCATGACCCGTGAGCGCGATTACCTGGCCACCAAAATTTGTAGTCCGGAAACTCTCGAGGGTAAGAAGGACCGATTTGTGAATACTTATTAGGCTGCTAATGCTCCGCCGATGTAAGCGGACCCTAGCGGCCATTCGTCGTGTCCTCATTACGTGGGCCAATATAGATGAAAAGACGTAGTCTTGACCACGTACTGTCCGATAAACTTTGAGATTTCGATGATTAGTGATATGAAAAGAATGCAGCATATTGTGTGACAAACTGGTGCAAGTGAGCAGAGCAGTCAAACACACTTACTGAATAGGATAACTAAACAGTAATTGAGAAATAGTTCCCAGAGACGACATCAGAAACAGAAAGTAGCGAACAAACGTGTTTTCAGGGCTTCATCATTAGGCTTATGCAACCAAGCTAGAATAGACACAATGCGTTTAAATTCGGTGACTCACTGAAGCAGCGTAACCATTCGGTAAGTCTACATGATTGGTCTGGTTGAGACGAAATCAGGTAAAGTGACGTGACTGCCATTGTTAGTAGCGTTATTTCTCAATTGAAACAGTCCAAGGAACCCACTGTGTTTAGAGAACCTAACCAGTATGTGAAGTTCAGCACAAAGCTTGCAGTAGCAAGAGCGTCAGTGCAACTTCTTTACGAGTACATTTTAGGTTGTGAATACCCTAAGCAGTTTTGGAAACTTCTCGGACATAATGGAATTAATCGAACAAATACCGCTTTGAAACGCCCCACGATGAAGGAACGTGATACGATTGTGTCTCGGATTAACGAACTCGAGCTTAACCGATGCGTTTTCTCTGTCGCGCTGGAGAATCTAATTGTTGAGGAATACGATCCGTTCGAAGCATACGCCCAGCGAATTGTGGCACAACAAGTGGAAGTACGAGTATCCTCACTGCAGAAACAAGTCAATGTGCGTAAGCCACATTCCTCCTGACCCTGAGAGATACGTTCACAATTTCTCCTCATTAAAATTAGACAAGGTTTTACTCGAAGCAGTTTCACGGCCCGAAATTCTTTTGTCCACGAAAGTATGTTGCATGATGGGTCGTATTACACCAATTAAACTAACAGTTTATATCTACTTTTATTCTTACTCTCAACTTCTACTACTCTTACTCCTTTACTATTTTTAATTGACTTAGCACTGAAACATTCCTATGTGAACACAATAGATCACTGAATATCCCTCTCCACTACCCGAATTTGTTGTACCACATGATCAGGCTCGTAGTCTGCCTGTGTCTCGCATGTCGAGAAATATATCATTTATTTATTTATTTATTTATGTTAAACAGCTAGATTTAGATGTCCCATTTGAGAATCTCTATTCCCAAGTAGCTGCACTTGCGCCGTCAGCAGCCTTAGCAGCCGAGCAGTATAAGTCAACATTGGTTAACGCATGTTATGACTTCCTAAGTTATAAACCGTGTGCCAAGCATCCATTGAAGCAGGAACATTTAGACGCCCTTAAAGAACTCAAACGAAACGATAATGTACTGTTGTTTTGGCCAGATAAAGGAGCCGGGATCGTTCTGATGGACAGATCGGACTACATCAGCAAGATTTGTCATTCTTTTTGACGGGTCAAAATTTCGTAAAATGGATAATGAAAATGACAAGAGATATGCAATCGAGAGATCCATAAGGAAACTCCTTCGTTGTTTAAAGCAGGAGAATGTAATTGACTCAGATATATTTGAACACACCAAGCCGAGTGGGACAGTGATTCCAAGATTGTATGGCCTGCCCAAAGTACACCAGGAGGGGCTACCACTAAGGCCGATACTAAAGATGTGTAACTTGCCGTATCATTCAACTACAAAGCGGCTTGTCAAACTGCTGGAACTAGTCAGGAAAGCCATAGCTAGATACAGTCTCAAGGACACCTTTGATTTTTTAGACTCAGTGAGGCAAGGAGCTAGCTGAGCGACCGGTGTTTTCCTTAGATGTGCTGTCTCTGTTTACCAATGTTCCATTGGAGGTTACCATAGACTATCTGTGCGAGTTCATCCAGGTGCGTAACATCGACGATGGTATCCCACCAGACCGGATGAGACAACAGCTACTCATGTGCACGAGAAACATTCGGTTTCAGTTTAATGGAACACTATCTCGACAAATAGAAGGGGTGGCAATGGGTCCACCATTAGGATCGTTGCTGGCAGACGTCTTCATGAACATACTGAAGTTCAACCAGCTAAACGAATCCATTAACAGCTTGGTTTATTATGGTCGGTATGTAGACGACATATTTTGCATTGTGGATACTATATTGTGCGTCGATAATCTATTAGTCCAATTTAACAATGCATATAGTAACATAACTTTCACTATCGAGCTAGGATGTAACGACTGGTTGGCATTTTTAAATGTCCAAATCAACAGGGTATCAGACGAGTCAATGCGGAGGAGGGTACACAGGAAAGAAACCTGGAATGGGCAGTACATCCATTTGGCTAGTTTTGTGTCGTTAAGTCAAAAAGGAAACCTCGTCCGCTGCCTAACGTAGAGAGCGAGGAGCATATGTACAGATGATGCGCTTTCAGATGAGCTGAGCTTTATAAGAAACATACTCGAGCGTAATGGGTACCCTGAAAAATTCATCCAGAGTCACATGGAACCGCCAGTACAAAAGCTCAAACCGGTTTCCGCGGAGAAGCGGATGATATACTTATCGTTACCAGTTAATGGTCACGCGATAGCGGAACGGACCACCCGAAGAATTTCCTTATCGACAGAGAGAACGTATTTTGCCGCTAATCTGCGCATTAGCTTCACATCAACACCGACTTTGCGCCAATAAGTTAAAGACAGGATACCTCGGTCGCAGACATCCTTCTGTGTGTACAATTTCTCTTGCTCCTGTCGCGCAAGGTATATTGGGAAAACGACCAGGCGACTGTTCGTTAGGGTCAATAGCATTGCCCAACTTGACTCTACAGCGGCGCGAGGAAGAATGTAACGAGTGAAGTATTGTCGCACCTAGTAGCTTCCGACCATCAACTCAATTCGCATGACGCATTCACACCTATCTACTGTATCCCCGGACGTTACGGATTGTCAGATGTCGCCTGCTGTCGGCAGCAGAGGCGATCGCAATTCGACTCTATAACCCGAACCTACGTGCACAGAAAAACTCTTCATACTTTAACCCTGCCTTGGCCTCAGACCAAAGCAACTAACAGTGGCAGTCAAGCCACTTCACCTGATTTCGCCTCAACCAGACCAATCACGTAGACTTATCGAGTAGTTACGCTGCTTCAGTGAGTTACCGAATTTAAACGCATTGTGTCTTTTCTAGTTTGCTTTATTATGGTTGTGGTAGCCTGATGATGAAGCCCTGAAAACACGTTTGTTCACTACTTTCTGTTTCTGAAACCGTAATTCTTTAAAAGTTTTAGTATGCTTTTTCTTTCTTTGGCATAAAAACGCTTGCTGATATGCCACCTTACGGTCTGGCAGAAAATAGAAAAGAGCATCAGTCTTATAGTTGCTCTGGCCTGTAAACTTGTCTCCGGATGTGGCCAGATTTCGAGTTTCAGTAGTGAACGTGGTAAATTTTGGGACTACGTCTTGCTGCGAAGTCTGGTAAGTGGCTGTTGCTGTGCCTCCCGGTTCGGTTAGAACTGGCGAAACTGATGACGAATAATCGTATTCGACGTTATTGTCGGATTTTAATGGTGACCAGTTGAGTCCATGTGGGCTAACGCATCGCGTTTGTCGTGGTCTTCGATAATCAACACTTGATTAGTGCGATGGATGATCTTAAATGACTCTTCGTGTGGGCTCTCTAATGGTCTGAGGAGTTCGCCCACACCAACAAAAGCATATAATCGACGATGTAGGTTTCGATAAATGCTCATTTGGTCGAAATAAACACAACTTCGCGGTTTGTTGTCGAGCGCAGGCAACGTCGCAACGACGAGATTTTAGATCGCAGGAGAAGAAACCACCAGGAACTCGTAGGGCCTGTTCGACACCATTTCGGTATTCAAGATCTCTTTGATCTCTGAACGGATACGCCACAACATAATCAACAAGACTTCTGTCTAGTTTGGTATCTAAGTTGCAATGGGAGACTTCTTGAGGCGCCTGTAAGAACGCTCGATCACACCACTCAAAGCAAGATTGTCAGCTGTGGTGTAAACGCGGTGAGTGCTTAGCACTCTCAGCATCCCTAAGAATGCCCCATGTTTAAAGTGAGGGCATCTATGGGTGACCAAGTTTACAGGGAAACCGTGAACAGCGGCCCCATGGTCGACAAAACGCCTGTGACTGTTTCAGCTTTGACGCCGAGGATCGTAACTGCTTCATAATATCATGTGCAGCGATCTATTACGACCAGGATGTAGGCTATCCCTTAGACAATGCTAGCCGTGTATATATGTCGAGATGGATGTGATCAAACGAGCGGAACTAGGAGGAAAACGGCCAGCTGGAGCAGATAACTGGGGTTGCAATGCTCTCAGTAAGGTGGATAGAATACCACGGCATGGACAGAACCGGTAGTATTAATGCAGCGAGTACACAACTCAAAAGTGTATAATCAGATTTAGGTTATCTGGTTCACCGATGATTGCTTGACAGACGACACAGTCTGATTAAATCTGAGCAAAATTATGGCAGTCTGGAGGTTCCCCGGTCTGATTGTGTAAAATTCTAACTAAAATTATTATCTCATTAGACACTTAGGCGACCGATGCGGATTGTTGAAGTGGTTGTTGCTTCCGATTACTTACGTCGAGCATCATAATTGGCTTGGCGTTCGTTTTGATTGTGGCGCGCCATCTCTCCAATGTGCTGTGAGTTTTCATTCTTCTAACTAGCAGCGTCCAACGGTGTCTTCTTTTTACAGCTACTTGTTGTGAGATTGGGTAGACTGCATTAGATAGATTGAACATATGTCGATTGAGAAGACGTAGGTCTGATAGTTAAGCTTTAATCATCTAGAAACCTCGGTATGTAAGCTACAATAGAACAAACAATGGGTTATTACCCCAAGTAGAATACTGACGGTTTACGATAGCGTAGAAATAGTACCACCGTAAGAATGTAAATTCACATCATTCTCCCCCGCACACCAATAGATAATGAATAGATGTGGTATGTGTGTAAATTACGCTTCGCGACTGCGTAAATAGTACGGTCTTGTTCTTTGCTGTTGGATGAGCGTGCTATCAGCATTATCCCAGAGCATTAGAGGCAGTATGGAACAATGGTTTATTACTGATAAAAAAGCAGTACTTAACAAGTCCCGTGGGATGGAAAGTATTGCGAAAATCAATTACATGATAAAGTGAAAAGCGTTGTTGTAGACTCACCATAGACTTATGTAGAATAGCGGAGATGTTCGAGTAGTAAACGTATAAATCCATAAATCCATTGGCTAGGCGTTTGTCAAGACACCGTTTGATTGCGTTTTGTAGCCCCTGGCTAACAAGTCATAAAATGAAATGTAAGTGAGACAATGCATCGTCAAATGTTTTTAAATATCACCAAATTGGGAGCAGAGACGACATGATTAGGGAGGGCGTTCCAAGGCTGGCACATGCGAAGGGAAAAAATTTTCTACGGCATTCAGGCCGGCTATACTTAATTGTCAGTTTCAGAGGGTGACCTCTTAATTTAGTGTTTTGGTTCAAATTCAGCAGCAGACAGCAGATGTGGTTTGGATTCTTCAGAATTTGGTAAGCCATTATGAGATCCCCCCGCAAAAGCCGATATCGACTGCTGTACATTTTTAGAGATTTCAGTCTAAGTTGATAGAGCAGATGAAAGAGACCCCTGAGGTTCTTGGTTGCCCTTCGTTGAGGAGTCTCGAAAGCAACAAGATCCTGTTTCTGCCGCGGTTGCCACGCCTAAATAGCATATTCCACTTGCGGTCGAACGTAGGTGTTAAGCATTTAGGGTAAGATTGAGGGTTCAAACCGACCGAAGGCTCTGCGAAGAAGGCCGAAATGTTGATTACCGGTTCTCACCGCCTTCTCTGCTTGTTTTGAACACCCGAGATCTTCCTGTATCAATACACCCATGTCACGCTCCTGAGAGACCTTCTCCAAGGTGTGATCTCTAAGCTTGTAAGCGCTCACCGGCTGGTGACGCCGATGTATCACCTTGCACTTAGCTATGTTTAACTGAAGCTTGTTCCTCTTTAACTATTCGTAAATGCAATCTAAGTCATGTTGGAGCAGATCCTTATCGGACTTGTCACTAATTGCCCGACATAACTTGACGTCATCGGCGAAAGCCGGAAATTTGAGGAGATGACTGCTGCTAAGTTGTTGAGAAACACCAGGAATAAGTGCGGTCCTAGCACTGAGCATTGTGGGACACCACATTCCACCTCAATTGGGTTAGAGAGTGATCCCCTGACACGTATTTGAAGCTTCCGTTGGTGAAGTAAGCTGCCAATCCAACCAAGTACAGGATATCCGATTCTGTAACTCTGTAGGCGTTGAAGTAGGATGCGGTGATCAAGGCGGTCGGAAGCTTTGGAGAAGTCCAGATAGATGACCTCGACTCCGACCCCATCATCGGCCACTTCCGTCCAACTACCTCCTGCAATCAGTAGGTTGGTGATGCATGACTGGTGTTGACGGAAGCCATGCTGTTCCGGTACCTATATGTTGCATTTTTCCAGGTAGTCCATTAAAGCCTCAGCAACGACTGATTTCATCATCTTAGCGAGCACAGGGAGGAGAGTCACTGGACGACAGTTTGCAGGATCTGAACGGCTACCGCCTTTGAAAATAGGGATGATAATGCCGCACTTCCACATAGTGGGGACTTGTTGTTCATCAAAGCACCTTTGGAAGAACTGTGACAGTGGTTCACCTAGCTTGTTGGCTACAGCCTTCAGTGCCTTCGGGCGGATATTGTCTGCTCCCGGAGAACTGTGCTCACGCAGTGAGAGTAACTTCCAACTGATGAGTTGAAAATTACATTTGTAAACAGTGGTGTCGGTAATGTACATGACATTATGGGACAGTAGAGGTTGCGAGTTCGAAAATTGGGGCGTATTGTAGCCGCAGGGCAGTAGCTGCTTCTTCGACGCTTTGTACTCTACCGACAGTCGTGAAAAGTGGAGGGTTTCCACGCTTTACTTTACGAAGCTTATTGACATGCCTATATATCAGTTTGTTGTTTGTCATGAGGAATAATCGTGTGTAACACAAGGTGATTCGGGTATTGACGAGTGTGTTTGCTAGGTGCCCGATGAATCTTTGGAGATATGTGTCATTACCTCTGGGTGATCGCTTTCCTGTCCCTAGTTGTCAAATGGTCTAAAGAGACTGTTTCTTCGCGACTATCAGACAGCCGAACATGAGCGCATTCTGGATTACATTCTGTCAGATTTACTTCCTAGACAGTGGAGTCCTACTTGGAGGTACGTGCATTTTTGCGCAGGGGAACAAGTGCAGGATATGGTAGTCATTGTCGTAGAGCAATTCCAACTGGCGACTTTCTGTTATACAGGAACTTATGTTCATGGGGTGTAGCACTGGTGGCAGTGCATCGCAATGAACGAATAGAATGTAGGGCTTCTGGTAGCACACACTCCCACTGTTCAACTGCCAGACTTCGTGACCGTAGACAGAGCGAGGTGGCCTTCCATAATGTAGCATTGAGTCGTTCCACTAGTCCGTTGCATTTAGGATTGTGGCTAGTGGTTCTGCTGGTCGCTACTCCACACACATGCAGAAATGCCTTCAACTCTTCTGACATGAATGAGGAACCCCTCTCAGAATGTACATACGATGGCATTCCAAAATAGAAAACAACTCAGTTAACTAGTGTATAGTAGTGGGGGCCGTCATATCAGGACAGGCGTATGCAAACGGGAATCTGGAATACTCGTCGATAACTGCGAGTATGCAGCGGTTACGCGAGGCTGAAGGTACCGGTCCCTTAAAGTCCACGCTTAGCTGTTCGAAAGGCTAAGTTGCTTTGATTAACGGGCTGTTGACTGGTGTGCAGAACTTCGGCTTTAGTTGAAGGCATATGGAGCACGGCTGGATTATTGCTTTTACATTTTCTAAGCGGCAAGTGCGGAAGCGGCAAGCGCCGATGGGTTGTGCTCCATCGACATCGAGCGCATGGTGCTGTAGCACATGCGGTTGCGAATGCCTGAGTCAGGCAGGCCCAGTGAGCCATGAGCGAGGCCACTCGGGACCATCACCGAAGCGACAACGAGTCCTGCTGAGAACGTACGCAGAATCGGCACAGCGTTTGTAGATACGCTGCATTTGATTTACTAACCGCGTGGTTGTATGTTAACTCTCTTTATTTCAGGTGGGGGTTTTCCAATTTTGTCCTATTGCTTTTCTTTCTCAACTTATTGTCTCCTTGAACCATCTTCCATAAACTTGTACATGTCGCTGAACCTAATTGTAGTTAACTTCGATGCCATTTTCGCGTTCATGGCATTTTCTTAAAATATACTATCTGACGTCTTGAAATTATCTGGGATTCATTCGTAATCAATTTATTTCATACGCCCATTATTAAAGAGTTATGTCACGGTATCTGTATGCCTTATCCGATTTATTTAATTTCATCTTGTCGTTTCAAGTGATTGCCTGTTACTTGATATCCCCAGTGTGGCTGCGCTTGATGTGCGTGTTTACAAGGTGCCTACCAATCTAGTACTCACCACCTCGTCTATACTGGCACCAATAGACCGTTGGTCGTTACTGGAGGGGACGGGTTGCACGGTCCTTGTGGCCCTGCTACGATCAAAGAGTGGTTCGATGTACTCAGGGTGGAGCGGACTACGGTCCAGCCACCGCATTATGTGCGCTTGATTCCCCAACTATAGCGTGCTTGTGTTTGTCTGGGATGGAGTGTGGGCCGGCTCCGTTGATGAAACGTGGCTCCCATCCACATGGCTCCCGGTCTTGTTTCTTCGGATTTACACTGGATATGGATGTGTGGGTGGAGCTGTGGGTAGTGCAGCGCACGCTACCCATGGTCCCTCTGTAGGCACAGGCGTCCTGTGACTCTCCCCATGGAGGCCACAGTGACAGGTAAATCCGGAACCGGATGCCGCCAGCCATGTGTAGGTTAAGCTGACGTACCGTACGTTTGATAAGATTCTTTCGATTTTGCTCAGTCGCCGTAGATCAGCCGAGCAGGTCAGGGTGAGATTGGAGCGCACTAATTTGACGACCCACCAATGGCATGTAAGTCTACTGTATTTACTCACCCACGCATGTCTGGAGGTGTAAATACGACGTGAGGACGCATAGTGGTGCATGTGTCCTTTAAATATGTTAATTACCCCCGGCGAATTTGACACCGGTCAGTTCAGATTGGGTCGCTGCCGACGTTTTTGGCTGGTGGTCTGCAACATCTCGGCAACAGTGCATAATGCACTGGCTATCATGTTCAAATATTGGTGGCGCATCGACAGTTGCTTAAGGTTATCCCAGCAAATGATAAAAGGGTTAGTGACAAGGCTGTTGTAGACTGAATGTTACCTTCACATAAACCACCTTAGCAAAATAAGAATTCGTAACAATTAGACGGTAAATATATGAGATGCTACTTCTGCATAAATGAGTCCGGAAAAGCTGTCGTTGACAGACTGCTCCCGTCACAGTCTTGATAGCAATTGCAGGAACTAAGTGGGGTGCACGCTGTCTAATTTGTTTAACAGTGACCGTGACGGTGTAACATGAAAGGCTGACAGTGTCGCTCAGTCTCTCAGGAAAACGTAGGTGTATATCAAACGAAATGATCGTTACATGCTGCCGTGTATGCCAATTAAGAGACTACTCGCTGCACGTGTTTGTGGAGAAGGACTGCCGATGAAATCCGTGGCTGTGTTATACGTCTCTTGTGTTCCGCTATCCTTGTGCTTAGCTCTCTCGCGGTTTGGCCGATGTACACATGTGCGCAGCAGTCCTTGCGACCAATTTTTTAGACGCAATTGCTTGTCCTATCTGCGAGAAGTGGGCCTTTCAAGCGCACTAGTGTAGAGTGGAGCGTTTGACCTTTCTGGAAAATTAAGCTTATGTTTTCTTTATTTAAGACCCTCTGGATGGCCTCTGACGTTCCATCTTTATAAGGAATATCCACCGTCCCAATCCACTCGGTAGTACACCGTGGTTGAGGATTTAAAATCCGCTGCAACGGGTATCCGCCTCGGGTATCCACTACCAAGCAATTAGTTCATTGCTTCTTTCCGCGCGGCCTTCCTATCTTCTTCCTCTGTGCACAGAGTCTGGGCTCTGTGAAACAGTGATGAGACGATTCCAGAATGCACATGCTTGGGGCGACCTGAACTATAGTAGAATACACCATCTGTGTATCTTTGTGTATCTTTGTTTTTGGACTACCCCCATTCCTGTGAACTAAGCAGTCAAGGAATGGCAATGTTCCACTGCCAGCTTCCAATTCCATAGTGAAATGTCTGGTCTCCGCAAGAGTGTTCAAACGGTTTAGAAACTCGTCTTTTTTATCCCGTTTTATGCAAACAAAGGTGTCACTCACGTAACGGAGTGACGCTCCGCGTTAGTATGTGAGTTGAAGCTAGAAGATAAACGCCTAGCAAAGCATGTTGGGAAGGGCCAAGAATCGGGGGTTGAAAACTGGGGAGATAAAAGTGAAGCTGGAACGGGACCATAGGGGGGAAAAGCGTAAGAGGGGAAATAAGAAGACGGGAAGGCTTGAGCAGTAGCATCCAAACCTCTATCCACCCTGCTCGATGAAGCAGATGGGGCACCGTTGATTATCCTCTGCGGTGGCCAGAGCATCAGGTATTTGTTTGAAGAGTGATTCCTTGTTTTGCGTGGGCAGGATACTGTCAGGTTGCCCAAGCCTAGACAGGAGAATGATTAGGGTTCTCACCCAAAGCCTTTGGCTCAAAAACCTGACCGCAAGACAGCTGGTTTGGCGTTGGGCTATTAGGTGTCCGTTTTAAGGAATAAGGTGCCACCCTCATTCCAACCCCCAAGCTGGAGGACCAGGAGGCTGAGTTTGTCTGGCCTCTAACCATTGACCAATCTGGTATGAGTGACTCTGAAGGTTCAAAAATGCACCACTCAGTATAGCTCAATGGATCACTGAGGCACACAAACCATCGCACCACGGTAAGGTCCAGACTCATTGCGACATAGTCTCTCCTAGAATGAGGACAAGTTCAGACGAGCCGTGTGTAATAGAGCAATCGCACACAGCGGTGAATTATGGTATGGGGTGGCCTCATGAGCTTAGCACGAGTGTAAAACTGCGGTGGGACAATGACAAACGTGGCCATAAAGCAATGGGACACTGCAGGGCTGTTAGGGTGGATACACATGGGGATGGACACCAGGAAGGAGGGCAACTAAGGCTTGGGAATTGGAGTGTTCGAAGAAAGACAGTACTTAACAGCAAATACGAGCTAAACCTGGGGAGGGGAATGGGGAAGTTAGGGTAGTAAATTTGGGTCAGGCAAAGACGGTTGTCATCGAACAAGTGTACGTTACACATACCACCCCGCAAATACTGTCCGGATGCAGAATAAGCCACAACACAGATCTGTCTCAGGAGGTGGAATGGCTCAATGTTACAGCGAAAGGGCCGTGTTACGGTGAAGGATGGATCATAACACTTGCTCGAATTCTTCCTGGTATCTGCAGATGTTGTGTCCATGCTGGGCCTTGATTCCATTGAGACTTTGGGTTGCGTCTCCTTTATCCAGGACCGCAATGTTCATTCGTGTGACAATAACACAGATGGTAGACAAGTATCTTAGTGTGTTTGCCGATGTCGTGGTGAACTTTCAGGGGAAGCTCACCTGACGTAAAACGAATAGGTGAGACCAGTAGCATTTCCAGCTAGGAAAGTACCTATCGTTTTGCGTGAGAAGTTCTTAGACGAGTTGCAGCGCTTGATCCGTTTGGGTGTTAGCCAAGGTTAATGAATCAATAGGTTGGGTCAGTCAGGTTGCGGTAGACACTAAGCAGTCAAGTGGTTTACGCTTGTGCATCGATCCTAAGATGCTAAACGCCGCGCTCAGAAGAGAACATTTCACGATGCCAAAGCCAGATGACGTCCAACCGGTATTGCGCAAGGCCAAGTTATTCACAAAATTTGACCTCGCTTCTGCTTTCGGGCACATTAAGCTTGTCGAAGAGTCCAGCTAGTTAACCACGCATGGAACGCCATTTGGACGCTGCCAATGGTTGCACCTACCATTGGTTTGAAAATATCCAGTGAAATATTTTGGAAACGCATTATGCAAACACTAGACGACTTACCGAGGGCATTATGTGTATAACAGAAGACGTGCTAGTTTTCGGAGTTACTGGATAAGAGCATGACTGCAATGTATACAGATTGCTACAGTGCTGTGCAATCAGAGAAAGTAAACTAAAACGTGAGAAGCTTGAGTTGCGTCAAACGAAGTGGTTTTTACGGACACGTTTTAAGTTCAAAAAGAGGGGCTGGAGACAGATCCAAAGAAAGTCAGAGCCATAAAAGAAATGCCACCCCGACAGCTGTGTGAAAGCTATGAGCAGGCTGAACGGAAGGGTGAACTATCTTAGCCGTTTTTTACTCGGACTAGCTGACGTAATGATTCCTATGCGGAAACTGACACATACAGGCGAAAGTTGGCAGTGGACCGTAGAGCAAGAGAAAACCTTCCAAAAGGTTAAACAGCTGATCACAAGCGTCCCCATCCTAGCGTACCATGATCCATTACTTTCCTTGATATCCAGTGTGACAGTAGCCGGTTCGGCATCGGTGCCGTGCCAATGAAAAACGGAAAGCCCATTGATTTCCGCAGCCGAACGCTAACGGAGTCCGAACGTCGTTATAGTCAAATCGAAAAGGAAAGTATCGCGCTGATGTATGCTGTGAAGCGTGTTACTGAATAGACATTCGGCCGCCGAACTGTCTACCGAATTTACTGATCACAAACTGTTGGTATCCACAGCCAACAAAACACTCCACGCTGTTCCGCGTCGCCTGCGGCAGACGATCATTAGTCTCCAGAAGTACTACCCGGATACCGTCTATCAACCAGAATCAAAGAGTCCCATTAGAGATACGCTATCAAGAGCATATCTTCTGGATGTGATTGTAACGCAAGAAGACCAAGACCTTGTTCATGCTACGCAGGTGGTTTCTGTCACAGAGGAGCATTTCCAGCAACTACTACGCAACACGGGAGCAGACAAACATCGGCAGTCCTTCTCCACAAACACGTGCAGCGAGTAGTCTCTTAATTGGCATACACGGCAGCATGTAACGATCATTTCGTTTGATATACACCTACGTTTTCCTGAGAGACTGAGCGACACTGTCAGCCTTTCATGTTACACCGTCACGGTCACTGTTAAACAAATTAGACAGCGTGCACCCCACTTAGTTCCTGCAATTGCTATCAAGACTGTGACGGGAGCAGTCTGTCAACGACAGCTTTTCCGGACTCATTTATGCAGAAGTAGCATCTCATATTTTTACCGTCTAATTGTTACGAATTCTTATTTTGCTAAGGTGGTTTATGTGAAGGTAACATTCAGTCTACAACAGCCTTGTCACTAACCCTTTTATCATTTGCTGGGATAACCTTAAGCAACTGTCGATGCGCCACCAATATTTGAACATGATAGCCAGTGCATTATGCACTGTTGCCGAGATGTTGCAAACCACCAGCCAAAAACGTCGGCAGCGACCCAATCTGAACTGACCGGTGTCAAATTCGCCCGGGGGTAATTAACATATTTAAAGGACACATGCACCACTATGCGTCCTCACGTCGTATTCACACCTCCAGACATGCGTGGGTGAGTAAATACAGTAGACTTACATGCCATTGGTGGGTCGTCAAATTAGTGCGCTCCAATCTCACCCTGACCTGCTCGGCTGATCTACGGCGACTGAGCAAAATCGAAAGAATCTTTTCAAACGTACGGTATGTGTAAGTGGACAATGTTGTATGCGAAAAGGTCACCTTCGGAAACGGACTGCTGTAATCCGAACAATGTCTAACTGGGTGAGTACATTAAGGTTTCGCAAGGGTAAGGATGAACCAATAAGGTAGCAGAGAATTAGACGCTTTATGTGTGTGTGTGTCTGGGTTGTGTGCACGTGTCTGTTTAGACTAGCCGTCAAGACAGCTGACAGAATACACAACAGACAAGATGAATGAATTTGTTAATGTCACTGAATTCGCGATTGTGATCGCTGTGTTCACCAACGTATGTCGGGGTTGAAGGAGCTTTTCGAACTAGATTACGTTTGTGAAGTAGGGAACATCCTTGGGAAAGGGAAGAGGCAGTGACTTCATTTAGTGGCAAGTCACATTTGTAACGATGTAGTAATCTATCAATCTCATTTTAGATGAAATGTTCGGCTGCAGCATTATGCCCACGTGATTTGTTGCGTAATGGAATACATTAAGGAGATATATAGGTGAACAGAACAGTGGAAGGTACTTGAACAGCTGAAACATCACCTGCAGAAATGGTGGGCGATTAACTTGGAAAGGTATGCCTACGCTTGTATGTTACTGTAAGGAATCATACACTAATAAAGTATTAGTGTACAGATCCGGAAGTAGTGAAAACATCACGTGTGGGTAGTACACTTCTCTGAGAAGTAAAACTGTCCTTTGAGATGACTAATGATTTGTGTAGAATCCAGAATTATTTTGCTGTGTAATTCCAGCTTCGCCCAATGACGTCTTTGTACGACGGTTTCACAGACAAACTTTCAGAGCTTTTTGTGTTGCTTAGCGCATCCAGCTCCATCCCGTTGACAACGACATCTGTGATGGCGTTCGCAAGACATGCTAGAGCAGCTGTAGTGATTACAGAAGAAACTACGAACGATGGGGCAGAAGCAGTATGCCTTTTGGGTGTATGAGAGCGACAGACTTCCTGAAAATGTCATTTTTCCACACGACCTGCAGTTTTAGTCTCTAGTGGGACACTTATGTCGAGGATGACGATCGTAGCCACAAAAATAGCGTTTATCCGGCAACTTTGTTCGTGCGGTAGCCAACGTGGCATCCAACCGTGAACTAGCGAATGAATTTTCATGAGAGGCGGATTCATCAGCTGTAATGTTGCAAGCCATGATTGGTACCGATTAGACAAATGAATGAGACCGTTTCTGAGCTAATTCTAAGGACTTAGCTTGATAAAAGACAGTCTGTATTTTCAGAGTTTTATGCTCCAATAGTCTTTGTCTTATAGAATTGGATAACAGACCACTGATAAATGGATCGCGGATGGTATCATCTTGGTTTTGTTCAACATACAGTAATACAATTACAGTCTCTGGCGGGTGCTCGAAGTCTCTGCATGAACTACTCGAGATTTTCGGTAGACCCTTGTTTGCAGATAGCTAAAAGATGACGCGAACGCTTCATATTTTGGTTGTAGATAGATTGATTTGAGAGTGCTGATTGCTGATTCGTACGAAGGATATCGAAAATAGTTTTATACACAGCTCTTGAGAGAAAATGAAAATGCCTTTAGCTTCTAAAGTTTGTGTGAATCAATTATGACTAAGAAGTTGGTAAATGTAAAGAACCAGTGTGTCCAGGATTCCACTGTACCGGAAGTGTTTGGGTGTGTGTCAGAGCGTTCTAGTGTCAGAAGCCGGCCCATTGTTGTGAAATTGAGTAGGATCCACCAGATAGATTGAACGTATGTCGAATGAGAAGACGTAGGCCTGAAAGTTAGATTTTAATCATCTAAAAAGCTCGGTATGTAAGCTACACTAAAACAAACGACAGGTGATAATCCCAAGTAGAATAATGACAGTTTACAATGGCATAGAACGTCAGCATGATAGCACCGCACGATCTATATCCGGAAAGATTTCTGCATTTCATCAAGTGCGTACTGCAGATTGCGTACAAACATATGTACATGGCATCATGAATATCTGGTATAGTTGGGATAGCAAATTCACCAAAGGACACACCCCGACTCACACATAGACAAACATTCACACACTTGTTCGTTTGTCAGCTGGCCTACTAGCACGGCAGAGTCAATGTGACGAACGCGTCCTTTTGAACACATACGTTGGTGCTCAGTTGTTTGCAGGCAATCTGCAGTACGTACTTGATAATATGCAGAGGAATTTTTCGGATATAAATCGTGCGATGCTGTGATGCTAACGCACTTGCTGAAAATCTAATCGGGAAACAGATGCTTCGATAGCATAGAAGTAGGAACAACCTACGAATACGACTGCCCGTCACTAGTCAAACAAATAAAATTCTACCTGCAAATTGATCTATCGATTGAAATCACTATCCGGGCTGCCGTTAAATTGGTGACCCTGCCGTGACTCCTACACACAACCCACATAAGGGCTGGACGCATTATTTTGGTTAAACTTCAGTAACCGACGGTATGGGCTCCCATAACGATAACAAGGAGCGGTTGTTACACTTAGTTGAGGACACTCGTTTAGGTATCACGACCACCAACTTCCGACTATCACACGTCGCAATTATGTGGCGTCCACTAGCCTCGGACACTCCATGGATACAATGCGATTGCATCACGATCAGGTACCGCTGGAGAGACTGCGACCAAAACTGCAGCTTGATTTAGAACCCAAGTGTAGATTCCGACCATACACTACTATTTACTAGTCTCTGAGTTCGCTTCGCTGGATGAACGCGAAAATGCTGTAAGCGCATAGACCGTTAGTAACTAGCGAGGTCAAGAATTCTGAGTGGGAGGCAAGTTACGATGGTATCTGAGCTGATGAAACGCACACAGAGAATACAGCCCACGGTCAGTTTGCAGCAAGAACAAAGGGACAAGAAAGCACATGCTTTATTGCACGTGACCACGGTTTTCACATGTTGTGCGCACGCGCGCATTTATCCATAATGTTTCCGTCCCACAACACAACATACATGGGAATCACAACATGTCATGTTCGTGCCTCGTCGGCGGAACAGTTCGTGGCCTTGGCCGCCTGCCTGACCCTGTAACATTGCTTCCTTAACCCCCATTCTGACCAGCCTGGCGTTGTTCTAAACCTCGATTTGCTTGATCTCGGTTGCGTTATTCGGCTTCGTGATACTACAGGATGCACCGAAAACGGTGTTTCTGTCGGATTTATTGGCCTATCGACACATCCTTTTTCAGTACTCTTTGCATCAGGCACGTTCTCATTCATTGCTCGCGTTCTGCTCTCGGCTCGAATTGTTTAGCATGGCTTGCGTCGTCTGATATCGTCCATTTAGGTCGTCGCTCATTCTAACGGCTTTTCGGTCTCCATCGTGTTTGCTGCCATCTGCGCCACTACACTTGGTCTCCTGTTCACCAGACCTTGCCAGCAGCAGATGTGTTGCGTGCATTGGTTCTCTTCGTAATCTATGGAACTTCTGGCATCTCGCTGATACAGTTAGACTAGAAGCGAACAGAGCGAGAGTCATAATGATCTGAGCTACTGAGTGGCTGCAAAGAAACCTTCCTCTTGCGTTATTCGCCGTTAAATCGTCGGATTTATTCCCACAGGGACCTACGTACTGTCATTCGATTTGGCTTTGCAACCTCCTCCTGTTACTGTTCAGCTTTTGGATCGCTGATTGGCGGATCACCAGCAAACGGTGCTTGTGCAATTGCGAAGTCATCCGTGCTTGAATCTACTCAGCGAATTTATTCTTCCTCTTGTCCTACAATAACTCTTTTGGTCTCAGTTTAAAGATCATTCCGTGCGTCATCCGAGAATCTTACTACCGTTCCTTCTAGCCCCTGTACAAAGCGGTAGTGGTCAATTTGGTACACCTTCGGGACAGTCACTGTCGCTATTAGACAGTACTTTCCAAGTCATTTGACTCTGCCTACATCCTACCCTGAAAAGCGACGATTGCCCGCCCCTTATCCACTTACCGGCCGTATCGATAAAACCCACACCGCCTACCTACCCTAGAAATGTGACTCATCTGGACGCGACACGTCTGAACCCTCTGGAGCGACGGACGCAAACATCTGAACTCAAACCGGTGCCAATGGGACGCAACGAACAGTGGAGCGAAGCTATGCACGGTACGTTAGTATCTCTGTCCTCTTGTAACCCCTGTAATAGTGTACACATCAATAGTTACTTTATACCAACTTGGTTTTCTGGAATCCTTACACCATATCACCACCAGCTGCGCCCATTAATAGTTCGCTGCCCAATTACTGACCGTGGTCACATATATCAGTAGAATTATTTCATTCTAAGCTAATGAAATCGTAGGTAAGTGAGACAACTACAACCTAAATCATGTACTCTCTTTTTCTATCTGAGCTCTTTCTGAAATTGGTGTAAGTCACAATGACTGTAAAAGTCTCAGACCCTAAGACGAGATCAGCTGCGCGGCAAAAGACAAAAACCTTACCCGTTGCCTGAAAACACCGCACACAAGGCATGCTCAGAAGGTAGACCCAGCAATTGAGATATCCAGTAAAACATCATCCATGGAAACAGAGTTAAGAGACCTCAAGACCCAAATGAATGCTATGGAATCAATCATAAGACAGCTAACGCCACTAACGTACATTCTGGACCCGCCCCAAACCCAATGCACTGACCACTTGAATAAAGCCGGTAACTTCATGGCTACTATTGCCACTGAATTTCACGAAAGGCTTACCAATCTAAGCATTTTGTCAATTTTAATATTCCGGATAGGTACCCGATGGATAAATTGAAGCATACACTTTTAGCGGCTGTTTTCCTATGTGAAGCAAACTGTGCTGTTGTAAGACTACGGAAGAATTCACACAAAAGCACTTGCTCGATATTGCTGCAGTTCAACACCTCTGAGATTGCCCGGTCGTTCAGTAATAACCGGAATGTACTTGTAACTAATATTGAATTCAAATCGGCATTGATTAGAGCAGATCGGACTCCAGTGGAAAGAGAGGTCCTCATCATCATCATACACGTTGGCTAGAGGTGGGGATCACCTCAGCTACTGTGCCGCAATACACAGAGAAAAGGAGAAAAAGTTGAAACTGTTGCGAGCCGGCTGAGCTACCGGTAACGGATTAGCATCGTTCCGGTAAGCTACCAGCCGGCTGCTGTGCACCAAAAAATCACTATGCAAAATCATATAAGGCTAAATAATGAGATCGTGGTTGCAGGGGGAGGCTAAGAGGGATGGGGTGGGACGAAGAAACTCACAGCACGAACGCCACTGAGGTCGGCTCCTAGCCATATCAGCAAGTGTGTCCAACCAAACGTATTCGTCGTCATTCGGACCCCAACCAGGGAGCCGAGACGCTCCAAACGAGGCCAGCTCAGAAGTGAGGGCCTTCATTCCTCTAGACCAAGTCATGGTTTGGCTACATCTCCTCTTTTCCATCCACACCCCCGGCACGCAAACAACGCATTTCGCGGGAGTCGGTGGGCTGGCATGCATAACACGTGGCCGAGCCATCGGAGCCTGGTGCATGGAATGACGGTGCTGAGCGGTTCAGTTCCTTTTCCTGTGCCACAAACAAGGCGTCGAACACGCTCGTTGCTCACGCGGTGTTCCCACCAAATGTGAGCTAAATTACGAAGGCACCGGTGGTCGAACGTAACTAGCCTCTTCAGGTCCGCTGCTTTAAGCCGCCAGGTTTCACAACCGTACAGTAGGGTCGAACGTACCGCTGCATGGTACACTCTACCCTTCAGGCCAAGAGTGATGTCGCGCTGCCGCCATAAGTGACGAACGTTAGAAAAAGCTCCACGAGCTTTTGCTATACGGTTCGTGATCCCATCCTCAATCCCACGAGCGCTAATAAAACTTCCCTGGCAGTTGAATTTTCTAACGACTTCTAGCTGATCCCCACCAACAGTCAGTGAAGCAGGCGGTCCAGACAAATCTTGGAGGAACGTTTTGCACTTCGAGGGTGCGAAGCAAAGCCCGAAGTGACGGACAGCTAGTGCTAATCTGTCCAGTGCTGCTTGGCACGTTTGTGAGCTGTCACAGATCAGGGCAATATCATCAGCATACGCTAAGTACAGCAGTCATTCTCCTGGGAGCAGATCCCCCCTTCTAAGTCGTGTCCTTTGAACGCGATTTCCATGACTTTGTCAAGAGCGAAGTTGAAGAGGAAAGGTGACAGCGGGCATCCTTGTCTCACGCCGCTGGAGATATTAAAAGGCGACGACAACTCTCCGTAAACCCTCACTCTACCCGAGCTACGCGCATATAATGGTCGGATAATATTCACATATTTCTCAGGTACACCTTTCCTGAGGAGACAGTCCCAAAGTTCATGTCTATCCACCGAATCGAATGAATCTTTAATATCGAGGAACACGACAACGGTGGGCCGTCAATATATGTGACGGTGCTCCAACAACTGGAGCGAGGTAAAGGTGTGGTCAATGTAGCCACGACCTCGACGAAATCCGGCTTGCTCTTCACGAATATGACTTTCACAAGTGCCATGCAGCCTGTGAAGGATGGCAGAGGCAAGCAATTTGGAGGCGATGGAGATCAGACTGATTCCTCTATGGCTGCCGCATTCCGATCGTGAGCCTCCTTTGAAAATTGAGGCTATGACGGAGCGGCTCCAATCGGTTGGGACAGATTCCTGCTCCCACAGTTTGACTAGTAACTCGTATAAATCATCCACAAGAGCAGGCCCCCCGAATTTGAAAAGGGCTGGAGGCAGACCATCTGGTCCCGCGGCTTTATTGAACTTCAACTGTCCAATCTCACGTTCGGCTTCTGAGCGAGAGGGTGGATCCAAAGGGACAGCCCAGGGAGTGGGGCGATCAGTGGACGGCGAACAATCTAACCATTCCGACCGATTAAATTGCCTTTTAAAGTGATCAGCCCAACGCTTCAATCATTTTCATAAGTTGTGGATAGGCTGTTCACTCTCGTCACATATAGTTTCGCTAACAACTGGTCTCCTGCTGCCCATTTCCCGTATCAGACGGAATAACTTACGATGGTTACCAAGGGCAGCGGCCATTTCCATCTCTGATGCACGATGAAACCACCAGGATTAGCGGTATCTCTTCAGGCTAGCACAGAGTCTTGATCGGAGCACTTTGCGAGTTTCATTGGGTTCCCTTCCAGCCGGAATATGCCGACGAGCATCTATAAGTTCCAGAGACTGTGAAGAGACCCAATGTCCATCTTGGCGATTATACATACCACATGAGGATTTTCCTGCTGCAATTAAGGTCTGGTGAATATGAGACCAGTGAACTTCAAGTGCATCCAGTGAGCGTTTATCCAACTCGCATGACTGCGTACTTTGATACGCATTCAGAACAGTGGTCTTCGCCAGTTGGCTGGTGTCAATGCGCCCACAGCGTCGTCGTGGGCGTCCGCCAAAGCGTATCCGCAGGTCAGCACATACAAGTGCATGGTCGGTGTCCACACATGTGCTCCAAATCGAGCGGCAGTTCTAGACGCAGCCTCTGCATCTGTAACTTATCGCAATGTGATCGATTTGTGTCCATAGCTTGTTCGAGGCTGGTGGACGCCAAGTCACCCTCCGGCGGGTGCTGTGTCGGAACTTAGTGATCGCCAGAAATAAGCGAGCATCCTCACACAAATGAAGTAACCGCTCACCGTTATCATTACGGGAGCCTATACCATGTTGGCCGCCCAGATGCAGCTCATCTGTGGAAAATTTTCCAACGTGCGCGTTTAGATCCCCAGCCAACACAAAAGTGTCCGAGCTTCATCCGTGGCGAAGGAGCTCGCTCAGTTGACGATAGAAGTCATCTTTTACCGAGTCATCGCTGCAGTTTGTCGGTGCATAGGCAGCGATAAGGAAAGAGAGGTCCAGAAGAATAGAACTATTTCTGCAAATCATGTGAGCGCAAAGTCTGAACAGTCGCCTTTAAAAACCGATGTTTGTTCTGAAGTTTACCCCCATAATGTTGACCTCGATGACATTAACGTACCGGATTCGAGTTACGCCGCTGAGAATATTCCCCGCACAACCAAGTCAGAAGATATGATATTCTTAATCGAAGATACGCTCGAAGCTGGCACGCACGTTAGCGAGTTAAACACTAAACTACCTAAGCCATATAAAGTAATAATCGGTCCACTAGCCCGATCGCAGAATCAGGATTTATCAAATCTACGCCAAATAAGAAACGACTCCTTTCCGGAGGAATTCTGACCTAATAAAAGCCCAAGGTTTAGATATACCTAATGTGTACAAAACGGCCGGTACTCTGCGAACACTCAGAGAAAACTTAACTTTAAAAGGACGCCCTATCTCAAGTGTGACTCCAGCCATCTTCAGCGAAGCACCCCGGCTCACTGCTCCTTCGTTTATCAGATTCATCCGATATTGAATCCCTGCACTTCCAAGGTCAGACGCTGAGACGGCTCATAGCATTTAATGAACTTACATTTACATTAGCAAAAAACAACATAGCAAAACCTGAAGGCGTGTTTGCACACTATGTAGCACCTACGGCTTCACGTAGCTTTACCGGCCACCAACATGAGCAACCCAAAATCAAACCAGAGCAGTTTTTGTAAAGGCTGAAACCTATCCCCGCCAACTCTAGGGCTGAGTCCTGTCAGTCCAGTGGGGCATCACTCTTTCAACCAGCTTTTAAACCTAGCACAATTAGGTCAATCTTACTGCGGCCTCAGTCCCCCGATTTTTCCATCAACACCACCACCCCACCCCTACCATGGATACCGATGCATGCAGCAGCAATGCCATACCCCTATTTATCAATGGAGTCCTGACTCTGCCGTACACGCAAGGTGATGTTAAATTACTTCCTTTCAATGCTGACTCACTAAATAATAAAATACATACTTTGCGCCATCTGCTTACGCTCTCAACTCCTGAGTTGCTACTCAGAACTGAAACCTGGTATGACCACCACACTTCAAACGAGTTCTACGAAATAGTGGGCTGTCCATCGTACATGAACAGCAGACAAGTCGGTAAGGGAGGCGGGTGCGCTATTTATGCACCGGATCAACTCCGTAGTCAAGTAATAGTAGACTTGAAACTCAATATCACAAATGAATCTGTCTGAATCGCTGTTGAAATGAATTGCTCTCTAATTTTGGTTGGAGGCATTTACAATCCACCCCGTTATGACGCGTTACCTTTAGTACACCTCACTAACGCTTTTAAAATTTGCTTCTGAGCTACCTTTCACTCAAATGATAGTCGGAGGTCACTATAATTTACCAGAGGTTTCGTGGCCAGAGCATACAGCACCACCAAAGCTGTTGAGTTTCGTCTCCGAAGTCCGGGCCCAAGGATGGACTCAAGTGGTTCACAAAACTACCACGGAAAACGATATTTAAGTTTCGTTTCTTCAATACGTACACCCCACGTCTATTATCCCGTTTCCCAGGTAGTGATCATAGAGTTGTTCACCTCAGCTTTGCGGCTCTCCATGCCGTCCCACTTGGTAAAACAAGACAACTAATAGAGCCCTTCAGAGACTTTAGAAATACAAATTTAGACACATTTGCTATATTTCTATAAGAAATGAAGTGTGATCTCTGGTTTCTCATCAGAGATCCACAGGTTGCGTCAAACGAAACTTATCCAGATATCTAACACTCTCTTCATATCCTTACTCCTCTCGTAATGAGATCCGATAAGGTTGTCACGAAAACTACGCGCGAAGCATGCCTACTGCGTAAGCTGAAAATAACTCGCTCAAAAATTAGAGACTCGCGATTTTTCCCTACTTATCAAATAGGATAAGTTCTTTGACCAGTTGCGGTCGATTTGTGCCGCAATTCTACTAACAGAGGAAAAGCGAGCAATGATAAGTAACAATAAATATAAAGCCTTGCTAAAGCTATTGAAGGCCAGAAACTACAGTCAAACGACATCGGTATCATGCATCGTACTACCTGACAGCTCCATGACCAGGGACTCACCGTAATTGGGAACATCATGCGTGAACACTTTTGCTCTTTTTTACTACCTCAAGCAAAACACGTACGATTAGCACTCCTACTGATGTTGACAAACTTAGCACAGTGAATTTCGATTACAGTGTCATTTAAACTCATATTGATTTGCGACGGTCTTCGTTTCATCCTCGACCTGATGGCCTACCAACTTCTCTAATAAACTTTGGTAGCCGGGATATATCTCTGTTGCTTCTAAATCATTTTACCCTATTTATGAATTCGGGTATATTCCCTAATCAATGGAAACTCTATTATAGAACTTATACATAATAATGGTTCAAAACTAGACATAAATTTTACCGCCCAGTTAGCCACACTCCGATTATTTCGTGGATAATGGAAAGAACTGTGAAACGGAAAACTACTATGCACTTGCTGACATTGAATTTAATAAACCCAGTTCCAGATGAGTTTTGGCAAAGACGCACATGTCAGACTTGTCCGCTATCTTTTCTAAACCATCTGACAAGCTGCACCTACAATGGAAATGCAGCCATTATTCTCTTCATTGATATGCAGATGGCCTTCGGAAGAGTGCCTCACAACAACCTTTTGGTGAAGTTAGCCAATTTCTGGATTACTGATCCCTTGTACTCATGGTACAAACCCTACCAATCTAATTGTACGTAGCAGGTACAAATAGGAGATACGAAGTCCGCACCATTGAAAATCAAAAGTGGTGTGATTCAAGGAAGTGTGTTAAGCCCCTTGCTCTTCCTAATGTATATCATTGATATAACTGAAAAAATAAAATTTGAGGGACCCTATAACTTTGCGGATGATAAAAAATACTATAAATCTTTGATATCCGGTGGCTGAGGGACACCCTAGAAAAGGTTTTTACAGACCTGCTGACCTTGGAATCGTGGTGCACTGACTGGTAATTGTCTTTCTCAGCGAAGAAGTACAGTGAGTTAACAGCCAAGTGCGAACTTTCGCCGAATGCACTTTACTTTGGTAGTAAACACAACATCTACAATAAGACTATAAGAGATCTGGGCATCGGGTACTTTAACACTTGAATTTTGGTTAGTTGAATTCATAACGGCCAGATCAATAAGCAGCAATAAATTATCTTAAAATCATTTTCGCTGCGTGAACTTAAACTGCACTTGTCTAAGGCTTGCTTTCGCTCTGTACTAAACTACTGTTCAATTTTCTTTACAAGTAGCAGGAAACCTGACCCATGTACCTAGAAAACGTACATAGATCCTTCACAAAGGCTCGCTTTAACTCTTCGTCTCAACTTGACTACTCTGAACGTTGTAAGATGCTACAACTGGAGCCACTGTGGCTAAGGCGCATGGATCTTGGATTATACTTCCTGTTTGATTTTATTCATAAGCACATTTTCGCGCCAAATACTAATATTCACATCAAAAATGAACCTAGTTATACAATAAGAAATACCAAGAACAGTCTACAGACGTTCAAAACAAAAACTTATGTCCGAAGAAAATGCTTCCAAAACAGATACACCGTGATC